>CANSNZ010001472.1:575000-908923 GCA_947646795.1 Beta lomatogona
CCCTCTAAATATCTACACAACCACGGAACCACCTATCCTCCCACCAACCCGAAAACCACCCACCCACCACCCGAAATCCCCACCCACTTGAACCCACCACCACCACCATCATTAACCACATCTCACATTTCACTGCACCTTCAAAATATTCCATTTTATCTCCTCTTATTCTCAGTCGTTCAAAAACCCTTTCACAAAACCTTATAATATCAATCTCATTCACTTCTCCACTAATTAACTAATTATGGTAAAAAAGAAGCAAAATCAGCCGACCCTAAATCAAAACCCAGAAGATAAAAAGAAAATGAAGGAAGAACTCAGCAACATCCAACCTTCAACCTTCTCTTTCAATAGCAGAACAAAACCCATCTGCAGCTGAGATATAGAAGCTCTCAAACTTAAGAAACTGAACTCGATGCTTCTCAAAGAGGGCAAAGATTAGTGCACAGATGGAATCCAACACATCAATGAGGTCCGAGTTGACTCGGTCCGAGTCCGAACTAAACGAGCTCTGTGCTGAATTGACCCGGTTGAAGGATGTTGAGATGGCGAAGGAGGAGTTAAGGAGAGAGAAATAGGGGAAGTTGTTAATTAAGGAGATAGAAGAGATGGAGAAAGTCGAGATTGTTGGTGATTTTGAGATTGGATTGATGAAGAAAACTGGAGAAGGAATTGAGGGGTGAGATTAAGAATGAGGGAAGAAGAAAAGGAAAGGTGATGCTGGTTTTCATGGTGATCTAAGTGATGGTGATTGTGATTTGTGGCTGTGGAGGGAAAGAGAGGACGGTGGAGATGATGAGGGTTGTGTTTTTTTCCTCAACTTCTACATTTTTTTTTAATTAAAATTAATTTTGGTGGTGGAAAAGGTCCACAACCACCTGGTGGTGCAACGGTGAAGCCAACCTAGTGGTGGTGGAACATGTTACCTATTGAAACCTGCTATTGAAAGTTACTTTTCAAGCCAACTTGTTAAAAGTTTAAGTGATAACAAAGTTAGCTTATTCTAGGATAATCAAAAGATTAACTTAGTTTTAGCAAACGGCTCAATGGTTAGCTTATTTATGACAATTTTTCCTATCTAATTTGTCATACATTGCTAACAAATGTGAAAGGTTGGCATGTGGCTACCTTAAAAGAGTAATCAACTTTTTGATTATTTGAAGCAACGCATCCTCCTGGGTTTATAGTTGCTAATATGGGGAAATATAAATATGGTCGACCATAACAAACCATTCAGATTAATGGAGCTTGGTTCAAACAAATGAAACATATTGGAATGGCGTGGATTCTTAATCCTGCAAATCATAATGATCATCATGGTAGGGGATCTTTTGGCATTGCTATAGATGCGCTTCATGCGGAAGCTCTTGCATGTCTTCATGTCTCAAATGGGCCTATCAACAACAATATTCACAGATTGCCATTTTGACATATAATACTAACTTAATTTCCATGCTATAGGGCTCCAAAATCCAATTCATGCACTTATTATGGACAACCAAAGACATCAAGGAATGGGCCTCTAAGTTTGATTGGTGCATGCTTACCAAAGTGGATAGGAATCAAGTTGAAAAGGCGCACAATATGGCTAAACATTGTGTTCTAATTATGTCTTCTTTTGCCTTTTAATTATGTTTTAGTATAGTCTTTCCTCCATTGCAAAAAAAAAAAAAAAAAAAGAGTAATCAGTTTTTTTTTTATTTCTCCTATAATCTTGTGTTTTTTTTTCTTTAAAAAATACAAGTGTCACTCTATCTTAGTTCTTGAAGTACCTTCTATGGCTCAGATCTTTCATAGCCTGTTCTCTTCACCTCATGTTTCCAAATTTTTCTTTACTTTTCAGAAAATATTCCATTTTGTTTCTGAAATTTATGAAAATTTTATTGTTTTTCCTATTTATTTTGTTTTTCTGAACTCTTCTTATTTTCTCTAATTAAATTTCTCAATTTTTCTCATTTTCCCTAGAAATAAGCAAAAATAATGTGAAGAGAATAACCTCTTATTATTATACACTTGGGTATACATGTATGTACTGCAAAGCTATTTTCTTTGGTCATCTTAGAGTACAATAGAGTTTGCTTCTATGGTATGGTTGGGTTGGGTTATGTTAATGCCATTGTTTTGGTTTTTTATAATGTTATGAAGTATGCTTTACTTCCTTCAAGACATTGATGGAAATCTTATTTGTTTATAATCATTATATTGTTTTGCTTTAGCTTTGTGCATAGAGTTCATCTAGATTCAAGTATGGGAAAATAATTTGATAGTCTATCCATTCAATTTGATAACAAATAGACCTAGAAGTAGTATACAATGTATTTTGTTTAATATACGAGCTATTATCAAATGAGCATGGTTGGCACTTTTATCTTTGC
The DNA here is from genome assembly GCA_947646795.1 of Beta lomatogona. Taxonomy (NCBI): domain Eukaryota; kingdom Viridiplantae; phylum Streptophyta; class Magnoliopsida; order Caryophyllales; family Amaranthaceae; genus Beta; species Beta lomatogona. Next base: position 577,376 of record CANSNZ010001472.1, read on the forward strand.
AAATCAAGATCAGATAGCAATGATCAGATAAATATCAATGGTGATTATGGAAAGGTGTCCTGATAGATATTTATACATTTTATTGCTTTTGGTATAATCATAATTGTGTTATGTCATGAGCAAGCTACATTTTAGTATCTTTCTATAAAACAAAGTCTAAATTTCCTAATTTTTGGACTTATAGTTGTACGTATCCCGAGAGTAACTCGCGAGACCAATACTCAGCTAAAGGGAAAGAAATCATTGTAATGGTGCGTTTCCCTCATTATTTTTTTTATGCTTGGTTGGTTGTATAAACAATTTTTTTTGTGGAACTTGCATTGCGTTCTCTTTTACTTAATTGTTACTCATATTAGATGAGTGCCTCGTTCATACATTGAAAAGATATGTATTGCAAGTGTTACAATTTAAGTTGAATAGTTTATGTTACTATGTCTTTTTTCTGTCTTTGTGTAACAAATCTATTTATATGTTTGATGTTTTTGTATGCCTAATTGTCAATGCATATATATGGTAGAAATTTTTGTCAATTGAAATCTAAATTATTGAGATTCATGATAAACAAGTTCAATATATGAAGTTAAGTAGGAAATAACAGAAGTGGTAAAGAACTTGAACTCGTACATAAAATTTTCATAACTAATCAATGATGAGCTAGAAATGGAGTTTTTGCAAGCTACACTTCATGATCAAGTAAGTAGCATCCTTGAACTTTTATTGGTAACTTGTTGCACATTAGGCTTCAATTCATATGTTGTTTCTTTCTATTTTATGGTAATATGTTGCTTCAAACTTTCATACGTCCTTATGATTACTAGGTTCGCATTTCATTTGACTGGTAAATGACTTGTATCTACAATACAGTCAAGTGTAAGAAACACTATAGTGTAGCAAACTAATTTTGTTATTTTTTACATGCTTAGTGACTAACTAATGCATTTCTTATACAACAACAAATAAGGACATGGCTGAAACGAGGGATTCTCCTGTTTTCGCCATAGAAACTGGCTAATCATCTGGTTCTTCTAGTTACATCCCCAACAAAGTTGACCATTTTGTTTCAATGGGTTTTGCAAAAAAAAATGGTGGTCCAAGCAATCAAGCAAAATGGTGATGCATGATTCATTGTGCCTCTTTCAATCATTGCCTTTTGCTCTTGTTTTTGTTTTTTCCGGATGAGGGTGAAACCTCCTACCTCTTACGACATGATTTACTAACCTTTGTTTCATAACTCTGTAGGTGAGGACAATGAAGATGCATTACTTAACAGTCTTCTAACATACTCGGTAAGTTCTAATTAATTGATCATGAAGTTTCAATGTGAATGACATGTATGTTATATGCCTCAAAAAACTTATACAAAAATCAGAATTAATGGGGATATTTGCTAGTAGGTTACTTTCACATTTGACCGTGCCTATATCTAAAATAAAATTTGGTTAATGAGGTTCAAAGGATCTTTTAAGTTCTCATGATGGTGCAATATACCTGATTATAATAATATGATGCTTAGTCGATGAATTTTATTGACCTAGTTCTGAAATTCGTAAAAACAGGTTCTTGAAAACACTCCTAGAGATAATCTTTGTTCGTCTGAGCTGAAGATGAACACACCTATACATGTAGATGAGGATTATCTAGATGACTTTTCAAATTGTGATTGCTTATGGAGATGCAGAGGTATGCAGTTGTAGAGTAGTTTTGTGCTGTAGATAAATATATGAAATTTTGCTACCATTTTCAAGATTATTCTTCAGAGTATCCTTGTTAGCTCTTTCTGTATCTCACAACATAATGATGCCATACATTTAAAATGATTATGTAATGTGTCATAAATCATAATGTATATAGAGACACTTCAAGATCTTTTGTTATCTTAGAGTTTACTCAGCATTGTTGCATGCATTTTGAGCACTATGCTGAAAATGTTTTTAGCAAGATCTTTTGTCGATGTCTTTGTAAAATTTTATGTTGTGACCTTGGACAACTATATGTGTTTACAGGCACATGAAAGAACAGAACTGACACAATCATGTCAAAATGTCTACACTATCAAATATCAAAGAGTACTAAGTCAAAATAAAAATCAATTCGACAACTGAGGAACTAAATACACATGAAAGAACATAATTGACACAGATATGTCAGTTTACAAGCACAAAAGCTCACTTGGGTTAGGTGTCTACACTGGAAAGTTAAATCGAGCCAGAGAGAGATCAAACAATCTTACCACAAACAATCGATTGCAAAACAATCGTACTATAAAGAATCATGAACAAGATTGAATGACGCTTAGGAAGTGTAATGAAATATCAACAAGGTTCTCACAAAGTGCTAGCAATAGTCCCATAATGCAAACTAACACGATATGAAATCTAATATGAAAAAAAATGCTAATGCAACTAACAAAGCAGTATATTTTTTTCTGTTACATGTAAACTCCCACCCATAATGAGTGGTACAAACCATGTAACAATCCTACTAAAGCATTAAATCTAAACTAGTATGCAGCTAACATGCACGAAGTGACATCCTTCCCTAAGCTGAACTTCACATTGTCCTCAATGTGAACACTAAGAAGAACAAAGCAACAAAAGATAAGGGAAGGGTACAACTCACTAGGAAGGTGGGTAATGAATATAAAGTGTGTTAAACAGTATTGACACTTCCACCACAACCAATAGCACATCACTGAAATGCATGTTAGCAAATCATAAAGTAAAAATAAAGATAACAACTGAAGGTTAGAAAGTCGGTTGCCTCCCGATAAGCGCTGGTTTTTAGAGTCCCGCACGACCGAAATACATTTTACATTATGAATAATCCAATGTCTTCAACAACTTATCAAATTCCCTTGCAAACATGTCATTGAATACTCGATATGGCTTGACTACAAGCATATTTATGTTCACTAATAAGGGGTTAGAAGTATCAAAAGAAAACAATTTACACCTATCTTGCAATTCCTTAGGTCTCACTGGATGAACATGATTATTTACTTGGTCAAAATTAGCATGCAACAATAGTCTTCAAGAAAATAAGGAGGATAAAATACAGGGGATGAAGGTACAAGATCAAGCTTCCGTGAAAACGAAATATGAGGGTTATGCGGGTTAGGCTCAACATCAAATTTTTGTACGCTTTCAGCATTGTCAAACTCTTTACCTAAAACTACACTCTCATCAATAAGCTTATCGACAACGGAGTTTTCATTCAAAAGTTCAATAACCAATGCTTTTTCAATCACTGATTCTATAACTAATGATTGTTCCGCCTCAGAAACATCCATTATATCCATCTTTTCCTTATTTAAACTAGCTACCATGTAGAGTCGAATGATAACCTTCTTGTAATGAACTAGCATTCTCAACAAACACATCATAATATAAATGTTGCTCAATAGGTTAGCTAATAGATTTTAATCTAGATGCTATTGATCCTTGACTTTCTGGAATTTTTGCTAGTTGCGACATGTAATCCTCCTGACCAACTTATAATCCTCTTGAACCTTATTTAATTCATTCATGAAATCATAAAGAAATGGTATGAGTTTGAGAATCATATATAGATGAATTTTCTAGAGTTGGAGTTACATACCTTGTCATCTCCTACTCAAAGGTTTCTCTAGCTAATTGCTCAAATAAATTACAACCCTCTTCAGGTGTCATATCCATGAATTTACCATCACTCATGGAATATACAACCAATCTCATATCATCATTCAAACCCTCATAGATCACTAAAATAATTTCTCGTTGTTCAAATAAATGGTCGGGACCAAGAAAGTTTTCAAATCTAAGCTCGTATCTCCAAAACAAATCATGCTCAAATTGGATAAAAGAGATATATGTTATTAAAAAAAATTCAAAAAAAAGAGAAGAGAACTAGAAAAAAAAAGTTTTTATGAAAAAAATATATAGAATCTAGTCTAATATTAATAGTTCAGATATAATAGTAATAATTCATCTCCCCGGCAACGGTGCCAAAATTTGACAGGCTAAAGCTTAAAGTCGTATCACCTAATTAAAAATAAACCTAAGGTCCACTAACTAGGTAGTCAGGGAAGTCAGGATCGAATCCACAGGGAGATAGCTATACTAAATCAGTTATAAAGGAGTTGTGTACTTAACTAATTGCAAATAATCAAATCACAAATAGGAAATAAGGGAAAGACTAGGGAAACAATTCACCATGTACGCAATTCAAGATCTCAAGAATGACTGAAGAAACTCATTAAATCAATCTAACAAGGGCATATGTGATTTCTCTCGAACATTACCTCCCTCAAAGCTCACTAAGCCGCTATCGCATAGTCATAGATTGCTAAGTCTACTATTGAGCACCTATACAAAATTCTACCTCTCGGTTTATAATTTTGTATTGCAATAATATGTAATCAGATAAATTTGGCCGAACTCGTAGATTAACAAAACTAACTCAATAATAAGAATCACATGAAATTCACAAGCAAAACAATTATTCAATCAATCCCTCATGCATACATAGATCCCCAAATCCCTAGAAAGTGAACTACTCACTCATAATTAAGGAAAACATAATCATAATAATATAAGCAATCATGATGGAATAATAAGGAAGAATTAACAACGGAATAGTAAAGGATGAGAGACAAATACCAATTAAAGAACGAATATTGAAAATAATTACTCTATTGCAATCTTGAATGTGCTCACAAATTTGACTAAACTAGGGTTCTTGAGAGAATAAAAGTGATTAGAAAACTAATGAACTTAATAATAAGGTAAAAACGTGGTTTTTCTCCCCTTAAAGGAGTACTCCCTCTGTCCCAAAATACTCTTTACACTTTCCTTTTTCATCTGTCCTAGAATACTCTTTACACTTCTATTTTTTGGATATGACCCACTATTATTTTAATCCTTCTACCTTTTAAGCATTGGCCCACACTCTCTCTCCTCCAAATAAAATAATACCACTCCTACTACCTACCAACTCTAACTATGGCCCACATTCTCTCTCCTTAAAATAAAATAATACTACTTTTACTAACTACTAACTCCTATCACATCTACTTTTCAATAAAATAACAATTGATAACCAAACAATAACTTATCATCTAAAACTACGTGCCTTGATAAGTGTTAAGAGTATTCTGGGACGGAGGGAGTAGTATATATACTAAAGTAATAAAAGCACAACACGTGATTCAAAACCGCAGAATTACGACCCGCCGACCTGATTCCGCCCAGTCGGATGGTTGTCTGGTCATTTCCGTAGAATTAAGTGAAACAGCGACCGCAACAAAGCATCAAAATTGTTCTTCGAAATGTCATAACTTTCTTATCTTTCATCGAAATTTAGCGCATGACCAGTCTTGGGAAAGCTCTCCAAGTATACTTTCCAACGCAATTATAATCACTCAGTTATCAATTTTACATAAAATGTTATGAGCAAAAGAGTGAATAAGAGTTTGTTTTGGCACTTCTTTCAGTAATGCTTTGCTTCATTCTGTCCCAATCTCATCCCAAAGATATGCTTTATGATCCTCATGCAATCTACTTTATTTATTCATGTTTGTTTAACACAAGCTTAGCCAAGCATAGTCTATTTGAATTAATATCACCTGAAAATTGATCAAAACAAGCACATGGAGAGCAGTAGAGCAAAACTTGAGTAAATCATGCAAATATGCACCTAAATGCTCTAATATGAATAAGAAATGCAACCTAAATGCACCTAAAATCTATGTATAAATATGACACATCAATTAGTTATCACAAGGTGGTACATCAATATGACGCGATTTTGTGTCTACACCTACGCGGTATGACCCCGGATTTGACTACATTATGGAAGGGTTAACAATTTTAGCGAAACGTTTTTAAGAAGTCATCTTCAAGTCTTTGAAAGAAGACTCATAAACCTAATTAGACATTTATATGGGTAAACTGAAGATAAAATTAGGGGCTTAGTATAAAATGTAGGTTTTCCCGTCATCACTTTTGTTGTGACCTAAAAATGAAGGGCTGATAAGCGGAGAAGTGGATCGATTAGAGGCCTCCACGTGTCCTTGAAATTGGAGGGAAACCTTTTTAAAGGGTTTCTTTCCTCTGGTGTTTAAGGCCCACATGTGGATAGAAGGAATAAACAAAGCCCAATTCCCAAAAAATGGCTGCATATGATTGGTTGAAATTCAGCCCCCAATCGTTGCTTGCCATGTGTCGAATTCTGATTGGTTAGCCAGTATAATTCCCACATTCTAGGGTGACATCAAATGTCAGCTTTCATATTCCAAACACTATATATAATCCCCTCAAAATCAGGTAAAAGGTAGATCATTGAATACTGTGCCATTACACTGCTAAAATATTCTCTCTCTATCTCTACACCTGATTCCATACCTGAACTGACTTAAATTTCGGAGGGGGGAACCATCACCCAAACCTCCAGGGTTGGTTTCCTTTGCTGCAGGTTCGGTGTGCGGAGCAAAGGCATCGTTGCCCAAGTCTCTCCAAGAACATATTGAGGAGCGAAGTTGCTTGACCTACAAGTAGACTAAACATTTGGCGTCGTCTGTGGGGAGACGCAGCGATGACCGACTGTCACTCGTCCAACCTAGCACGAAATTGCAGTTATTAGATTCGGGTGGTAGACACTGTGGATGAGATTGACTACCCCGAGGGAGGAATAGGCCTCCATCCAACGTTCCTGATCAACATCAAGTACATATCCTTTAGGAAAATCTTGAACGTCCTGTAACTGCTGCTCATTTGGAAAATGTGTTAAATGATTTCCAGACTAAGATGACAACGGTCGTCCAGGAACAGCTCAAGAACAATATGCTCTTTTTTCAGGTGAATCCAGAGTCGGCTACTTTCAATCCAGCTCCTCTCCTGGGACGCTCTCAGGAAAACGTCGCAGGTCCAAGTCGACCTACTCGTCCAGAAATTTCAAGAAGGACAGCCAGAGAGAAACAACCAGCATGTAGTGAACAGTGAAGCAAGAAGGATGACCCGTGTCCAAATGGGCATCGGATGGAAACAGATGCTCGTGAATATCTTGAAGCAAAGAAAGTTGTTGTATTACAATGGTCAGCCACAGGGACTACACCGTATTTGAGATATCCAGCTTTGAAGATACATTATCGGACAGAAGGAAGAAGTCTGGGTCCTTCCCTTCTTCGTCCGAGGCAAGAGAAAACAGTCGCACAACCAATGGTATATCAACGTGCAGCCCCAGCAAACACCTCATTTAACCCTATTTTGAAGGAGTATCGTAAGGAGTGCATACCCATCGAGGGGCAGCTAGGAGCCCTCCATGTCAACTGGCTAACTCCTTTCTCTGCCAGGATCATGGAGGCTCTCCCTTTCCCAAAGGTTAAACTCCCAACAATTGAGCCATTTGATGGAACGACTGATCCTGACGCTCATCTTTCCGCTTACAAGCATCAAATGTATGTGTTAAGCAGTAGATGATGCTAGTTGTTACAAGAATTTTCCAGCTACTCTAAAGAGAGTAGCTCAGATCTGGTTTAACAATCTTCCTCCCAACTCGGTTAATAATTTCACTGAACTTAGTTAATTATTTACAAGTCATTTTGTAGCAAACCGGCAAGAACAAAATACTAGCATGCATTTGGGAAAGGTCATTCAAAGCCCAAAATAAGCTCTTCAGAGTTTTGTTAAGAGGTTTAATCTAGAAGCATTGCTGATCCAAGATCTTAATGCTGGAGTGGCCTTTGACGCCTTTATCATAGGGCTACAGCCGGGGAGTTTTATGTTTGACCTTGTCAAGAAGAAAATCACCAGTTTTATAGAAGCCTTGAAGGAGGTTGAAGCATTTATACATGCTACTAAAGTTTATGCTAAGGCTAAGCACGCCGATTCCAAGAAGCCTGAGGAAGTGGTTCAGGAAAAAAAGAACAAACCTAAGACGGCTGAGACTTGGGCCATAACCTCCACAACTACCTCGTCCAAACGAGGAAAAAGAAAAGTGTCATAAGCTGCAGCCGACCCAATAGAATTCAGCAAAGATCAGTATTCCAATCTTATGGAGATAAAGGATCAATATGAGCTCAAGGCTCCAGCTGAGATGAAAACTCCCTATAGAAACAGGGATAAAAGCAAGATCGGGGGAAGTTCAAGACCCCTCATGATGATCCGTTTGTTGTCGAAATGAAGATAGCAAAAATCTAAGGGTGAGAAGGATTTTGATTGACACCTGAAGTTCGACAGATATCATCAGTGCAAACTGTTTGTCCAGGTTGAAGTTTGACGAGAAGAACTTGGTCCCCGTTTACCACCCAATCATTGGGTTTGGGGGAGGAGTTATGCATCCTATAGGGATGGTCACGTTGCCGGTCCGAGTAGGAGAAAAGGATACCTCCCGAACTTTGTTCATCGAGTTTCTAGTCGTTAGAGATTTAACAGCTTACAATATTATTCTTGGACAACCAACTCTAAATCAAGTTAAAGCAGTAATTGTTACTCATCTTATGCTCATGAAATTTGAATGTGTTAGAAGACAAATAGGGACGCTTTATTGGGACAAGAAGACAGCCATAGAATGTTATTTAACCACTGTGAAACCATCGTCTTGGATGATTGAGGAGAAAGACCAGACGAAGGTTGCTTGTGAAAGGAAAACGACCGAGATTATAATGACAGAAACATCCTCGCTTAGAAAGACAATTGAGAACTCTCAGACGCAGGTTGCTCCCTCAAGGAGAACGACTGAAACCCTCCTTAGCAAGAAAAGGAATTATGTGCTAGTAAAGAAAGAGCCCCGCTCGTCTAAAGAAGTTATGACCATCATGGGTTTGGCACTTGAGCGTTCAGAGCCTTTTGAGGCCCAGAAGACATATGTTTAGATGATGCTCATCCATAAAGGACCCTGAAGATTGGATATTCTCTTAACCCTGAGTTACGGGGAACCTTGATAAGCTTACTCCAAGAATTTCATGACGTTTTTCCTTATAGTGTTGAAGTGATGCCTGGAATTGAACCAGGTATAATTGTTCATCAATTGAATGTTGATCCAAACATAAAGCCAGTTCGTCAGAAGAAAGGACATTTGGGATCAGCCATAAATCAAGCGATAGATAAGGAGGTGCAAAGGTTGATAGAGGCTCGTTTCATTAGAGAAACCTATTACCTAGAGTGGATAGCTAATGTGGTCATGGTGCCAAAGCCCAACGACACGTGGAGAATGTGTGTGGACTACATTGATCTCAATAAGGCCAGTCCCAAGGACAGTTTTCCTTTGCCTAAGTTGGATCGGCTGGTTGACTCCACGCCCGACCATGCTTTGTTGAGCTTCATGGACGCCTATTCCGGATTTCATCAAATTCCCACGTGACCATACGACCAGGACAAGACGTCCTTCATAACAGAAAAAGGATTGCATGGCTTGCTGATGATGCCTTTTGGACTCAGAAATGCGCCGGCCACCTTCTAATGATTGATCAACACAATTTTCATCCACAGTTGGGTAGGAACATGGAGGCATACATAGATGATATGATAGTGAAGAGCTAGCAAGAAAAAGACCATGTTGGTGATTTGCGAGAGACCTTTGAGACTCTCAGAAAATATAAGTTAAAACTGAATCCCAATAAGTGTGTTTTTGGAGTCATAGCCGGAAAGTTTTTGAGGTTTCTGGTAGATTAGAGGGGAAATGAAGCGAATCTTGAAAAAATTCAAGCCATCTTGGATATGAAGTCACGGGCTAAGATTAAGGAAGTGCAACGCCTGACTGGCTGCCTTGCGGCTCTTGGGCGATTCCTTTCTAAGTCGGGGGACAAATGTCATCATTTCTTTGTTACAATCACGAAAAAAGGCAAGTTTGAATGGACAGTTGAGGCAGCTTCAGCAAGTCAAAGATCATCTTCGTCAATTACCCAGGTTAGTCAGCCCAGCCGAAGGAGAGAAATTGTTTGTATACCTAGCAGTATCCCCTCAAGCTGTAAGTGTTATCCTGCTGGCCGAGCGAGAGTTAGTACAAATACTGGTAAACTTTGTAAGTCTCAAAGATGCAGAATGTAGATACACTTCGGTCGAGAAGTTTGGATTGACACTAGTGATGGCCAACCGAAAGTTGATACCTTATTTCTTGGCTCACAACATACTGGTCTATACTGATCAGCCTTTAAAGCAAGTATTGCAAAAGATAGAGGCCCCTGGACGAATGTTAAAATGAGCCGTTGAGTTAAATATGTTTGATATAACTTTTGAGCCAAGAAACGCAATTAAAGGGCAGGCTTTAGCTGATTTTATAGTTGACCTTACTCGGCCAACTATAGACCCAATAGCTGATCCAGCAGAAGGTAGGAAGTATTGGACTGGCATGGTAGATGGATCATCAACGGCCAATGGCTGTGGAGCAGGGATTATTTGTCAATCTCCGGAGGGAGATAAGTTTGAATATGCTTTAAGGTTCCAGTTCATTCCAGGCGTCCAACAATGAGGCTGAACACGAAGCCTTACTAGCTGGAATCAAGATGTGCAGAGCGGCTGGGGCATTAGAGATTGAGGCTAAATCGGACTCTCTCTTAGTGGCCAGCTAGGTAAATGGAGATTATGAATGTAAATAAGCATCTATGAGCAAGTACATGCGTCTTATCAAAGACGAAATTGAACCTTTAAAGCGCTTTGTGTTGGAGCAAGTACCAAGATTTGAAAACCATCAAGCATATGCTCTTTCGAAATTAGTCAGCTCAGCTGATTGCGACATACCAAGGACAATGTTCTGGGAAGTTAAGTCGAAGAAAAGTATTGATCAAGAGGAAGTCATGTTCCTAAGCCGAGGAAGGGTATGGATGGAGCCCATCATAAACTTCAAGAAGACGAGTCAGATACTGTAGGCGTGTTTTTATCTCGCCTAAGCAGTGTGAGCGCGTATTAGATTTGACTACCCCACTGTTAAGGTTTTATTGAAAATTGTTTTGTATTGAAAGAAGTCGCCAATAATTCTTTTTAGGAAGAATCATAAACCTAATTGGATATAGGAAAATCATAGGGACAAATTATCCAATGTAGATTTCCCCGTCATAACTCCATATATGGTCAAAAGGAAACAAAGATTGAGTTCGGGGGCGAGGGTACGAATATAGTCATAATGAGCCACATTCGCCCAAAGTTGGCCTCTACTAAATATCGATTCATTGCAGAATTTATGCCAAAGAATAATCAAATAATGTTTTTATACACCCTAAAAATACTTAGTCTAAATTGGTTCAAGAAACACATAAAAAGACTAATTTTTAGTGACAAGTTATTAGGCAATCAATTTAAAGGGAACCTAACAGGTTGTCCAAATTAATCTGATTAATGTTAGAACAGTTCTTTAGGTCTTGATTAGCAAATATAACATGTGGGTGATGAAAGCATTAAGCAGGACAATTATATAATATACATATAATGATCAGGTAAGCATGCAATATACAAAGGCAAGAATAATAATAATATGAATATAAAATAAAGTATAGAAAAGAGGTTAGAATATACAGTAGAGCGATTTTACATTAAAGATCTACATCAGGAAAAAAACTATTAGTAATTTCAATATAAAAATAATTTATTTAAGGACCCTCAGGATAATACCGTGGCTTGGGTCTGTGAGATTGACAACCTTCGAGACGAGTAATCGTGAAGCCTGAAAATTTTTAAATGTATGAAAGTATGTTGATTTCAATGTATTTGTGTTTGAAAGGTATGCGTTTTTGTAGGGAAGTTTTGTAGTTCGTCGAGAGGTTCGTAAAGTATTTGCCAAGTTCGAAGTGTGTTAATGTGAAAAAACTGTTCTTCAATCTATTCGGAAATCAGGCCTATTTAAAGGGAAAACGGCACTACGCCTCATGCGCCAACTGCGCCTGGCGCATCTGATGTGTCAAGTGCATGACGCGGCATGACCAATAAAAACCATACACGTGGTATGCGCTTTGTAAAAGATAAGAAATAAACCTGCGCTTCACGCCTGACGTGTCAAGAAAAGTTGCGCCTCACGCAGCAAGGTGCGCCAGGCGTAAGGCTGTGCGCCAAGGGCACGGTGGTGCGCCAGGCGCACCAGCCTGGCTTTTGACACGCCTTTGCCAGCCTTTTTGAAAACGCGTTTTAAAAGATTTTCTATTATCCTTTAATTCCGCTATCTGATTTTACGGTTTAAAATCTTATTTTAACTATAAAAATTATCTTTGAAAATATTTATTTATTAAAATAAATCAATTATTTATCATTTACTCCCTCCGTCCCAGAATACTCTTGACACTTATCAATGCACGTTGTTTTAGATGATAAGTTGTTGTTTGGTGATCAATTGTTACTTTATTGAAAAGTAGATGTGATAGGAGTTAGTAGTTAGTAAAAGTAGTATTATTTTATTTTAAGGTGAGAGAGTGTGGGCCATGGTTAGAGTTGGTGGGTAGTAGAGTGGTATTATTTTATTTGGAGGAGAGAGAATGTGGGCCAATGCTTATAAGGTAGAAAGATTAAAATAATAGTGGGTCATATCCAAAAAAAGAAGTTTAAAGAGTATTCTGGGACAGATGAAAAAAGAAAGTGTAAAGAGTATTCTGGGACGGAGGGAGTACTAGGGATTTTCAAAGAATTGGGATTAAACACAATTAATTATCATGAATAAATAATTGGGCTTTAAAATAGGATCGGACCAATTAAGACCACGGTATGTTTCATCATCGGATCCTTAAATGAGGAGACACGATTATGTTTCTATAGAAGCCCCCACTTTGACTGAGGTTCAGGAAACCGAAAGTCAAAAGTATACGGTGTCGGGACGGAGAACGATCCTAAATGCTCTGCAGTTTAGAACTGATCTATAACCGCTCGTCTCTACAAAACAAAGTTAGTATGCAGGACCATAACTATAAGCAATCTGATTACCTGCAAGGAAAGATATTAGCATATAGGTGAAAACAACTCATATAAGCACATAGTGATGCAATAATGCAAACTTAGACTCTCTAAGGATGCATAGGACGCAATGCAAGGATTAAGGTTATGCAAAGCTAAGGGATGACACGTCATGCAAGGTCAGGGTTATGGAAGACTAGAATGTATGAAATGCAAGGTCCGGGTTTTGCAAGGCTAGAATGTATGAAATGTAATGCAAGGTCCGGGTTTTGCAAGGCTAGAAGATCTGGATATGTAACTTGCTATCGAATGATTAGAAATGCATAGAATGATTTTTGAAAATCTTTATTAGTAAATAATCGGGGTTCATAAACAAGGTTCGCGGATTACAACTTCTCGGGAGTTTGATTTGAATTGGAGGAACCACCACACATAGGAAGCCCCCACTTTGGGTGAGCTTGCCTTGAATTAGGCATGAGCCTTAATCGAAATGTACTGGATCTGATATTGAAACATAGTTGCTATGTCTTGAACATTGAAAGTTGTCTCTGGGGATTGTACTGGGGATTCTTCTTTGGGAAGTTGATATAGGCAAAGTCAAGTATCGCCAGAAACCATGGAATCATCGGAGAGTCCTTTGGGGAAAAGGAGAGCTTGGATTGACAATAAAAAGGTTTAAATTTGTGACTCAAATGAATGTAGGTGGGAAAAGGCTTTAACGAGGCTAGGTGCAGACTCGAGTCTCTGTCGGGATCTAGAAAGAATATGGTCCTAAACTCTAGAAAATCATATCATTAGACCATGACTAATTTTTTATTTTATTGAAGCGGTCGGACATCGAGATGAGGATTCCTACGTATCCTTATGAAATCAGACCATTCGTAGTTCCCTACCTGATTTCTTTTTTTTTTTTTTTTTTGTGCCCTAACTATTGCCTAGGTTTAGTTGGTTTGGGAAATGAAGGGTCATGGATTTAGATTATAAATTAAGGGTTTTGATGGATTAAAAGATTTGAATGAGGGGTAGAACTTGTGTGCAAGCCCCCTAGCTTGATATTCTATTTTGCCTTTGGCTCTTTCTTTTGAATCTTTTCTTTTTATCCTGTGCGTTTCCTTTTGCTTTTTTTTCATTTTTTCGCACTTTGAATTTTTTTTCACTATTTTGTTTTTGCCTGGCATTGATTTTTTTTTTTGTATCTAGTAAGGCTTGCACACAAGTTTGGTTTAGGGTAATGGAAGGCTTGAGGGTTATTTGCGGAGCTTTGGTTTTGAAAGGTTATTTGCTTAAAGGATTTTTGATTGGATTGCATGGATGGCTTATGGAAGGTAATAGAAAGGAAGGGGGAATAACTCCTGATCCAAAGTATGTCCTCTTTTTTTATTCTTCTCTTTTTTATTTCATATCTCTTTTTGTTATTATTAGTTAAGTTCATTAGGTGATCCGAGTTTCATCATTGAATTAGAAGCATAAATAAAAATGATCACTAGAGGAAAAAAAAACCAAGGGCTGCAATTATTTAAAAAAACGCAGCCTTAATTACAAAGGGCTGCGGTTAGTCGAAAAACCGCAGCCCTTCATTACAAAGGGCTGCGGTTAGCCTAAAAACCGCAGCCCTTCACATTTTCATTTCCCCCCTAAAGCTTCCCTCGCTTGGCAATTACCGCACTCACACCACACCCTAGTTGCTGAATCCCCGCCTCTCTCTCTCACTCTCACGCTCCTGCCCCTCTCTCTCACACACTCACTCCCCTGCCCCTCTCTCCGACCTCCGATGCGGTTGCCGCCTTGTCGCTGCTGATCTCTTCCTCCTTTCCCTTTCGTCGCTTGACCACCGTTGCTGCGTTTTTGTTTTTGTTTTCCACCTTCTCTCTGTTCGGCGCCGTCTATTTCTCTCACCCGCACTCTCCTCCTTCTTCTTTTGTTTTTGTCGCGCGAACACTATTGCTGAGCGTGTCGGCACTGGAGATCTGTTCTCGACTACCTCGCCGCTGAGGTATTTTCTCTCTCCTCTCTTTTGATTTTCAGTTTTTACCTGATTTTGCTGTTTCTTCAATGATTTTCGTGGATCTAGGGTTCGAAATTGGGTTTGAAATTGTTGTAGTCTCGCAATCGCTTGAGTTTCTCTCTTTTCGTTGGATTTGGTAGATTACTGACATTTTCTGCTTCTGATTATGTTCAATTTTGTTTAATGCCCTGTATGTGCTCTATAATTTAGGGATAAAGGGTCTATATGTGCGCCTATCCTGAATCTTAGATGTGCAATTTGTATTTTGGGTATCTGTTTCTCGTTAAGTGTTGACTGCTTTCCATGCTTGCCTAAATCTAATGCCTTTTCCTTCATATTATACTTTGTCTGCCAGAGAATCTTATCCTGTATTTCAGCTTGCTATGATATTGTTTTACCCTAATCTTGGTTGCTCTACAGCATTATCAAGGTGATGTTTCAGGATTAGAGTTATACTTTGTCATTGTAAATAATGAAATTGGAGAACAAACAGAAGATGAATTGATTCTTGGAGGGAAAAATATTCGTGTCATGAATTAGAATGTGATTCCATTTATTCATCTAATAGCTAATCATCTATCGAATTATCAGGTAATACGATCTTATTCGTTATAATGGATGTATGCTTCCACCCAAGTTTCAACTTTAGCCACATACTAATAACTTAGGTATGTCAAACTAATGGATACTACAACTGTTAGATACGTCAGCAAAGTTCGCATTTCCTGAGAGGATTTCAGCAACTTATACGAAAGGAATGGATTGATATGTTCAATGAACATGAACTTCAGGTATTATCATCTTCTTTAATAGAGTGCATTACTTGTCTATTTTATCTATTTTTCCATCGCTTGGCTTTCACGTCAGAAAAGCTTAAGCTATAGTTTAGAATTTAAGCAGCTTAAAAGCTATTATATTCTGCTAGTGCCTATCGTTTGTGTCAAGCTTTCTTAAGCTGCAATCTAGGGATAAAGGGTCTATCTGTGTGCTTCTCATGAATTTTAGAAGCACGATTTTTATTTTCCCTCCATATGCTTACTGCCTGTACTCTTTGCTTTTTTGCTGTGCAATTACATTACCTTCTCTCCAAATGGGCGCCTTTTAGAATTTTGCATCAATTTGTACTTCTTGATCTCTTCTAAACTTTCTTGGATGCCTCTTGTTCTTTGCTTGTGTAGATTTTGGAAGTCCTATTGTTGTGTCTTATGGAGATTTACTGAGCTACATAATGGAGATTTACCTTGTTGAAGCATTCTTTTTAACCGTTAACACATTATCCACCATCATTGATATTCTTGGTTGATTTTTCATTATTAACAAGGGATTCATTTGTTAGTGTATTACTCAGACTAGGGTACTCATATTGGACAGTTGGATGCAGTAGAAAGAAGGGAAATAAATGAAAAGACTTTACCATGTTTGGTTTTAAAATAAAAAATTAATTATATAGGAAAGGAGAGGAAGTAATGGGTAAAGAATCTTATGATTTTTACAATTTCCTTTCCTCTCATAATTGGAGGAGTGAGAGAGGAAAGGGAAATAAGAAGACTTTCCTTTCCCTTCCTTCAGTTAAACTGAACTTTGCAAAAGTCACTTTCTTTCTTTTCTTCTTTCTTCCTCCCTTTTGTGACAAAAAGAATACAAACAATCTTCTTATGGCAGTTTCATTGTATCCTTCTCGAACAATGTTAGACTTTTGATTTTTGTGTTTATCAATTTATCTGTTAACTAAAATATAAAGAAAACTTCAAATTTTATCTGAAATATGGTACTCCATATACTTGAGTTGGAAATCTGATATATTGATTTATGTATCTGTGGAGGGACTCTGGATATGAATCGAATAGGAGAGAATTGTTACATATTGACTTGTATTGTATCTTTGGAGTATGAGAAAAGGTTTGTTTTATTTTAACGCTTTTTTTGTGCTCTTTTTTTTTCGAGTTATGTTTTAGAAATTAGAACCCTTTTACCCAGAAGTTGATTGTTCGAGGATCAACCTTATTTATCCCCCTTTCCCACTTAGTTGAAGATTATTGTTCGAGGAATTAGTATGGGCATTGTAGCCCCCTTTGGGATCATGGTGCTGGTTTGGCTGAATTGTTTTTTTGCCTTTATTGCTTGCTTCATTCTTAAAGTTGGTGAATCTAATTAGTTATTGATTTTGTGGGATTTTTCAGCCTAATATGCATTAAGTGGTTGTTTTTAGGGCTTTAATTGATTGATCTATGGCTAAATATATGGTATTGTTGTTTTTAGGGCTTTAATTAATTTTGTGGGATTTCTTAGCCTAATATGTGTTGTTGTTTTTTTACCTTTTTGTATATAACTTGTTTGCTTTTTACGGTGAATTGTTTTGTTATAAAAAATTAAGGTTCGTTAGCATCAAACTAAACATCAATGTATATTTGTGCTACTATTATGATAACTCCTTTGAATGTTAGGAATTATATTTGTGCTGGTGCTGCTGTTATTGTTATTGATTTGGTGTGTGCCTTCTTCTCTATTTTGTGAATCTGATTTCTTCTTGGTGTTAGTAAATGTTTAACTAGTTTAATTTTGTTTTTATTTATTTGATAAATTAGTCTCTAATGGAATGACTAAGATTTATGAACTTGGCTATAGCTTCGGCCATTTTTCGTTCGGCGAGGATTAATTGTTCTTTGGACTTAGTGGTTTGACCATTTGACTGCTGATTTTTGTTGGTAAGTGTGTTTGATTTTTTTTTTTACAGGGAGCAAAGTGAATGATTTCTTTCTTTTTGATATTTGGGTCCGGTAATAATCTTACTAACTGTCCATTGCGAGAACATGCAGAAAACACAAATAATTGTTGTCGAATATGCTTTTTGTTTGTTATTGATTGGTTGATTTAGATAGAATTTGTTTAGTCCCCATACTTCAATGGATATCAGTTCCGTCATAAGAATGTTAAGAGAGAAGGCCTTGAGAAATGGGTACTATTGGCCTACCATAAAAGAAGATGCGCTTGCTTATGTTAAAAAATGTGATAGTTGTCAGAAGCATGGAAACTTGCACCAGAAGCCGTCCAACTACCTAACTCCCATTTTGTTCCCTCTGCCTTTTGCCAAATGGGGCATGGATATCTTGGGACCTTTTCCTATTGCCGCTGGACAAAAGAAGTTTGTAATTGTGGCTGTTGATTATTTTAATAAGTGGGTAGAAGCGGAGGCCGTACGAGGCATAACTACCAATGATGTCAAGAGTTTTATTTGGAAGAACATCATAACTCTATTTCGCATGCCGCAATCAATTTTCTTTGACAATGGTCCACAGTTTGAAACACCAAAGTTGAAAGATTGGTTGTCAAAAAGAGAGATCAAGGCTCATTTTGCTGCAGTAGCCCACCCACAAGCGAATGTGCAAGTAGAATCCTTCAACAAGTCAAACAGCATTAAAAGGAAGTTAGAAAATGCCAAGGGATTATGGGTTAAAGAACTACAACTAGTTTTATGGTCAATTAGAACCACGACTAAGAATTCACCAGGCGAGACACCTTTTATGTTAGTCTATGGAACCGAGGCTGTTTTACCCATTGAGATTGAAGAGCTCACCCTAAGAGTCATGATGTACACAGAAGAGGTCAACTAGGCTGCATTACACACTATCTTGGATCAGTTACCAGAGGTAAGGGGCAACACACTGTTAAGAATACGATTGTACGTGCTTCAAATGGCTCGTGACTTTAACTAAAGGGTCACTAGACGACCGCTGAAAGTGGGGGATTTGAATCTGAGAAAAATGAAAGTCGTAGGACGAGCCAAAGAACAGGGTAAGCTGATAGCAAACTGGGAAGGTCCTTATCGAGTCGTGGAAGAAGTAAGAGGTGGAACATTCCATCTTCAAGATCTAGATGGACGACCAATACAACGAACCTGGCCATAAGGGTTAACAATTTTAGTGAAACGTTTTTAAGAAGTCGCCAACAAGTCTTTAAAAGAAGACTCATAAACCTAATTGGACATTTATATGGGTAAACTGAAGAGACAATTAGGGGCTTATTATAAAATGTAGGTTTTCCCGTCATCAATTCTGTTGTAACCTAAAAATGAAGGGCTGATAAGCGGACACGTGGACCAATCAGAGGCCTCCATGTGTCCTTGAAATTGGAGGAAAACCGGTTTTTTAAAGGGTTTCATTTCTCTGGTGTTTGAGGCCCACATTTGGACAGAAGGAATAAAGAAAGCCCAATTCCCAAAAAACGACTACATATGATTGGTTGAAATTCAGCCCCCAATCATTGCCTGCCACGTGTCAAAATATGATTGCTTAGCCAACAAAATTACCCCATTCTAGGGTCAAATCAAATGGTAGCTCTCATATTCCAAACATTGTATATCATCCCCTCAAAATCAGGTAAAACGTATATCATTGAATATTGTGTCATTACACTGCTAAAATATTCTCTCTCTCCCTTTCTCTCTCTATCTCCACACCTGATTCCATACCTGAACTGACTTAAGCTTTGGAGGGGGAACCACCACCCTAACCTCCAGGGTTGGTTTCCATTGCTGCAGGTTCGGAGTACGGAGCAAAGGCATTGTTGCACAAGTCTCTCTAAGAACATATTGAGGAGCGAAGATGCTTGACCTATGAAGTACAGAGACACAGCGATGACTGGCTGTCAATCGTCCAACCTAGCTCGAAACCGCATATATCATATTCGGGTGGTAGACACTGTGGATGATGATTAACCACCCCGAAGGAGGGATAGGCCTCCATCCAACGTTCCTGATCAACATCAAGTACCTGTCCTCCAGGAAAATCTTGAACGCCCTATAACTGCTGCTCATCTGTTCATTTAAATTCAGACACTCTGAAGAAGTACCATGTTTGATTTAGAGAAGTACTCAGCAATGGTAGTTTGTAGTCAGAAAAAGTGCCATGGCACAAAAAGAGAATTAGGAACGTATGCATGTACCTTGGTGTTTTCTCAAGTAAAATTCACATAATATAATTTTATCCTTCTCTCTATACTTATGATTATTTCTCTATTTTACTTAAGTCATTCTCTTTGGGGCATTTTTACCACTGGTTAACCAGTGGTCTTAAAGTGAGATTAACTTAGCAAAAAACTGAAGAAATTATACCAATAACGTCCAAAAAGCATTAAGCTAAAATAATGAATCACCCCAGTAAGGGATAAATCATTTTTATGACGCACATTGCTTCCTAAAGGAGGTCGGCCATACAGTAAGCCTTATTAAAGGTGAATTATCTAAACACGCATGGTCAGCCAAAATGTAATATTCTCTAGTAAGGGATACATTATTGTCACCTGAAGAATGCAGGCCAGACTTAAGCAAACTTTAGTAAAGGTATCTTGCTTTCAAAAGTAAGGTCCACCAAGTAGTAATAACCCTAGTAAGGGGACCATTATTACAAGACGAACACTACCTTCTAAAGGAAGCCGACCAGAAAATGATAAGCTCATAAAAGCAATCATATTCAACAAGGCTGGCAAGTGAGATTATTAATATGGGCAAAAACTAATTAACCACGTCCAATTATGGGTGAAAGACATTCGACCTACATTGGTCGGTTTCCTTCTTGGAAAAATGCTCGTCTGGAGAGTCAGGATGAGCCCAGTTCCATGAAGAGGGGAAGTAACCTGGCCTCGAAACTTCTAAGACATACTAATTCAGGACGAGTACTTTTGAACTTGGACATACTTGTTCAAGATTCATTAGTACTCGTCCAGAATTGGATAAGTGTCTTTGGACTAAGGAAATTAGTTCAAGCCCAAAACGTTCAAATCAGCATTGGACGAGTACTTTTGAACTTGGGTATACTTGTTCAAGATTCATTTGTACTCGTCCAGAGTTGGATAAGTGTCTTTGGACTAAGGAAATTAGTTCAGGCCCAAAACGTTCAAATCAGCGTTGGACGAGTATTTTTGAACTTCTTGGGCATATTTGTTCAAGATTCTTTACTCGTCCAAAATTGGATGAGTGTCTTTGGACTAAGGAAATTAGTTCAAGCCCAAAACATTCAATTCAGCATTGGACGAGCACTTTTGAACTTGGGCATATTTGTTCTGGATTATAATCGTCCATCATTTTGGACGAGTGCTTCTGTACTTGATCCAGTAATGGAAATTGCAATTGTTCAATATTTAGTCTTAGGACGAGTATTGTTGGACGTAAGCAATTTAGTAACAAAATATCTATTGAACCCTACTTTTGATGATGACAAAGGAACAAAGATGCAAACTATGTATTGAACTAACAAGTTGTTAAGTGAATGGATTTACAAGGTATCAAAGAAAGGAGCGAAGAGAATACTAAGTCAAAGAAGAAATCAAGTTTCAATTTTGAAGACTAAGTGAATAATGCTCAAAGATTTGGTACTGGAGAAGCATTGGAGCAAGAAGTCCAAAGCAAGGTTTTTTGTTTCTAGTTCCAATGTAAAGGAACGAGTAAGAATGGTAACGAACTGTGGCAAGTTAAAATGAGAATGAGTGTATGTTCCTTTGAAAGGAGCAGACGGACTGGCACTGTCTTGCTAAGTTAAAGGAACTAACTATTTAAAAAGAACTAGACATATGTGAGTAAGTATAACGGTTAAATAATGTCGCTTGAGTGATTTATGCCTAGATTCTAGGAAACCGTTTTTAATTAGTAAAAATCTGATTTTAAGGTAAATTTTTTTAAGGAAAAGATTTTATTTTTATAAGATAATAAAAATCCTTTTCGGTTTTAAGGAAATTATTTTTAAAGATAATATTTTGGTAAAAGGATTTTATTTCGGTTTTATTAATTAAAATATTTTTAATTAAATTAGATTTTTTTGTGTACTGCATAAGTGGTTGCTAAAATTAAGGAAGCTGTAAAATTTCCATAACCCACGTTTAACAAAGATCATGGAGATCATGGGTGTCAAAAGGAACGTGTTCATCATGGGAAAATATTTTACCACTAACACATGATTTAATCCCACGTTCTAAGTAATCACTGCTATAAATACTTATGTCTAATTAAGTTCCAATTTGTGACTGACCAAGTGATTTCGTGAGTTACTCCCTCCGTCCCAAAAAGATCTGAACACTTGTTAGGACACGTAGTTTAAGGTGATAAGTTGTGGTGTGGTTATCAAATATTATTTTATTTAAAAAGTAGATGTGATAGGAGTTGGTGGGGTATTTTTTATTAGAGGAGAGAGAAAGTTGGGTAACTTTTTATTGATAAAAGGTAGAGTGTGGGCCAAAGATGTGTAAAAGAAATAATATATTAATGGTGGGACCATGCCAAGAATAGAAGTGTTCAAACTAATTTGGGACAAACATAAAAGGAAAGTGTTCAGACTATTCTGGGACGGAGGTAGAAAATAAGTAAAGTGTCAGTGCCTCCATTCTCTCATAAAAGCCATTTGTTCTTTGCCTTCTTACTCTAATTCCACTAAGCTTATTGATCATTGTATTTTGGTTTTTGGGTAAGGGGATTTTGAGTGAAGTCCTATAAGAGAGAAAGCTTTGAGTGAAGCGAGTTAAAGTGAGAAAACTTTAAGCAAAGTTGAGAGGAACAATTGCCAGGGGAACAGTTGTTAAGGAACTTGAGTTTAGGAACTCAAGGTGTGGCCCGTGAGTAGAATTAGGTTGTAACAAAGTTGTTTGGCCTAATTAGTGAAAGTGTTGAGTTTAAAACCCTAGTGGTCGAGGTTTTTTCTTGTTGTTGGGCCCAAGAAGTTTTTCCTCTTAAAAATCCTTTGTGTTCCTTTAGCTTGTTTCTTTGTTTAAGTTTTATAATTCCGCAAAAAGTTACGTTTAATTTCTACACATACAATTCACCCATCCCCCTCTTGTAGTGTTCCTAGTGAAATAACAATTGGTATGAGAGCTAGAATTTAAGAAAAATAGGAAACCCTATTGAGAAAAAGATCCAAGGAACAATGAATACCACCGAAAAACTTGAGGAAGGTTACTTTATGCAAAGGCCTCTTATATTCAATGGGAAGTTCTATTCCTACTGGAAGAACATAATGGAGATTTTCATCAAGGCCAAAAACTACAAAGTATGGAGAGTCATTGAAGTTGGTGATTTTGAGGTTAAAACAACTAATGACAAAAATGAGGTAATTCCTAAACCCTTCTCTGAATATGACAAAGCTGACTTTGAAAAATTGGAAGTGAATGCTATGGCTGTTAAACTTTTGAATTGTGGACTTAGACCCCATGAACACAATCGAATCATGGGATGCAAATCAACAAAGCAAATATGGGATTTACTTGAAGTAACCCATGAAGGAACTAATGAATTCAAGAGATCTAAAATTGATTTGCTAATGAATCAATATCAATTGTTCTCCATGAAGACTAAGGAAAGCATACAAGAGATGTTTACTCGTTTTACTAACATTATTAATGAGTTAGCTTCTCTTGCAAAAGTTTATTTCATCAGAGGAACAGGTTCGAAAAGTTCTTATGAGTAGATGGATGGCAAAGGTCACTGCGTTACAAGAAACAAAAGACTTCACTAAGTTCAACTTAGAACAGCTTGCTGGATCACTTATGACTCATGAGCTCCACCTTGATACTGAGTATGGTGAAAGCTCTAAGTCAAATTCCATTGCCATAAGAGCAGATGATGAAGATGACTCTGACTCATAAGAAGAGGAAGCAACTCTCATGGTCCGCAAATTTCAAAAGATGTATGTAGGAACATGAAGAATGGGAACTTTAAAGGTAAAACTAAAACATTTTCTAACAAAGATTCTTGACATAAATGTGGTAGTACAAATCACTTCATCAAGAAATGTCCATTTTGGGAAAATGACAAGACCAAAGAAAGGAACAAGGAACGTTTCGCTGAAAGGAACATGGAAACTAAAGCACCTTTCTCTAAAGCGAACGTTCAAAAAGCTATGATATCAGCTTGGGGAGATTCAGAGACTGAAGAGGAAGAGGAACAACAAACTGAAGAAACTGCAAATCTTTGCCTTATGGCAAACACTGACATAAAGGAAGATGAATAAAATGTTGAGGTAAGCCAACATATACTTAAATCAGACTTAGATGGAAAAACTAGGACTGAAATTTATGATCTTCTTTATGATGCAATTCTTGAATGTAGAGATGAACGTGAAAAACATGAACAAACTGAACAAGCTGTTAAAGTTTGTAAAGAACATATAAAATGGCTTAAGAAAATGAGAACGGATGTTGAAAGTAGGTTCTTTGACTTATTTGATAAGAACTTAAAAATCAAGGAACTTTATGAGAGTGTGAAGAATGAAAATTGTCTAATCAATTTTAGAAATTTCATACCTAAAGGAATTTGTTCCTATTCTAAGTTCCTTTGATATGAGATCAACTCCTTTGAAAGGATACATATTTGAGATCGAAAATTTGAATAAAGAAAAAATTGTCCTAAAGGAACAGATCTGTAATCTTCATAAGGAACTTGTTGTTGCAAGGAACAGATGCAAAGTGATAGTTTGTTCCTAAGTGGATTGAGAGACCACAAACTAAAAGAAAAGAAGGTATTGGTTTTGAAAACCACATGAAGAGGAACAAGCCTAAGAAATATGTTGACCTACCTAGTGACAAAATTTGTATGTATTGTGGAAAGATAGGTCATTACATAACACAAAGTCAACTAAGAACTGGAATGATTGGCAAGAATGTGAAATTAAGCAACATGAAATGGGTTGCTAAAACAAATGCTAGTCAAGAACAGGAACCCACGAAACAAAGGGTTCTTACAACTAACAACTAGTTTATTTTTGTAGGTTGGAGTGAGGGGGAACAACACTTGGTATCTTGATAGTGGTTATTCTAAGCATATGATAAGAGACAAATATAAGTTTCTGTCACTCTCAACCTATGAAGGTGGAAGTGTGACTTTTGGTGACAATAAGAAAGGTAACATAGTTGCCATGGGTAAGGTTGGTAAGTCACCATCACATTTCATTGATAATGTTTTTCTAGTTGAAGGATTAAAGCATAATCTCTTAAATATTTCCAAATTTTGTGATAAGGAAAATGTTGTTAAATTTAATAGTGAAAAATGCCTAATCGTTAACATTAACTCTAAGAATGTCATCTTGGAAGGAACAAGGAAAGGGAACACACATATTGTGGATCTTGATCTTGTTCCTAAAAACAACTTAACATGTCTTAGTATTATTGAAGATGATCCACTCTTATGGTATAAGCGTCTAGGACATACTAGCTTTTCATTACTTGACAAACTTCGATCAATAGATCTTGTTTTTGGATTACCATCTATAAAATTTCATATTGATCAAGTTTGTGATGCATATGCCAAAGGGAAGCATATTAGATCCTCTTTCAAATCTAAAACTGTCGTGAGCACCACAAAGCCATTGGAATTAATTCACATGGATTTGTGTGGCCCCATGAGAATTCAAAGTAGAAGTGGTAAGAGGTATATGCTAGTTATTGTTGATGACTACTCAAGATACACTTAGGGTTATTTTTCTCTCTAGTAAGGATGAGACTTATGATGAGTTCCTTGTCTTTGCAAAAAGAGTTCAAAATTTGAGTGGTTACAAATTAATGCATATTAGATCAGATCATGGTAAAGAATTTGAAAATTATGAATTTGATGACTTAAGCATAGACCATGGTCTAGATCACAATTTTTCTTCCCCTAGAACACCACAACAAAATGGTGTTGTCGAACAAAAAAATAGGACTTTGGAGGAAATGGCTAGGACTATGCTAATTGCTAGTGAACTTCCAAGAAACTTTTGGGCTGATGCTGTTAATACTGCTTGTCACATGATAAATCGTGCCATGATGAGACCTATCATTAACACAACTCCTTATGAAGGTAAGAAACCCAATATTACACATTTCAGAACATTTGGTTGTAAATGTTTTGTCCACAATAATGGGAAAGATAATCTTGGAAAATTTGATGCAAGGAGTAATGAAGCAATATTTCTAGGATATTCATCACATAGTAACGCTTATAGAGTTTACAATAAATGAATTATGTGTGTTGAAGAAAGTGTACATATAATTTTTTTATGAATGTGACAATTTTAATCCAAACAATCAGTTTGATGACTTTGAAATTGGCTTGGTTAGACCTAATGAAAAAGATGCAGATTCAATTGAGAAAGAATGAGTAAAAGAGGAATGGAACGAAGAAGATGAAAACTTTCGTAACAATGTTGTTCCTGTTCCTCGAGATGATGGAGTTGTGTCTGTTTCTACTAAGAACAAAAATGTTGAAGGAACTGACTCAACAATTGCTGAAAGAGGAACAAATGAACAAGGCTCCTCACCCTCTCATGAAACTCAAGAGGAACAATATGTTTCTATAAGGGAGTATTAACCAAAACCTTAGAGACATCAAAAATCACATCCAGTGGAACTCATAATAAGTGGCATATCCAAAGGTATGCAAACTAGATCTCAGTTAAGGAATTTTTGTGCATTTCATGCGTTCGTATCAATGATGGAACCAAGAAATCATGAAGAAGCCTTATCTGATTCTGATTGGATCACTGTTATGCAAGATGAGCTAAATGAGTTTCAAAGAAACAAGGTATGGCATCTAGTCCCCTCTTATAAACAATAAAAAGTGATTGGTTTAAAATGGGTGTTTAGAAACAAACTAAATGAGCATGGAAAAATTGTAAGGTAGTAAAAGGTTATAATCAACAAGAAGGAATTGACTATGAAGAAACCTTTGCTTCTGTTGCTAGACTTGAGGCCATTAGAATACTAATTGCATTGACTGCATATATGGGATTTAAACTGTATCAAAATGGATGTCAAATGCGCGTTTCTTGATGGCTACTTAAATGAAGATGTATATGTTGAACAACCCCATGGATTTAAAAGTAATGATTTCCCAAACCATGTCTAGACAAGGCTCTTTATGGGTTAAAGTAACCGCCTAGGTCATGGTATGAGAGATTATCTAAGTTCCTTTCAGAAAACAATTTTAAAAGAGGAAAAGTTGATAAAACTTTGTTTCTATAATCAAAAGGAACTGATATACTTCTTGGTCAAATATATGTTGATGACATTATCTTTGGAGCAACTACTGAGTAATTATGCAAATAATTCTCAAACCTTATGTGTAATGAATTTGAGATGAGTATGATGGGTGAGTTAAATTTCTTTCTTGGGTTACAAATTAAGCATACGGAAAAAGGAATAATCATTCACCAACAAAAATACATAAAGGAACTGTTAAAGAAATATGGCCTTAAAAATTCAAAGATAAATCACACTCCTATGGGAACTTCAACTAGATTAGATTAATATTCCATAGGAACAAGTGTTGATCAAACAAAATATAGAGGCATTATTGGTTCTCTTTTGTATCTAACTGCTAGTCGTCCAGACATAGCTTTTAGTGTTGGTTTGTGTGCTAGATTTCAAGCAAATCCCCAGGAGTCTCATCTAACAGCAATAAAGAGAATTCTTAGATATCTTAAAGGAACAGATGATCTTGGACTTTTCTATCTAAGAAGTGACACATTTGAGTTAAGAGGATATGCTGATGCTGACTATGCTGGAGATCTTGTAAATAGGAAAAGCACGTCAGGTATGATTCAATTTCTTAGTCATAGTTTAGTTTCTTGGAGCACCAAGAAACAAAACACAGTTGCTTTATCCACTGCTGAAGCAGAATGTGTAGCTTATGTTGCATGTTGCTCTCAAATGCTTTTGATAAAACAACAACTTTGTGACTATGGAATAATCCTTAATGGTGTTCCTATTTATTGTGATAATACAAGTGCCATTAGTATTTCAAAAGATTCAGTGCATCATTCAAGAGTTACGCATATACATATCATACATCACTTTCTAAAAGAAAATGTGGAAAAAGGTTTGATTAAACTTGAGTTTTGCCAAACTGAAAATTAGATAGCTGATATATATTACCAAGCCTCTACAAAAAGATAGATAGGAAAAATTAAGGCTTGAGTTAGGTTGAATAAAACTTAAGTAATTGTTCCTATTCCAATCCCCCATGTCTGAATTGATTTGAATTACTCTATGTGATATTAAACCATTGCAAATTAAAATGTTCAAAACATAAACATGGATTCAAAGGAATAAAGCCACTCACAAATGTCACATAATACTCCCCTTATTGTTCCTAAGTGATAGAAAGATGCATGATTTGATGAATATTGATAATTAGTAAAAGTTGTTCTTATATCACAAGTTCCTTATTTTTCTTTTTCTTTTCATAAATTAAAAAGTCTATAAAAATCAAAAAAACCATAAAATCCCAAATATATAAGAATCAGATTTATCAACACTTGATTCATTTTTTTATCTTTTCATTTCTTTTATCTATTTTTATCTTTTTTAATTTTACGCGTGTAACTCTTCGTTTTCTGTTACATGCATCTTCTTTCTCTTTCTTTCTTCCCTTCCAAAACCATGTTCCTTAAACGCTTCAACTTCACCATTGTTCATCTACTTCACAACTCATCGCACCACATAAAACCTTAATTTTTCTTCACCAAATGGCAAAAACCTATCTCAATTCACCTTTTCCAAAAGCAAAAACTCCCACAAACTCTCAAATGGAAAACCCCTCTTCTCCTTCCAAAACCCTAGAAATCGAAAAATCTCAAGAAATAAAAATGGAGGTAGAAGAGCAAAAATTGGAGTCATTAAAGAGAAGTGTAAGAAAAAGGAAACTGGTTGAGGAAGATGATGAAGACGAAACCCTGAATCAGTTGAGGGGGAAGAAGAAGTTACGCCTGTTCCTTTCAAAGGATCTGCTGCTTCTTCCTCCAAGAAAAGAGTGGAACGAAGTGAATCGAGGTATGTTTCAGGATTCTGTGTAGATCTAGAATGGGCCAAGAAAGTTCTATTCAATGAACTAATTGAAATTCTAAAGGAACAAGGTATGGAATACCTTTTTGAAACCGCATTTAATAATTCCTTAGTTCTTTTAGCCATGGATGAGTTTTGCGCAAACTTCATCAACACTGATGGAGTATGCACTACTGAAGTAAGGGGGAAGAAAATAAAATTTTCCCAAGAAACTTTAGGAAAAATATAGGAAGTTCCTTGTAAAGGAACTGGTCTGTATTTTAAAAGGAAAGGAATTGTCACCTTTCCTAATTTCTCCCAAGATGACATTGTTAAATCTTTTGGGGGGAACTGCTGGCCAAACTAAGATCAATCACAATCTCCTCTCCCTAGTACAAAATTCTGTTTAATCTTGTATAGAGGGCACTCATTCCTCGAACTGAAAAGAGGAATGAGGTGGGTCTCCTAGACATGTGTTATATGTTCTGCCTTGACCACCACATCCAAATAAACTTCCCCTCTCTTTTTATCCAACACATAACACACTGTATTGAAAACCATTGTGTTGTTGGGTATGGAGCTCTCATCACCTCTCTTCTTTCCCACTTCAAAGTTAAAACTACTGGTTGGCCTACCTTGGGAATTAAGCAAGGTATATTTTAAATGAAAAAACTTTGTATGGATTGGACCTCTCTGTTCAAGAGGGGTTCTGACTCAAGGGCGGATTGCCTCTAGTTCCTCACACAAGAGAAAACTGCCTAAGGCAGTAGAGGAGGAACAAGTGGAAGTGATTTTGGAGGAACAAGTTTCTAAACCCAATGAACCAAAGGAACAGCCGCCCAAGAAACGCAAAACAGTTGTTAAGAAGCTTACCAAACCTATTCCTAAACAAGTTAAGCAAAGTTTTAGGTTGAGAATGACCTAAACCACCCCTGTTCCTTCTAATGAGGACTCTCTTTTAGTCCTATCTGATGAAGAGGAATTCCATAAAATCTCACCTAAGGAACCCACTCCTCCTTCACCAAAAATGCCGATTACTCTCAAAACAATCCCTTCCATCTCTCCTTCATCCTTCACTATTCCTTCCAGTAATGAACAAATGAAGATTGCCATAAATGAGCCTAACCCTTTCTCCTCTACATCTATTGATCTACAACCCCCACCTCCATTTCTTCCTTCACTTTACACCACCACTACACCTTATGTTCCTCTTACAGGAACAGCAGGACCATCCCAAGAAAACACACCAGTTCCTCCACCAAAACCACCCACTGACTTTGGTTCAAAGGGAAAGGAACAAGTTCCTTCGGATGATTATTGATGGGTAAATGAGTTTTGTCTCCCTGCTCAACATATGATCAAGTTCTATAATCACCTTCACTGGACTTTGGATGATAAAACTGATAAGATGATGGGTCTAATGAAAGTCCTTAGTGATACGGTGATAGAGCAACAAAAGAATATGGAGATGATGGCCCAAGCAATTAATTCCCTGAAGAAACAACTAAATGGGCATCATGAGGAGGTTATCAAGAAATTAGAGGAGGTGGTGGAAGAAGAAGTCGTCGAGGAACACAACTCTTTCCCTTCCTAATGTCTAGTTCCTGTTTCTCTTAAAGGAACATGAATCCTTAGCTTTTGTTTCTTTTCTTTTCTTCCTTTTCTTCTTTTTGTACTTTTGTGGAATAAGTGCTATTAAAATAATGACTTTTGCTACAAATTGTCTTCATTTATTATTTGATTCCATAGTTTCTTACTTGAAATGGCTAGTATTAAGTGATTGATGTTTGAGCAAGTCTAACCTTTCTACTTCCTAACTTAACCATTTTTTTGGTGCTTGTTAATGGTCGAAAGGTCGTGTAAATATCAGTCTTCCCAAAATCACCAAGATCTTTTTGAGGATGACAAAGGGGGAAAAGATAGCAGGAACAAACTAAGTTGAAAAAATTGACAAAAATTGAAAAAATGAAAAATTTAAATCATTAATCTACCTTCATAAAATTATATAAATTATTATTTTATCTTTTTTATTCTCTTATGTTATTTGTTGTTTCCCTTAGTTTGTAACTTTGCTGTCTGATGCGTGCATGGAAGACTCCACCAAGCTATCTTTAATTGCTTTCTTAGTTTGTTGCATGGTTTTACTTTACTCTTAAAGTAAAGGTTTTTCATATAACCAAAAATATGTTATTTTTTATTATGTTAGTTAATTAGTTAGTTAAAGTAGTTAGTCTCTTTCCTTAAAGCTTTTGTTTCCTTAAATTAAAGCTAGATTCTAGGCTTAGGTTTAGGGGAAACTTTCCTAATTTGCAAGCTAGTTGGGCGTGTGTTGTATTGCCTTGGAGAGCAAGGATTTCTTGCTGCTCCTAGCCTTATAAATAGGCGCCTAAGTCAATTAAGAAAATCAGATTTGAGTGAATTGATATTTGAGTTATTCGAATGCTTGTGCATTGAGTATTTGGTCGTCGTACCAAGAACATACAAATCGAGGTTTGTGTGCATCTCCTAATCGAGGTTAGTGAGAGATCCTCTAGTTTTCGAGGGAACAATAGAGCCTATCTTTTATTTTCGTCCATTTTAACAAAAAAAAAAACAAAAATAATTCGTTCATGAACAACCAGCCATCATATAGATTCGAGTGTTTAAGTTTTGTTCTTGATTTGTGCTTCCGCATTCATATCACTGTCATCATCAAAAAGGGAGAAATTGTTGAACCCTAGTTTTGATGATGAAAAAGGAACAAAGATGCAAACTAAGTATGGAACTAACAAGTTGTTAAGTGAATGGATTTTACAAGGTATCAATGAAGGAGCAAAGAGAATACTAAGTCAAAGAAGAAATCAAGTTTGGATTTTTATGACTAAGTGAAGATGCTCAAATATTTGGTACTGGAGAAGCATTGGAGCAAGAAGACCAAAGCAAGGCTTTTTGTTTCTAGTTCCAATGTAAAGTAACTAGTAAGAATGGTAAGGAATTGTGGCAAGTTAAAATGAGAATGAGTGTAGGTTCCTTTGAGAGGAACAGACGGACTAACACTGTCACGCTAAGTTAAAGGAACTAACTATTTAAAAGGAACTATATATATGTGAGCAAGTATAACGGTTAAATAATGTCGCTTGGGTGATTTAAACCTAGATTCTAGGAAACCGTTTTTATTTAGTAAAAATCTAATTTTAAGGAAAATTGTTTTAAGAAAAAGATTTTATTTTTATAAGATAATAAAAATCCTTTTTGGTTTTAAGGAAATTATTTTTAAAGATAATATTTTGGTAAAAGGATTTTATTTCATTTTTATTAATTCAAATATTTTTAATTAAATCAGAATTTTTGGTTTACTGCATAAGTGGTTGCTAAAATTAAGGAAGCTGTAAAATTTCCATAACCCATGTTTAACAGAGATCATGGAGATCATGGGTGTCAAAAGGAACGTGTTCCTCAGGTTGAGGAACATCATGAGAAAATGTTTTACCACTAACACATGATTTAATCCCACGTTCCAAGTAATCACTGCTATAAATACTTATGTCTAATTAAGTTCCAATTTGTGACTGACCAAGTGATTTAGTGAGTTTAACTAAGTAAAGTGTCAGTGTCTTCATTCTCTCATAAAAGACATTTGTTCTTTGCCTTCTTACTCTAATTCCACTAAGCTTATTGATCATTGTATTTTGGTTTTGGGGTAAGGGAATTTTGAGTGAATTCCTGTAAGAGAGAAAGCTTTGAGTGAAGCGAGTTAAAGTGAGAAAACTTCAAGTGAAGTTGAGAGGAACAGTTGTTTAAGGAACAGTTGTTCAGGAACTTGAGTTTAGGAACTCAAGGTGTGGTCTGTGAGTAGAATTTGTTTGTAACAAAGTTGTTTGGCCTAATTAGTGAAAGTGTTCAGTTTAAAATACCTAGTGGTCGAGGTTGTTTCTTCTTGTTGGGCTCAATAAGTTTTTCCTCTCAAAAATCCATTGTACTCCTTTAGCTTCTTTCTTTGTTTAAGTTTTATAATTCTGCAAAAAGTTACGTTTATTTCTGCACATACAATTCACCCCCCCTTGAAGTGTTTCTAGTGAAATAACAATATCCTTTGCATAAATATACCAAATTAAGGCAATGTTATTAAACTAGTCTAAAAAACGAAAAAAACAAAATATAAAGAGAACCTAGACTAAGCCTGGCTACAAGGAGGGCAATCAGCCAAGATACAACAGCAATAATATCCTAAAGCTATTCATTCTATTCAGCTGGGGGTGTATCTGCGCCGTTGGCTGAATCCTCAGGGGCTTTTTGGCCGTCCACCTCACCCTTCGGATTCTCCTCATCATCTTCCTCTTCTTCATCAGAATCGGAGAAGGTTGGGGGAGTCTCACCAGCTATATGAGCCTTGTGCAACTCCTACTGAAAAAGCAGGCGGCGCTCGAAGAGGGAAACCTCCTCAGGCTCGGCCATCATTTCGAAGCTTTTAGAGCCCAGCCATTGGAGGTTTCGACAACTTCGACCAGGGCCTAGGCATCAGTGAAAGATTGGACTACCTCCTCCTTCAGACGAGCGTTATCCTCACTTAGCTTGAGTTTTTCTCTTCTGAGCTTGGCAGCAGCCAAAAGAGCTGTGTTTCTCTCCCCCTTTAGGTTGTATGACACTGTATCCAGAGCCAGCTTCAACCTGTCTTTCTCTCTGATCAACTCATTGATCTTGACGAGGTATAGTTTGTTGCTGGACTCCATAGTTGCCTGATGGCTCTCCCAAGATTCTTGGGATTGACGATGGAGAGTCCTTAGCATCTCACCATCCTGGATGGCCTTATCCCTAGTCATTGTCGCTTGGTGGACGAGTTGCTTATTTTCTTTCCTCAACTCCTCGGCCCAATCCTCAATAATCATGCTCCGAGCAAAGAGCTACATAGATGAAAGATAAAAACATAGTTAGTACACGATGACAAAAACAATAAAAAGAGTATAAGTGTAAAGCTAGAACGGCAAAGCTAAGTAAAGAATCTACCTCGGTAGCTGTAGACAGATAATCGTGTCTCCCCATTTAAGGGTCCAATGATGAAATATATAGCGGTCTTAGTTGGCACGGCCCAGTGGAGGAGCATTCCGTCGTGAGCTGGACCATTAATAGCTTTATTCCGTCGTGAGCCGGACCATAATAGCTCTACACATCATCAACACCCTGTAGCGGGACCATAATATCTCCACACCGACATGAGCCGGATCATAATAGCTCATGACTTCTTTTCACCTATCATTTCATTTTTACAAAATTACAATTACTTTGCAAATATGTTTCACACATGTATGTTCTTGAAGCTTTTGCTTGTTTGCAGGTACCGACGCAAAAGAGTGATTTTGGATTGCAGAGCATCTAGAGTCATTCTCCGTCTCGACACGAATACTTTGACTTTCGGTTTTACAAACCTCAGTCGAAGTGGGGGCTTCTGTAGACACATAATCGTGTCTCCCCATGTAAGGGTCCAATGACGAAATATACCGCGGTCTTAGTAGGCACGGCACAACGGAGAAGCATTCCGAATAACCAGGCAATGTGTGTTTTGAAATAATATTATAAAAGCCCAATTAATCATTCATGATGATTAATTGTAAGTTCAACCCACAAAATATTTTTAAGTCGATTTTAAAAGCCCAACTGAATATTTATTATTTTAATAAATATTTTCCAAATATTTATTGTTTTGATAAATATTTCCAAAGCTTTTATTATTATCCTTTACCCATAAATCAGATTTTTAATCCGGAAAATTCGATCTCCGAATTTTTAGGAATAAAAATGGCATCTTGAAAGCACGTGTAGCATAAAAAAATGAATATTCTAGAATATGCGCCAGACGCGGCGGCTGCACCCAGCGCGCCACGTGCGTCCAGCTCATTGGCCAAGTCGCGTTAGGCGCTCCAATGAGCGCCTGACACGTGGACTTGTCACTCACACAGTCTCCTACGCCTAGCACAAGTCTTGTGTGAGACGCAAGTTAAAATTTTATCTTTTTGAAAACGCGTTTCCACGTTCAACGTTTTAATTGGACGGACCACGTCAGGCAGGCCAACCTGTGCCTGACGCGTGTCCTCGCGCCTGCCACGTAGGACTGCGCCTGGCGCGGGTCTTGCGTGGAGCGCACGCTTTGTTTTGCCTATAAATACGGGCTGATTTCCCGAATCAAATACGGCTTCGAATTATTATTTTTACGCACACAAATACTCTCAAAAACTCCGAAATACACAATGAATACAAAACACTCAAATACTTTCAATCTTCCAAGTCAATTATTGTTCCTGATCCTATTATATTCCTGGTTTCAAGATTGCTTCGACTGAAGGTCATTACGCTCTTCGATCTAAAGCGCATAGGTATAATCCTGAGGGCTCTTGAATAATTATATTTATTTTATTGAAGTTTGTAACCTTTTCTTGTCATGATGTAGATTCCTAATCAATAACCGTGTCCCTATGTAAATTCTAACCTATTTTCTTATATTTTCTGTATATAATGTTCAAGATATATGATTGTTTTGCATGCCTTTCTTATCACCCACATGTTATTATGCTAAATAAGACCTAAAGAATTGTTCTCATTAATTCAGATAATATGGACAACCTGTTAGGAACCTTGTAAAATGATTGCATAATAATTGATCACTAAATAATTAGTCTTTTGATGTGTTTCCTGAACCTATCTAGAGTAATTATTTTAGGGTGCTTTAAAATATTGTTTGATTGTTCTATTGCAAAAAATCTGTTGTGAATCGTTATTTAGTAGGGATTAGCAATGGGCAATATAGTTCTTGACTATATTGTACCATCACCCCCGAACTCACTTTTTTGGTTCCTGACCATCTATGGAGTCATGACGGGAAAATCTACATTGGATAAGTCCCTAAGATGTCCCTTCCGTTTCAATATCCAATTAGGTTTATGATTCTTCCTTTAAAGAATTCTTGACGAGTTCTGAACATAATTTTAATAAAACCCTAACAATGGGGTGGTCAAATCAAATAAATGCGCTCACACCGCGTGTAGGCATTAAAGGAATTGAAAAATCTACGCCTACAATTTGGTGACTCCACTGGGGAGGATTTTTTAAAAAAATTATTTTTTTTTAAATGAGTGGGTGAAACTTGAAAAATACGATTCATTCTAATTTTTATGCCTTAGAATAATATATTGTTTTGCATGTGCATGGCTATCGTTCAGCCACCATAAGGACAATCTACCTTGCCTCATTAGCACATGTTCTATGTGTGAGGTCACCCCCGGGGGGTTTGCGCTTTGTCCTTCCAAAAAGCTTCCTGAGCGATAGTGTTGGATCTTAGTCATAAGCAAACTTACCCAACTATGGTATTGTTCTCTTGTTCCTAATTTAAGACTGGAGTGCGTCTTACACGTGGCCACCTCTTTAAGCAGGGGTACGAAGCGTGGGATCAATCTCTTAGTCATAGACCCTTCCAGCCTCAACCTAAACCTGACCAATAGTTGAATGTAGAACTGGACTTTAGGTTGAAAACTTTTGCATCCATGTTACTTGACCTTTATGTGTGATTGCAATGTTTGCCTGATCATATTTTATTAACATGTTGATATGTGTTGCGCCTAAAAATAATACAATTCGCGTCTAAATATTGTCGTTGTTTTCGCCCGAACATTTGTCAAATTACCAATATTCATGCCGTAGAGTATTGCACCAAACGCATTTAGTTGCGCCTGGCGCAACACTCCAGCGCCAGACGCAAAGACCGCGAGCTGCGCACATCTATTGCATGACACGCAGTCTTTTCGTCCCATGCAAATTGGTCTTCCGACCACTGTTCGCATCACCAATTTGCGTCAATTAGTGCGTCCTCAACTTAGTACGTCCTAAACTGTTATTATAATTAGTGCGTCAGTCTTCGCGTCTTGACATTATACAAGATTTATCAAAACATCGTCTAAACAGTCACGAACACGAGGGTGGGCTCAGCAACCTAGACGCATGAGGATGCGCCTGACGCTGCTGGCCTGCGCCAGAAGTACACTCTGCGCCGCACGAAAAATCGCTACTTGGCGTATTGTTGTGCATCTCTCGTTTTCCGTCACTTTAGGCAATGTGGTGATCAATTCCGTATAATACTTTGTGCATTAGAGTCATTGACTATTCAGAACATCTCGTGTTTAATTTCACTTAAAAAAAATAAAGAGTCTTTGTTTTCTTTTAGAATTCCATCATCACTAGGTCTCACCTAGATGCACGGTCATATTTTTTTTTTTTTTGAAGAAAGTCGGATATTCCTGTCCTCCCAACAACTTACCCAACTTTTTTTTAAATTTTCCAAAACTGCATTTTGATTGGTGATAAACTCTTGCCAATATATCAGTATCCATTTTCCTCCACAAAAAAAAAAAATCCATAACGTCCAATATAGCATTATCCATTTTCCTCCACAAAATAAATTCATCATTATCCATAAATTCATATATCATCCAAAAAATAGATTTCCTTCCATAAATATCCTCTCCTTTTGACAGGAGTTTTGAACAAATTAAAATGATATTTTCAAAAATATTTTCATTCCTCACCTTATCCATTTCTGGAGTGCGTCGTAAGTCAATGTGTCCTTGTCAAACAAGGTAATTGAGAAAACAGTCTCGATAGGTCGTCCGCGTGCGCGAATGGCTAAATCTGTTCCACCGGCAAAAGAACGGTCAACTGTTGAAGCAACAATGGGTGACGAAAACATTACTGAATTGATTAATATCATCGAACGAATGGCTAAGAACTTGGAGGAGGTAACTCTCCGTCTGCACCAAGTTGAAAGTGGTGAAAATGTTGTATTCGCCAAACAAATAAGAAATGATGTTCAAAAAGTCACCAATAAGGAGTCCTACTTTGATTTGGATAAGAACAACAAATTCAAGGGAAAACTACCCGAAAAGTTTTCCACGAGTGACTTTCCTAAGTTCAAACCTACTGACAATCCCAAGTATCACTTGAGGAACTTCAAGGCCACTATGATGATTAAGTCTGTGGACGCTAAACTTTATCCAATGGTATTCTCGATGTCGT
Organism: Beta lomatogona; assembly: GCA_947646795.1. Lineage (NCBI taxonomy): Eukaryota > Viridiplantae > Streptophyta > Magnoliopsida > Caryophyllales > Amaranthaceae > Beta > Beta lomatogona. The sequence continues at coordinate 615,038 of CANSNZ010001472.1, forward strand.
TGGGCCCTGCTTGTCAAAACTTGTTCTACTCCCTGGACCCCAAACATGTTGAAACATGGGGTGATATCACTAAAGAGTTCATGAAGCAATATGAACATAACACTGTAATCCAAACCTCACTAAGGAAACTTGAAGTGTTGAAGCAAGATAACAATGAAGGCTTTACCACCTACCTTAACAAGTGGAGGGAAAAGTCTGCTTACATGGTCTCCAGACCTGCTGACAAGGACCTCATCCGCATTTTTGTTAACAACTTGTTACCTAAGTAAAAAACTCATCTCAAATACTTGGATATCGATAATTTCACCAAGTTATACGACATAGGTGTGCAAATCGAAGATGACTTGTTGAAAAATGCCCAAAATGACAACAATCGTTATAAGGGCAATAATAACAACAAGAAGAATGATTACGGATCCACTTCTAAAGGTGGAGAAGTGAACCTTCTTGAGGCACCCCAAAGATCCTTCCAGAGGAATATGAGAAGGACATTCACTCCAATAGGCATGTCGTATACCACCGCTTTTGATCGCCTCAACTCAAAGGGCGCTTTGTTTCCCATTGGACCGACTCCTGATCCAGAAGAAAGTAAGAGGAGTCAATATTGGGATAAAAATTCTTACTGCAAATACCATAGAGGGAATGGTCACAAGACAGAGGACTGTTTCAAACTGAAAAATGACATTCAAGACATGATTGATGAAGGTAGACTTCCCATTCCTCCCACGGGGAAGAAGCCTAACAATCAAGATAGACCATTAAACATATGCTATCTCTGAGGATCAATACTGCTATGATCCATCTCTCTTGATTGCACCAATAGGGGATCTTGTCCCCGCTATCATTATTGCTAGCACATCACCAGACATCAATGGTATCTGGGATAGTGATGAAGAAGAAGAGTATGTCACAGAAGAAAGTGATTATATCCAGGGAACGTGTATCTCTCCACCACTAGATTATCTGACGATAATGAAGTCATTAGTCCTAAAGCTGATCACTTTACTTTAGCAATGGATTGGTACAAAAGTGATAAGGAAGCAGTACGGGTACTTACTCGAACTGGAAGGCTAACTCAACCTGTTCAGGATAACCTTCCCGCATCGTCTGCATCTCTTGAAGGAGTTCTTCCCAAAGAGAACTCTCTCATTCAACAGCTCATGAAAACAAAAGCTGATGTTAACATTTGGCAATTATAGCTTCCTCTCATGGGCATCGCATGGCATTATTAAATGCCCTCACAAAGATGAACGTGTCATCTGACACTTGCCCTGAAGGATTGGTCAATTTCCTGACTGCTGATAAGACAATCTAAGGAAATACTATTTCCTTTACTAATGATGACCTTCCTTTTAAAGGAAGCAGGCACAACAAGGCCCTACATCTCACTGTAGTATGCGTGGGCATGAATGTCCCAATGACATTAGTAAACAATGGATCAGCCATTAACGTATGTCCGTTACGAACTGCGCGCCGCCTAGGTTTCAAAGATGAGGACTTCATTCCCTCCCATCAAGGCATCCGAGCATACGACAATTCTCGTCGTCAATCCTTGGGAACTATAGCAGTAAACATCTTTGCAGGGGTTATAGAAAAGCGCATGATTTTCCAGATCATTGATATTAAGGCCTCATTCAACTTACTATTAGGACGGCCATGGCTTCATGAGCTTGGTGCGGTCCCATCTTCCTTGCATCAAAAGGTTAAGATGATTGTGGATGGCATTCCCATAACTCTCGATGCCTCTACAATGAAAGTACAAGTAATAGACAAACCTCTCATCCACATAGACCATGATGAAGAGGATGAAGATCTTCGACGATTCATTCCCGAAGAAGTAGCCCTCATTGAAGAGGATTTAGCGCCATTTGATTTTGATTTCTTCTCCAATCTAGCAGCCAACTATATCATGCGCAAGAAGGGACACTTCTTAGGCATGTCACTGGGAAGTAAGAAGTCTAGAGCACCTCTTGTCACTGACTCCAAGTCAGTAGAAAATTTGTTTGGCTTAGGATACAAGCCCACCAGGAAGGAGCTCACAGAACGTATTGCACAACGCATAGCATATCGCAATACCAAGGACAAGGACAGTATCCCTTTTCCTCCCTATCAACCCACTCTAAATGGGCAATTTATGAGGGAAGGAGAAGATTATCCTTGCTATGAATTCCCTGAACCATTTTATCAGGCTCAGGAGGGAATAATCTACCCTGGATTTGAAATATTTCAGGACTATCACTTTTTGGAAGAAGGGATTCCTGATCCCTAAATTAAACAGTTCACTTAAGACTGTTTAGACTACAAGGCATTGGGACTTCTATTCGGTCAAGAACGAGTTACATGCCCAAATAATACTGCTCATATCCCGGCTGTGCTACAAAATGAGGATTTCGACCCTGCTATGTTGATCACTCCTGCAAGTTGCGTCATGCAAGGTTGGAGGAAGACTATCAAGCCGACTACTCCAAACGGAAAGAAGATGATCTTCACCACCGGCGAAGGGCCAATGTTTGAAGAGTCCGAGTCATCTGAGTCTGAGTCTGAGTCTGAGTCTAGTATCCCAGTTGGGCCTATTTCTAAGCCTGTTAATCCTAGTGTCCAAGTAGAGTCTTTAGCTTCTGTTGAGTCATTGTTCAACTCTATGATTTCCGATTTCAATAATATGAACTCATTTGCTTATGACTTGTGCAATATCTCTACTCCTTCTGATTGCAACAATGAATCTGAAAAATAAATAATTAAAGCGGTGGAAGAACATGAAAATAAAACTCCAATCATTGAGGAAACAGAAAAAATTAATCTTTCAAATGATAATGAACCAAAGGAGGTAAGAATAGGATTAACTTTAAGCGAATACGAACGCACTCAATCATTCAAAACGTTAGTTGAATATATCGACGTATTCGCATGGTCCTACCAGGACATGCCAGGCATTGATCGCGAAATTGCTCAGCATACCATTCCCCTAATTGAAGGGATGAAGCTTGTCAAACAAAAGTTGCGCAGAATGAAGCCAGATGTAGCTCTCAAAATCAAAGAAGAAGTCATTAAACAACTTAATGCAGATAAAAGTCGCTAATTACCCTGACTGGATTGATAATGTTGTGACTGTGCCTAAAAAGGATGGGAGAGTTAGGATGTGCGTCGATTATAGAGACCTCAATAAAGCAAGTCCTAAAGACGGTTTCCCCTTGCCTCATATAGACGTCCTAGTAGACAACACTGTGAACCATACCCTTCTCTCTTTTATGGACGGATATGCAGGGTATAATATGGTAAAAATGTCCAAGGAAGATATGGAAAAGACTACCTTCATCACACCGTGGGGGACCTTTTACTATATCGTTATGCCTCTTGGGTTAAAAAACGCCGGGGCTACCTATCAAAGAACTGCAACTACCCTTTTCCATGACATGATGCATAAAGAGGTAGAAGTTTACGTAGATAACATGATAGTTAAGTCCAAAGATAGAGAGGGACACCATACTGCCCTTGAGAAGTTCTTCATGAGACTTCGCAAATACAACATGAGGCTTAATCCACATAAATGCGCCTTTGGGGTCACTTCCGGGAAACTCCTTGGTTATGTCATCAGTTCTAGAGGGATTGAAATTGACCCTACTAAAATAACGGCCATCATGACCATGCCTCCACCTAAGAATGAAAAACAAATAAGGGGGTTCTTAGGAAAAATCCAGTACATCAGTGGGTTCATCTCTAAACTAAGCATGGTGTGTGAGCCCATCTTTAAAAAGCTTAAGAAAAGTGTTGCCGCCGAATAGGATGAGGACTGCCAAAAAGCCTTTGACAAAATCAAAGAATATTTATCCATCCCACCTGTCTTAGCACCTGCCTTGCCAGACATACCTTGAAGGCTTTATTTGACTGTGAGTAAGACCACGGTTGGGGCCATGTTAGCACAAGAGGTTAATGGGAAAGAGTGTGCCATTTACTACCTTAATAAGAAGCTCTTAGATTACGAATCCCGTTACACTTCCTTAGAAAAGCTTTGCCTTGCACTAGTCTGGGCCACTAAGAAGCTTAGGCATTATATGCTTACTCACACAATCCATATAGTGTCGCGACTAGACCCTCTTAAGTTCTTGTTTGAAAAGCCAGCCCTTAATGGTAGACTCTCCCGCTGGGTAGTAATGTTGGCCGAATTTGACCTAAAATTTGTCCCTCATAAATCTATCAATGGCAACACTGTTTCCAACTTCTTAGCGGATTTCCCTGTAGATGAATCCCACGAAGAGTATGAATTTCCTGATGAAGACCTTCTCATGACGGAAGGTGAAAGTTGGGCACTATTCTTCGATGGTGCTTCCAACCAAAAGGGATGTGGCGTCGGGTTACTTCTGGTATCACCTGAAGGCGCACACACTCCTCTCTCTATTAAACTCGACTTCGATGTTACTAATAATGCAGCCGAGTACGAAGCATGTATCATAGGGCTCTAGGCCGCAATGTCCCTCAACATCAAGAAACTAAGAGTATATGGTGATTCATCTTTGATCATCAATCAAATCTCTAAAATATTAATATCAAACTCATCTAGAAGCCATTGCTGAACAAATCCCTGAAATACAATATACATACCTTCCACGAGAAGAAAACCAATTTGTGGACGCTTTGGCCCGCTTAGCCTCTATGATTAGGATTCCTCGCACCATGCCAGAAATACCCCTTATCATTGAGAGACGGGAAGAGCTTGCTTATGTTCATGCCTTAGACACTGAGCCAGATCCTATTCCTTCTGAACCCTGATTTATTGACATTCTCAACTACTTAAACAACACATAATACCCACCTGGAGCTTCAATAAGATCCCAGCGTGCCTTAAGGCTCTTGGCCACCCAATATGCCGAGTATAACAGGACACTGTACAAAACAACACCACAAGGCGTGCACCTGCTCTGTATTGATAAACCTAATACCACAACAGTCATGGATCAAGTCCATAGTGGAATTTGTGGCACACATATGAACGGACGCATGTTAGCTCAAAAAATCATTCGCTTGGGCTATTACTGGACCATAATGGAGAAAGACTGTTACCTTTATGCCAAAACCTGTCCAAAATGCCAATTATGCGCTAACCTGCAACATGTCCAACTCTCCTTGTTATATACCTTCACTTCACCTTGGCCATTCTCAACTTGGGGTATTGACATTATTGGTAAAATAACACCAGCTGGTATTGGGGGAATGAATTCATCCTTGTGGCCATAGATTACTTCACTAAGTGGGTAGAAGCAGCATCCTATGCTAAATTGACAGCCAAACATGTCGCTGCCTTCTAAGGAAAGACCATAATTTGCCACTATGGGGTTCCCCACGAGATTATCAGTGACCAAGGTACCCACTTCCAGGCCGAATGTGAACAAGTCCTTGAAAAATATAGCATCAAACACCATCGTTCTTCCCCATATATACCCCAGGCCAACGGTGTTGTGGAGGCTGCTAACAAAAATATCAAGGTTATTATCCAGAAAATGACCGAAAGTTATAAAGATTGGCCCGATAAGCTACACTTTGCCTTATGGGGATACCGCACTTCTATCCGAACATCTACCAGAGCTACACCTTATTCTCTTGTATATGGCATAGAAGCTGTTCAACCTATTTAACTAGAAATATCATCCCTACGCATTGTCATAGAAAGTCAAATTCCGGAAGCTGACTGGGTCAAAGCTAGATTCGACGAGCTCATCTTACTCGATGAACGAAGATTAGCTGCCTTGCATCATGTGCAAGTTTATCAAAATCGTATTGCAAGATTTTTCAATAAGAAGGTCAAACCCCGAAATATTAAAGAGGACGATTTAGTGCTCAAAGCATTAAGGAAAAATGTGTTAGATCCTCGAGGTAAATTCAGACCTACTTGGGCCGGTCCATACGTTGTCAAGACAATCCTATCTAGAGGAGCAGCTCAACTCATTGACATGGATGGCACTGAATTTCATAATCTAACCAATCTTGATCAACTCAAGAAATTTTATGTGTAAAACACAACCAATTCTTTGATTGGTAGCAGTTATCCAATTTTTTTGGCATGAACTACGTGCGGCCTGATTCCTATTTGGATAAGTAGGCAACCTTGTACAAGGTTCGGCCCCTTCACTAATCAAAACCTCCTGCGGTTCATACGAGTTTACGGCAACAAAAGTAAAAAAAATAATAGTATTTTATAATGGTTAATCGAGCCAGACGCAACAATGCTGCGACTAACGCAGCGCAGTGCGCCAGAGCACTAGTTAGCGTCTAGCGCACTACCCCGCTTTGCTGCTGGTTCGAACATTCTTCCGGCATTCGCTAAGATGCTTCAATACGACAATATATTTTGCAACATATTTAGGCTCACTTCGGTCTACATAAAAATAAACTTTGTTTTTAATAAAATTGTTGAATGATAATAAAACATGAAACATAAGTTATGACTACACTATAAAATAACTATGTTGCATGCAAGCCTTATTGAAAGCAATAAATCAACATAAAAACAATAACTCTACAGACATTGTTGCAATCAGTCCTTCTTTTTCTTCCCTTCTCAGCCTTTTCTCCCTTAGTAGAAGTTTCTCCCTTTTCCATCTCTACATTTGGTCTAGGTGTCTTCCTCTTTTCCCAATACACCATAGGTTCCTTCCCCTTGCATGTAGGAGTGCCTGTCTGTTGAGTCACCCTGCCTGTGTCAGCCCTTTCCCTGATAACTACGCCCCCTAAATGTAGTCTTCTCTTTATCGGTGGCATCCGTGGCCCAAGTCGTTCCCGCGCTGGTGCTACCTTTGGCCCTAAATGTTCCTTCACAGAGGAAGTTCTAGTAACAGGTTTTCCCCACAGTTCGGGGAGTAAATTTCCGCTTCTTAGTCACTTCGGCGAACTCCTTCACTCTCATCTCTTTCCTCACAGCAGGATCTCTAGTCAGCATCCATACGATATAACTCTTAGACACCTTCTCAGATTCTATTCTTTCCTGGGCATACCAAAGTGGGCGCGCTCCCCAATATCTCTCCCACTTCCTAATTCCACTCCAGGTCATACCATATATTTTTGGAACAATAGTGTCTTCAGCAGGGATTAGTTGGCGGTACCCATATTGTCGCAAAACCCTCGAAAGAAAATAAAAGGTCATGGTATACAGACTACACAACCTCACATAGGGTGAATCACCACGAATCCCTACCATGGACGCAATCCGCCACCATGGCACTACCCATCTGACACTCAGCTCATCATCCCCAAAGAAAAGGGTCCAGTCTTCAAAAGATTTCTTAGTGAAGATTTTCTTCCTGCCAATGAAACCCTTCTTATTATATCTCTCCATATTCTCGGGAGGATCAATCAACCTCAAATGTTCCATAAGCCAGATCTGCATCAGCAAATAAAATATATATTATGATTCCTTCCTGAGGAGTAATAATACATATACACTATTTCATTATTGCTTCTCAAAGAGTAATAATACGTGCACAACCTTTATTGCTTCATGACGAGTGATAATAAATACAATCTCATATTACTTCCTATAGAGTAATACTATGAGTGTCCAAACATCCGCGCCTGACGCATCAAAACTGCGTCAGATGCGCATTGTGAGCGACAGACGCAGTCACTAGCCCTTGATGCAACAATCTGCGCGCAGCGCAAATTCCTTTTCAATATTTTCTTCGTTTTTTTTGGGATGTAATATCATAATTCCATTATTCAATACAATCGTCATAATCTGAAAAATTTATTATTACTTCGCATAGAGTCATAATATAGCCACATATAATCAAAAAAAAAAAAAGATAAGAAGAAATATTATTTATTTGGTTGATGACTGAAAAAATATATTTTTACCTGTAACAGTAGGGGGCTCCCTGAAAACTTCCCTTTTGGGTCCTTCTTCACAGCATCCATACTGGAGATCATCTCCCCTACGTAGCGTGGCATCGGTGTCCGTCCTACCTCCAGTTGCTCTGCTACAGTAATCAAGGAAGCAAAACCAACACCATTGTCCCCGTTCACAAACAGAAAACGACTAAGCATGCAAAAGACCAGTGCCTGCATACGATATGTTTGTCTAGCCCTTTCAGTAGGAGGACTATACAATGCAGCTAACCTAGTCAAATTAACCCTCCTCCCATACACAATTTCGGACATATTTTCTTCCTTTAAATCCATGAATCTCTCAAATTCCTTAAAAAAATAATCCTCCAAAGAAGGGAAACAGGGTAATTGACTACAGGGCCATCCAATTATAGCACCAAGTTCCTCAGGCAAAATCGTTAATTCGTGGTTCCCAAAGCAAAAATAGTGATTGGTAACATCCCAAAAATTAACAGCTGCATAAAGGAAATTATAGTCCAACCGTACAAACCTCAGGGATGCCAATACATCCATATGTCGCCTCCCCAACTCGTGTTTGTCAGCAATAGTCAGCGATGACAACCACCCACTTAGAGTTGGTTCAAAAGCCATAGCAAACAGTCAAAAGTGGCTGAGAAGTATAGAGAGATATAACACTCGTAATACTAAAATAACGCACATATTCTCCTATTTATAATGGCTTCGCATCTCAACTCTAAACGGATTAGGATTTACCGATCCAGACGGAAAATGAGTTACACGCTAAATCTGCGCACCGGACGGCAAGGTTGCGACGCGCACCGCAAACATGCGCTCAGCGCATAGCTTCGATTCACATGTGTTGACTCGGATCATGAACTCTCACAAGATTTCGGGCCACTCCCCCTCCACTTCGGATGAAAAAACACTGTTTTTACTTACTTCCCATGTTTTTGGTTCATTTTGTTAAACCCACCCGCCCAAACCCTTTTTGCTCTCCTTTTTTTTTCTTTTGTTGGGAGAAGGTCGGCTACGCTCCATTCAAATTTGCTTTAAACTGAGTCAGTCGCATTGCATTCATACATGGCATTTTAGAATAGGAGTCATTGCTAACAAAAACTCACTAACAAACATGGAAAAAGAAACAACACCAATGGTCATATAATGTTTGAACAAAAGACGCAATACATATCAACATACAAAATATACATCATAACAAAAGTGCAGGCCACAAGTACACAAGAGTAAAGTAATGCAGACATCTAAGAAGAAGGCGGATCCTGCTCCCTCGAAGAGGAGTCCTCCGGTTCTTCAACCTGGACCCCGCTCGACTCGCCCACATTATAGCCTATCCCAGGCTGCATGAAAGGTGGCATAGGCGAAATCGGCCGCATGGGAGAAAGCTGATGCATCCCCAACATCTGTTGTTGCATCTACAACAACTGCATCTGCTGCATCTGATGCATCTACTGCATCCACATATGCTCCATCCACATTGGAGAAGGCCCAGGGCATGGATCGCGCTTGGCACCCCCATAAAGTCCATACTGCCAACGCCAAACTGTCTAGTAAACGGACTCATCGAGACGAGGCCCACTCTCTTGAGGACGACGCTGCACAAAATGTCACAAAGCATTAGCAAAACAAATGCAACAAAGAAAAGAATACAACCACAGCACAATATGTCAGTCTACCTGGCTATGCGCGTCGCTGCGGCGACAAGACATACTCCTCTTCAGCTTGGCCATACCATGCTTCAGCGAGTCAACCACTCGAAGAATCTGAACGACGGTCTCCCGAGGAACCTGGAAATAAACAGTGCATAAGTCACTACAAGCAAAATAGATAAAATGAAAGTTCCTGACTTTCGACACTTACCGAGCTGACATGGGCCGATATCGCACGAACAGCGTGCTGCTCTGCCTCTGGGGCAACATCGATCATCTCCTCAACAAGCCCGGAATCTCCCGTGTACCGTATTCTCATATCCGGAACAAAAGAGATACGAGCCGCAGCAGCCTCCTGGCAAAACCAATAACATTCAATACTTTGATCATACCAAAATAAACAAAAAACAAGCAAACTCAATGTGCATACCTCATTGAACTTGACAAGAGGAGCCAAGCGAGAAAACGGCAGCTTGGTAATCGCGATCACGAAAAAAAAAGTCGTCATAGCTCACCCGAAGCGTCGCCCCTCCCTCGATAGCCTGAACAAGAGCAACCCTGTCCATCATAATGACAGGGGGGTCATGAGGCACCAATAATAGCCTCGTCCCGTCGTGCTGACAGGTCACCCTCTCACCCAGATACCACACAGGGTACGACTCTCCGTAAAAAATGACCCTCTCACCAGTCAGAGTGCGGGACCTATGAGCCCAAGCCGGCATCTCCGGAAACGACGCCCAAGGATAAGAGGTAACCTGAAGAACAAAGAAAAGTTAACATTTGCTACATACACCAAAGAATAAGGGTGATTCACTACGATTACCTTGACGTCCTTGACTCACCGGATAGCCTTCCAGACACTCTCCATAGCACCATATCGCGTCATTCCGCGCTCCGCCCAGGACAAGCCGGCAGGAAATGTAGGGTCACGAACCCTTTTCGGGGCCAATCCCAGAAAGTACAATCATACCTCCAGAAGTCTCCATGGACCAAAAAGAGAGACTGGCCCACCATCACTCAACTACTTGCAAGCAGTACGCATGCAGTACAAAAGACTACAATAGCCCAGCTCGGCCCAGTCATAGGTCGACACCTGAGACAACTCCTTGAAGGGCTGCAGGTATCGCGTCGAGACGCGCGATCCCCTATCAGTGCGCAACAGGCCACAGAAAGCTAACCACAGCAGAATGCGTACCTTCTGCTCCTCAGTAGTCCCTTGAAGGGTGAGTCCTCTAGCCACTTTAGACCAGGGAGCATAAGACGCATTTGGAGGAAGCATATCGGCAACCGAGCCGATCAAACCTCGGACCACCGCCAACTTGAATGGCAACGAATCACCTATTGGCACCAGGACGCCGGTAAAAGACAAGCCGGAAATCAACGAGAAGTCCAGCGGAGTAATGGTCAACTCCCCTTAAAAGGAGTTGGTAGTATCCCACCACCACTCCAACAAGCCTCGGACGATAATCTCGGAGGAATGAACCTCTCCCATACTCTCATAAACATCGAGAAAAGAGGCTAGACCACTCTGCTCGATGAGGACCTTTCGGACTTTCCTCAGCCAGGCAAAGTCAAAAGTCCCAAAATGACGAGTAGTACCCTCGTCCTGCAAGTACAATCAATAAAATGCCTAAGCTTTCATATAAAATGAAGTCGCCATAACACGGAATACTTACGACGCCTGAGAGCGGGCGATGTGAAATATGATGCTCTGGATCAAAGTACAGCTGGTCGGGGGTCCACCCCCACGGCCTTCCACGCCCTCCTAGATCCTGAAGCTGCCCTACCATCGTCCTCCCCGCCCGACTCTTCCGACGGCATGCTAATAGGATTGAACATCACAAACGAAACTAAGAATCAAAGAGTTCCCGACTCTAAATTACCAAATTTTATGAATCGGTAAAATCAAAGAGCCGCTTCAAAGCGTCACCATTACATGAGATTCCCATAATCCATTTCACACAGCAAAATAGGTTCATTGCCTAAAACATGATTTATACCAGCAGAGTCGTCACACATTCAAAGTTCCCTAAACATGTTTCTAGGTTCCAGACTTAGAAGCTACGCTGATCCTGATTCTGAGATTCATAATCCAAGAATTATCACACATTCAGAGTTCCCTAAGCATGTTTCTAGGTTCCAGACTTAGAAACTACGCATTATCATCACATGTCAAAATTCCCTAACCATATTTCTAAGTTCTGGATTTAGAAATTACATCAAGCAATATAATTCTAGATTCATGATCTACAGAATTATTTAACACAACGAACTCACATGAAACGAGTATCAAACTCGTGAAGAACAACAAAACTCGCCGGAAGCTCGCCTGAGCTCGCCGGAAACTCGCCGGAAACTCGCCGGAAACTCGACGGAGCTCGCCAAAAACAGTCGGAGTTCACCGGAAATTCGCCGGCAAACGTAGCCTTAACTCGTCGGAAACGGCGCTCTTCGCCTAACCCGAGTCGGCCGACCGAAAAAAAAAAAATGGAATCGGGAGAAATAAAAACAAAAGGGGAAACAAAACCGAAAAAGCAAAAGAGAGGGAAAAATATACCTGAATTGCACTAATGACCACCCAGAATTCGCTGGAAAATGGCCCGGAATGGAGGCCGAAATTTTTGGAAATAAGGCAACTCCAAACCCTTCTAAATTTGCTCAAAAACTCCCAAAAACACCGCAAAAGTAACAATCAAGCAAAAATAATCATTCCTCCAAAGTAGATCTGAAGAAATGCTAGAGAAACAAGGAGTTTGAAGCTTCGAAATTTCGAAAATGGAGTTTGGACTTAGGAGAAAGAGAGAAATAAAGGAAAACGGCGGAGAAAGAGAGAAATGGGAGAGAAGAAGGTTGCCCATGTTTTTTAGGTCGTTTAATGACATTCGCCCAGCGCGCCACATGCGCTTGACGCGTCAACAGTACCTGCGTCAGTAGCACCACACTGCGTCCAGCGCAGCATATCACGCCAAGCACAGGCCGGTGCGTCTGGCGCACAGTCCTATACAACGCGCATGGGGGCATCTTAGCTAGGTGGGGCCCACAAGCTTAAATCCAAATGAATTCAAATGTTCGTTAAGACATCGCGCGCGACAAACTAACGGATTTTCAAATCCGCAACAAAAATACAATTTTGTCATTCTTCCAACATGCTATATTGTACACGAATCTTGCTCGAGAGACTTCAGGTACTCAGGAGTATTAACAGCGGAAAACACATCCCGTCATGAGCCGGCCATTAATAGCTCTATCCCGTCCTAAGTCGGACCATTAATAGCTCTATCCCATCATGAGCCGGACCATAATAGCTTTACACATTATCAACACCATCGAGCGGGACCATAATAGCTCTATTCCATCATGAGCCGGACCATTAATAGCGCTATCCCGTCGTGAGCCGGACCATAATAGCTCTACACATTATCAACACCCTCGAGCGGGACCATAATAGCTCTATCCCGTCATGAGCTGGACCATTAATAGCTTTATTCCGTCGTGAGCCGGACCATAATAGCTCTACACATCATCAACACCCTAGAGCGGGACCATAATATCTCCACACCGACATGAGCCGGATCATAATAGCTCATGACTTCTTTTCACCTATCATTTCATTTTTGCAAATTTACAATTACTTTGCAAATATGTTTCACACATGTATGTTCTTGAAGCTTTTGCTTGTTTGCAGGTACCGACGTAAAAGAGTGATTTTGGATTGCAAAGCATCTAGAGTCATTCTCCGTCTCGACACGAATACTTTGACTTTCGGTTTTATAAACCTCAGTCGAAGTGGGGGCTTCTGTAGACACATAATCGTGTCTCCCCATGTAAGGGTCCAATGATGAAATATACCGCGGTCTTAGTAGGCACGGCACAACGGAGAAGCATTCCGAATAACCAGGCAATGTGTGTTTTGAAATAATATTATAAAAGCCCAATTAATCATTCATGATGATTAATTGTAAGTTCAACCCATAAAATGTTTGTAAGTCCATTTTAAAAGCCCAACTGAATATTTATTGTTTTGATAAATATTTTCTTAAGGTTTATTGTTTTGATAAATATTTACCTAAAAGCTTTTATTATTATCCTTTACCCATAAATCAGGTTTTTAATCCATAAAATTCGATCTCCTGATTTTTAGGGATAAAAATGACATCTTAAAAGCACGCGTAGCATAAAAAAAACGAATATTCTTGAATATGCGCCGGACGCGGCGGCTCTGCTCAGCACGCCATGTGCGTCCAGCTCATTGGCCAAGTCGCGTCAGGCAGGCCAACCTCCGCATGACGCGTGTCCTCGCGCCTGCCACGTAGGACTGCTCCTGACGTAGGTCTTGCGTGGAGCGCAAGCTTTGTTTTTCCTATAAATACGGGCTGATTTCCCGAATCAAACACGGCTTCGAATTATTATTTTTACGCACACAAATACTCTCAAAAACTCCGAAATACACTTCGAATACAAAACACTCAAATACTTTCAATCTTCCAAGTCAATTATTGTTCCTGATCCTATTATATTCCTGGTTTCAAGATTGCTTCGACTGAAGGTCACTACGCTCTTCGATCTAAACCGCATAGGTATAATCCTGAGGGCTCTTGAATAATTATATTTATTTTATTGAAGTCAGTAACCTTTTCTTGTCATGATGTAGATTCTTAATCAATAACCGTGTCCCTTTGTAAATTCTAACCTATTTTCTTATATTTTTAGTATATAATGTTCATGATATATGATTGTCCTGCATGCCTTTTTTATCACCCACCTGTTATTATGCTAAATAAGACCTAAAGAATTGTTCTCATTAATTCAGATAACATGGACAACCAGTTAGGAACCTTGTAAAATGATTGCATAATAACTGATCACTAAATAATTAGTCTTTTGATGTGTTTCCTGAACCCATCTAGAGTTATTATATTTTAGGGTGCTTTAAAATATTGTTTGATTGTTCTATTGCATAAAACCTGCTGTGAATCGTTATTTAGTAGAGGCCAGCAATGGGCAATATACTTCCTGACTATATTGTACCCTCAACCCCGAACTCACTTTTTTTGATTCCTGACCATCTATGGAGTCATGACGGGGAAATCTACATTGGATAAGTCCCTAAGATGTCCCTTCCGTTTCAATATCCAATTAGGTTTATGATTCTTCCTTCAAAACATATTTTTAATAAAACCTTAACAATGGGGTAGTCAAATCAAATAAATGTGCTCACACCGCGTGTATGCATTAAAGGAATTGAAAAATCCACGCCTATAGCAACAAGTTGGGACATATAGCCTACATGCCCGGACGAGGCTCCCCGTAAGCCTTTGATGTAAGACTTTGGGAAGGATTTGAAAGCTCCTATTTGAGGTTGTCCCTCTTAGCCCTAGATATTTTAGCAAAGGCAGGGGAGGACTTGTCGTCCAAGTCTGCAGCAAGAGCAGTTGGCTCTGCTGAGGGTCCTTTGCCCTTATCTGAAAAGGTGGAAGGGTCAGTTTTCTTGATGGAAAAGACGACTGCAAGTCTGTTGGACTGACTAATTGGACGCCACCAATTCGCAGCGTCCGAAAAACATTCGAGTAGTACGACTGACCAGATGATAAGGAAGCAGATCTATAAGCTGGGGGCATTTGAGCCACCGGCTATGAAACCGGCCCGCTAAAGGCTGATCCTTCCTTGACAGCTGCGTCCGGCTGAATCTTCGTTATTGCAGCCGCTCCCGGCTGGTTTTCGATCTGATCAGCCGCGTCCGACTGATCTACAGGGAGAAAGGGGGAGATATGTCCTTCCTCTCCCAAAAGGGGAGGGATGGTGGACGAGACATCCACCACCGTCAGAGCTTTATGGACGAAAAATCTACCCGCCTTCCCTCCACGAAAAATCTTCGTCCAGAAATGTTATGGACGAAGAACTAAAATATTGGCCAAATCCAGACGCCTTCCTTCTACGAAGGATCTACGTCCATAAATGTTACGGACGATTAGTCAATCAAGAAGGGAGCCCAAGTCTAACCGCCTTCCTTCTAGGTTAAACCTTCGTTTAAATGTGTTTGGACGAAGATCCAAGCCAACAGATCGTCCGTAAAAAAAGGATAAAATATAGAAAACATAAACTTACCAAAGTATCAGCCCTCTTTTCGGGCCCGGTCCTAGAATACTCCTTCTAGATATTTGCACTGAACTTCGACATATCTATGTCGCCCTTCCAAGATTTGCGAAGAAGTGTTCTAGCCGCTTCTGCAAAGGAAAACCAAGTTGGTTAGTAAATAAAGATTTTAGACGGCACACTTTACTTAGAGATTTGGTGAATTACCTTTATCTTCGGCCAACCTTTTCCAGTCGTGCATTTTTTTGGGTTTATCCCAAGCGGTGATAAGCCCAGCACAGTTGCAGATGCTGAACTAAGCCCCTTCCACTATTTTGGGAACCTTGGACACATAGTGTATGTGGGTAAAGGCCGGTAAAGAAAGAGTCAAGTCGCACAACTCGCAAACGGCGATGAAAGTTAAGAGGTTGTGCCAGGCATTCGACGCCAGATGGTTATGGCCGATGTTGTATTGCCTTAGCATAACCTCGATGAAGTCGTGAAGGGAAAATCTCAACCCGACGTCCAAGGCTAATTTATAAATGGCAAATTAACCCCGGGGAGTGCTTACAATGGTGGACTTCTCGTTAGGGATTACAAAGAATAGCCTGGCATGGGCATAACATGTGACAAGTGACTAGGGCTAGGGCCAAGCTTTTCCAACCACTTACGGTTGACTATTATGAATCCTGGGTCAGAGAGGGGACCTAGACGTCTCCTAATCTCAGACCATGTGGTGGAAGGCTAGTCGGATTCCCCAGGAGAGCTAGACTCGCCCTCAATTTTCTCGCTGTTAGCTTCTTCCATCTCCACATCCTTCGAGACGGACTGGTCTCTGGGTTTATTTGATCAGGATCTCCTTCTCTGGCTCTGCTGCTGGCCAAGCAATTTGGGTTTCCCTTTCCCTTATTTCTCCCTCGGGAACCCGTCTAGTAGATTCTTCTATTTCAGAGCTGGAAGCAGGCAGTATTAACCCTCGACTTAGACTGACATTTTGTTTGACGCGCGCCAGATTACCCTGCACATGTAAAGACTGGGTCGTCTGACTTTGATGGCCAAATCCGTAAAAACAAGGATATGCGTGACCGGCCAGAATAGGCCCAACCCTAGAATGCGCCGAAGAAGAATAATTATCGGTTCTAGCGTCAAGGCAAACTCTTGAACGGCCAGGATTATTCGACCAAGAGGAAGAATTCATTTTTATTGCTTTTTTAAGAAAAAATAAAGAATAAAGAAAGAAGAAAAAGGAGATACCTGACGAACGCTTGGACGGTCGATGAAGAAAAAAGCACATTATCTCTAGAAAAGTTCAAAATTTCGGAGCCTCTCTATCTCTCTAGAAAAATTACTCAGGGTGTTGAAATGATTTCAGAAATGACAAAATGAAGTATTTATAGGGGGGTGAAAACCTACCTAACCGGTAAATATGACCGGCCACGTGGCCCTCCAAGGTTTAGACGCATCACTGCCCGTCAAAATTTGGTAACTTTTCCTAGTAAAAGAAAATTAACCGGTTTCGCAATAGATAAATCCCCTATTAGGGCAAATGTTGTGACCTAAAAATGAAGGGCTGATAAGCGGACACGTGGACCAATCAGAGGCCTCCACGTGTCCTTAAAACTGGGGGGAAACCTGAATTTTTAAAGGGTTTCATTCCTCTGGTGTTTGAGGCCCGCATTTGGACATAAGGAATAAATAAAGCCCAATTCCCAAAAAAAAGGCTGCATATGATTGGTTGAAATTTAGCCCCCAATCATTGCCTACCACGTGTCAAATTCTTATTGCTTATCCAATCAAATGCCCCCATTCCAGGGTGACATCAAATGGAAGCTTTTAGATTCCAAACACTATATACAGTCCCCTCAAAATCAGGTAAAAGGTAGATCATTGAATATTGTGCCATTACTCTGCTAAAATATTCTCTCTCTCCCTTTCTCTCTCTATCTCTATACCTGATTCCATACCTGAACTAACTTAAGCTTCGGAGGGGGAACCACCACCTAAACCTCCAGGGTTGGTAACCTTTGCTGCAAGTTCGGAGTGCGGAGCAAAGGCATCGTTGCACTAGTCTCTCCAAGAACATATTGAGGAAATAAGTTGCTTGACCTACATGTAAACTGAACAACTTCAATTTATGGTCAATGAACCAAAGATCGAGCTCGGGATTGAGGGGACAATAATGATTATAAATCATTCATGCCCAGTGTTGGCCTACTAAACACACGATTTATTATTCAAAATTTTAGGCTAATAAACAATCACAAAGAGACTAAAGTCATGCACCCTAAATATTAATCTACGTTGATTTATTAACAAAAAAGACTATTCTAATGATATATTCATTAAAAGATAAATTTACTGGGGTCCTAGTACTATAGTTGTCCAACTTATCTTATTTAGGCGTGAGAACATTAGAATCCAATCTTTGATCAGACATTAATAAACATATGAAGGTGATAAGAGCATTAAACAATCAATCATTCAAAACAAACAAAATATATACAAAAATAATAAATGGTTACATAATATATAATAATGAGATTCTAAATCACAAAAAAAAGTTAGTAATTATGATCCCCAATATATTTTTGGCTTTTATAAATATATTTTAGTGAATTTAAAATGTATTTATATTTATTTAATATTTCATGTAAAGAGAGAATTATTTATATTGACTATTTGAAGGTCCAAATAACTTGGGTTTGTCAAATTATTGCATTTATTTAGTAAAAGTATTATTTAATTATTGCAAATTGCTAAGTAAATCTTTTCATTTAAATATTAGGTTTCCTAGTGGCACTAAAATACCTAAAATCTATAAATAGGGATTTAAAACGCTCATTTGTATCCTTTATGAAACCCTAATTTTCTCGCCGGACATCTCTTTGCTATCCTTCGTGTGCTTTCGTTGGTCCCCTCTACCGTAGCCGCGAGCCACCTCCATCATAGATGCCACTCTTCCTCCTCTTGCCTTCTCCCACCGATGATGCCTACTCTCTCTATCTCTCTCTCTCCTAGTTTTTCTATTCTTCTTTTTTTGATTTTTATTTCACTATTATTATTATTATTATTATTATTATTATTATTATTATTATTATTATTATTATTATTATTATTATTTAATTATTGTTAATCTAATATTTTAGAGTATATTAAATTAATATATAATTTTCATAATTTAGTTTTGTGGTACTTATACTATGGAAAATTCATAATTAAAGATTAAGGTTTATGATATATAAGTGTTAAATTATTGGTTTTAAGGGTTTCAAAAGAGAGAAATCTTTTGTGCGATAATTATGGATTAAAATGAAAGAACTTTAAGATTTAAAAGGGTGTTTTTAGAGGTTTTGAAAGACTTTTAAAAATTATTATAAATGCTGGAATTTTTATTATGTTGGTAATTGATTATATTATTATTACTTGTAGGAGAGGATACTCCTTAAGGGAATTCCAGTGCACGAAGGTGACACAAAGGACAATTTTCATACAAGGTACGTGTATGTATAAGAGTTATTTTGGATATAGTATCATGTACTATGAATGTTTTTGAGTATCATTTTAGGGAACTTTGGCGGTTCTTATGCAAGATTGTTTGCAACATAGTATAGTATGTTTTTGTGACTATTGTGTGGAAGCATGTGATTATTTATTTATTATGTGTTTGCATGGATTATTGATACAAGCATGTAAATAGGAGGTTTTGATAATTTATTAATCATACTTATTTTTTTATTACCTACGAATGCAAAAGGCGGATTATTAATCCATTTTTTATTTATTACCTATAGAAGGTAAACATTGGTTATTGGAATTAATCTTTGTATTATTTCATACTTTATTACTCCCTCCTTTCCTAAACAGTCTGAACACTTTTTTTTCATGTTTGTCCAATAAATTTGTTGGAACACGTCTATTTCAGCATGGCCCCACTATTATTCTATTACTTTTCTTACCACCTTTTGGCCCACACTTTAACTTTATCAATAAAAAACTACCTAACTTTCTCTCTCCTTCAATAAAAAAAACATCATCAACTCCTGTCACATCTATTTTTTTTTAATAAATTACATTTTATAATCACACAACTTATCACCTTAAACTACGTGTGTCAACAATTGTTCAAATCTTATTCTGGGACGAGGGACGTATTTTATGACTCTTTCATGATTGTGGATCTTGATTGAGCAAGTAGAAAGTATGTCTTATTGACATTAGTTTAATGTTGATTTCATCCAAAGAACAATGGGGTTTGAGGAACTAATGGTCATGCATGGAATTGGTATAATGTTGTGATCACTGTCATTAATCAAAGATAAAATATATATTTATATGTGGGGTGGTTATTGTGTTTTTGTTGTAATTAATGTTGGTTATTGATTAATTATTAATTACTTAAAGTGAAAGTGTATGAGCAACAAAACTCAGATCAGTGCACGTCTAGAGTACTAAACTTTGGGAGCTGGAGTACATGGTGGTAACTTATCAACCCATGGCTTTTCGAGGACCACCTAATCAACGTGTTCCTCTTTATATATTCTATTTGTCGTTGTCAATTGGGTTTGGCATAACAGAGTCGCATTTGTTTCCTCGTCTTCTTAATTAAGATTGGTTTTGGTTTGGACAATGCGTTCATTGCTTATTTAAACTAAATTACTTAAGTAATTGTGGATCGGAGAACCTTGTATTGTTCAAATTAGTATTCATTGCCTATGTTGCATCATTCTTATTTGTTCAGTAGTATCATATATACTAGGTTGTTTATTTTATTATTCTTAGTATATATGTACCCAGCTTCGCTAGTTACATGTCTTATTTGTTGATCATGGCTTATACCATAATGCTCTAATACCCATCTTTACTAATATATTGTTTGGTGAGCAGCCAACTGCATCAATAGGTCATAACTTTTTCATGTTGGAGATTCACCATGGGGATGCAAGTGTTTAAAATGTCTTTTTAATATTTATTTTTGGTTTTGGATTTCATGGGATTTTTTTAAGCATCGGCTTGAATTTGTTTGAATTTTGTTACTTCTTCCGTTTCAATTTAGTTGTGACACTTTCCTTATTTGGCATGTATCAATTTAGTTGTGACACTTTTTTTTTTACCTAAAATGGAAAGTTTATGGCTGTGATTTTACCATTTCACCCTTGTTTATAACATTTCATGAAATTAAATCCTACTTAAATAACCTCATTAAACCTAACAAGATTAAATGACTCCCACCAAAAATTAAACCCCCACCCACATTTTCATCTCAACCTTCATCTTCATTTTTACTGTTCATCTTCTCTAACCCCATTTTCATCTCAACCTTCATATTCATTTCTACTGTTCATCTTCTCTAACCCCAGTTCAACTTTCTCTCTCCTCAAACCGCCACTCTCTCTCCTCAAATCACCAATCCCTCACTTCAATTTCGATTTCTAACATTTCACCCTTGTTTTCGTCTTCATTTTTGTTTTCGTTTTCTCTCTCTCTCTCTCTCTCTCTCTCTCTCTCTCTCATCGTTTTCTACTGTTTATTTTCATCTCTAACCCCGAATTCGATTTCTCTCTCTCATCGTTTTCGTCTTCATCATCCACAGATTCTTTAGATCTGGTTCTCTGAGTCCCTCTTTGTACACTTATCTTCGACTCCGGCAAGTAATGTACTCTGATCTTCGGCTAGTCTTCCGACTCTAATTACATTGTCTCCTCCTCTAAATACGAAAATCAGGCGAAATCGGAGAATATTTCGGCTGATCCTTTGATTTGACTTCGATCTTCTTTTTTCTACTTTTAATGCACTTGAATTTCTTGTTATGTTGTGGAAAATTTGGGTACGCTTTTTGAATCTTTTTTTTTTTTTTTTTGTACTTGAGCTGGAGATTTTATTGTGTTTATTTGAGTTTTATTCGTTCGTAGTTCGTTTTAGTTTAGTTTTTGAATTATTCCGGCGAAAATTAGGCGAAATCTTGATAAGTGGTAACATCCCCTCAACTGATTTCTCTCTCCTCTCTTTCTTTTAACCCCATGTGCAGTGGTCCCCATCCTCTCCTAATCACTTTCCCTTACCCCTTCCTAATA
This sequence comes from Beta lomatogona, assembly GCA_947646795.1. Classification (NCBI taxonomy): domain Eukaryota; kingdom Viridiplantae; phylum Streptophyta; class Magnoliopsida; order Caryophyllales; family Amaranthaceae; genus Beta; species Beta lomatogona. The sequence goes on from CANSNZ010001472.1 coordinate 636,681, forward strand.
CCCCATTAAAATTTTGCATAGGGAGTTGTGAAAAAAAAGGTGTCACAACTAAATTGGAACGGAGGAAGTATTTGATTTTAATTATTGTCTTAGTTTAATTTTGGTTGGCCATGATTATTGTTCCAATATGTAAGACTTTTGTTTGACTTTTATTCTTGGTTTAAAATGTTTTATCTATTTTCTGCTACAAAACTCTGAATAAGCCGAAACGTTTTCCCACATGGCGATAATACTTTAATAATTCTCTGTTATTTATTGAGAAAAATATTTTTAAAAGGAGATAACTATTCGGGTGTTACAATGACTACATGGAGATAATTAGGCAATGAATTAATTAGGAAGGACCCTAGGTCTTAGGAAGTATTTACCTTCTAGAGGAGCAATCATTAGAGCTTCGAGAGAAATGACGATGTGTTTTAGATTTTTCTTGAAAGTTCGAGGGTGGTAGAGTGATAGAGAATGTTGTGAAATATTAGGAAAAATAGTTCCAAAAATCTGAGAAAAAATATAGCCTATTTATAGAGAAAAGAAAAATTATGGTTTTCGAAAATGAGTTGTGGCCAAAAATTTGATGCACGGGTGGCGCGCCTGCGTCAATGTAGCCTCGCCAACTCATGGCTGACTTTGGGATCAGCCTCGAGTTGTGAGGAACACATAGGTATGTGCTTAGCGAAGAGGCCCTGCATCCGGCGCAACCAGGTGTAGTTGACCGGATCCTCATTTATTTATAATTAACCACTTTCTTAATCCTTTATCCAATACAATGATTTTAAATACGGATATTATTTTTCTAGAAGGTTTAAAATCTTATTGTAATGAAATTATTTAGGAAAAATTCACAACAATAATCTCAACTATGACCACTCTTCCCATATTAATCCTAACTACATGTTATTCCAGTATAATTCAAATTATATGAGTTGTCTTCCTAAATTGATCCATTACATGTTATAACCTATTTAGCAGGTCACCTCATAAACATGGCGTAAGGTGGTTCGTAGATCATTTTTTCTATTTTTTTTATTTCTTTCTCTCTTCCTTCCTCTCATTACCACCAACCCTCCCCTTCCACTAGCTCCCCACCGTCCGAATCCACCACACCCCCTCCCCTCCCCTGCCACTCCTCCCGTTCCTCGTCCTCCCCTGCCACACCCTCAAATTATCTCACTTTCAACATTTCTAAACTCCCTCGAATCCACTTTCTGTGCCTTTGCAACATCACCTCATCATCATTCATCTCTGTGCCTTTGCAACAACACCAGTAGCACGAAAAGGAGAGAGAGAGTAGAGCACCCACGTCCCACAGAACACCGGTAGCGGTGGCAAAGAGGAGAGAGAGAAACGCAAACAAAGGTCGGCTTTCGAGGCCGCATCACCTACGAGGGACGACCCATCATAGGCTAGGACAACAACAATAAAAATCGCAGCACACCGGTGAACAACGACAACAGCAGCGGCGGCACCAGCAACGCACAACCAACGCGCGAAGAGGAGAGAGAACAAACCACTCGCAAGACAGGACGAATAGGGCGAGACACCAGCACCTAGGCTTCGGCGAGCAAGATTTTGCTTTTTTAGGGAGTGGTTTTGGGCATGGTGTTTCAGGTGGGATGTGGCTATAGTTGTGAGCGGTAACTATGGTGGGTTTTTCTGGTGGGTTTGGGTGATTGTGGTTGTGATTGTGGGTGTGATTATGTGTGTGGTGGTTCCAGTGGGATTGATTCTTTGTGTTTGTTGTGTAAGTGGTGGTGGTTGTGGTCGTGGGATGGTGGTGTGCGATGGTGGGTATGGTGGTGTTTAGTAGTGGTTAATATAATGGTGGTTAGGTTGTAGGTGGTGGATTATTAACTTAATTAAATAAATTAAGAAAATTTAGAATATTTACCTGTTTAGTAGGTCACTGGTAAGCTGGGATCGTTTTGGGAAGATGCACCTCATAATTCGGATTATACTGGAATAATCCTTAGTTGGAATTAATTTTAGAAGAGTGTCCATAGTTGGGATTTTTGATGTTAATTTTTCCAATTATTTAATAGAAGGCACATTTTAAAAATAAATTAAGATTCAAATAATTATCAAGAATAATTAATTGAGCCTTTTTTAAATGGCTTTCAGCACTTTTTATATTTAAATGGGTTTTGAACTTTTGAAATGGAATTGGACCTCGGACCAATTAGAACGACAATATATTTCATCGTCATGTACTAAAGTGGAAAGACACGATTATGCGTCTGCAACCTTAAAAAAATATGAAAAGAGATAGTGAAAGAGATAATGTTAGTGGAGGGGTCCACATCATACGGGGTAAGTGAGTTGGATGGAGTGAATTTTCTATTTAAGATAATATGGAAACTACAACTTTTATCATACTATCCGGTATACGCCATGAGCATGGTATGCCTATGGCTGTTTTTTTGCTAAATACGATGAATACACTCATGGACTAAGGAAAGTAATATACAAGACAATTATTTGAGGCCGAAGGAAGTATAAGGTAATTGATTAAAAAATTATAAAAATGAGAACTAGCTAGAATTAAATAAAAAATTAAAATTACGTTGTTTTGTGTTGAGATAAAACAACATTCAATATCGATTTGGACTTTTGGGTAGTACCAACTTGGATCGATATCAGGTTTAATCAAGACCAAGTTGGATCGATATCAGGTCAATTTGCAACAAGTCAGGTCAAGTTAGGTTAAAAGTCATCAAAAGTCACGTCATACCATATCTAATTATCATGTTTGATCAGTTCCAATTTATTCTCAAGCTGGCCTGGGTGTGATTCGGTTAATTTTCAAATAATTGGGATTAATACGGTTTAGGTCATTTTTGTTCGAGTGAAATATAATTGAGATGGTTGGGCATGTGGTCACATTGAATGTCGATTGAGATCTAGTTAGGTTGTAGTCAGTCAAAAATGGGTGGCAAGTTGGTTTCAATTAGTATCCATGTCGAGCTAGATTCTAATAGCTCTAAGCCTCTAACCAAATTGATCATGGTGATATTGACTCCCTCTTGTACTTTAACTTATAAACCTTATATAATAATGCTACCTACGATTTTTATTAGTTATAATACTTTAACTCTTAAACCCATTATATAATAACTTTAACAAAAAAAAATTGACTAATAAATCTAAAAAGATTAGTGTGTAGACTCCCTCTGATTTATTTTGTTTTTCGTATATGGAAGCTTGACACTATATACAATTAGGGCCTGTTCTCCCCAAATTATTTTCAGTTCAGTTCAGTTGCAATCAGTTCAGTTCAGTTCAGTTCCTAAATTTTTTTCATTACTATTAGTTATAATTTAATTCAGTTTAGTTCAGTTCAGTTCAGTTGTTTTATGCTGAAAAGAACAAGCCCTTAAGGAGAATTTTCTATATTTTTCTTCTTAGTATAGAAAAAATATCATGTGGAGTCTAATTTGATTCATCTCAATCAGTATTTTATTAATATTCATTTGTTATAATTTTTTACCAATATGCAATAATATAAGATCAAAAAAGTGTGGCAACAGAGTCAGAATAAGGAGAATAAAAAGAAATGGAGGGAATATGATGTTTGTAGACACATAATCGTGTCTCCCTATTTAGTACCCTATGATGACCAATACCCTGCTTCAATTGATCCGGATCAAGGAAAGAATAAAGAACGAGTCTAAAATAAAATGTTTTAAACCCAAATCCATTTTCTAACTCATTTCCGAAGACCTTTTTTATAACTAATTTTATAAAACCCCATTTTCTAAAACGTTTTAAATTAACCTTTTAAAGGCCCATCTTTGAAAACCTTTTAAAAATAGTTTTGTGAAAGCCCAAGTTTATAAAATCTCCTTTCTAAGCTCAATTTAATTAATAGAATTAGTTAATTATATTAATTAGTTTTATTAGTAAAAAATATATTTTATAAAAAATAATCTTTTCCCAAAGTGTTTTTAAATATCTCTTATATAACCCTTTTCTAAAATCTTTTTAACAAGTCTAAAACCTATGATCTATCTTTTAAAAACCTATTGCATCTCAACTACCTACCTACACTATATAACTCATCTTCTCACCATATAACAACTAAGATTTCACGGCTCACTCATAACTCACGACTCACTCTGATAATCTCCGAACTCCCCTCACAAAATTCTCTCGACATCTCACAAAAAGCACTCGGCCACTCACCACTTATATCCATAAATCAACGCATCATCACCATCTGATCATCACAACCAATTCACTCGATCCACCATATAACTAATTTCTCCTAATCCTTATTCATCTTACACGCACACCTACAGCACCTTTACCATCATCATCAAACATTCATCAACCCACTACATTATACTACTATATTCTAATTTCCCTAATCTTCCTAATGCACACTTAATTTGCATCAAACACTCGCACATCTCCGAAACACAAAAATCCACGCCTACAATTTGGCGACTCCACTAGGGAGGATTTAAAAAAAAAATTAATTTTTTTTAAATGAGTGGGCGAAACTTGAAAAATAAGATTCAATCTTCTTTTATGCCTTTGAATAATATACTGTTTTGCATGTGCATGGCAATTGTTCAGCCACCATAAGGGCAATCTACCTTGCCTCATTAGCACATGTTCTATGTGTGAGGTCACCCCCGGGGTTTTCGCTTTGTCCTTCCAAAAAGCTTCCTGAGCGATAGTGTTGGATCTTAGTCATAAGCAAACCTACCCAATAATGACATTGTTCTCTTGTTCCTGACTTGAGACTGGAGTGCGTCTTACACGTGGCCACCTCTTTAAGCAGGGGTACGAAGCGTGGGATCAATCTCTTAGTCATGGACCCTTTCAGGCTTAACCTAAACTTGACCAATAGTTAAACGTAGAACTGGACTTTAGGTTGAGAATTTTGCATATCATTATCCTACATGTGCATATTTGCGTGTGCTTGTATCTAATTGTTTTGGTACTACGCGAGTTTCGAGTCAAAACTACCGAACGCATTTACACGTCGAGCTAAAAGTCGAAAAATTTGTGTCTCGCTTCAGCTGCGTTAAGCGCATCCCAGCCGCGTCTGACGCACTTGATTCGCGTCCCTCGCTTCGTCGTGCGTTCCACGCAATAACTCTGTTGTGTCCCACTCAGACTTCCGCGCACAGCGTTCCTATCCGCGCCAAGCGCGCTGCGAAGCGCATTTCATCGTGCATGAAGCGCAAGCCTATCCGCTTCAAGTTTGAAAATCCTTCTTCAAATTATTCAAAATATATCCCCTATCAATTTCGAAAACTTTATCTCATATTTTTTTCAAACTCTATCACCCATCCTTTTCGAAAACTATCTCCTATCTTTTTTTCGGAAAAATATCTCATATTCTTTTTTTAAAATCCATCTTTATTTTTTTTTTAAAAAAATTATTATCTCCTCATCTTTTTCGAGAAGTCTTTCTCCTATCCTTTTTGAAATTTCATCCCATTTTTTATCTCCTATCTACTTCAAAAATTCTATCTCCACCTTTTTTTTTAAAAAAAAAAAATCTCCATCTTTTTTGTTCTTATCACATATCTTTTTTCAAAAATTCATCCTTTTTCTCTTTCTTATCTTTCTATGTATATTATCCATCATTTGTGTACATCATTTAGGATTCCTTTTAGTGTCCATTTTGTTGTAAAGGTCTCATCCACTTAGAAATTCTAACTGCACTAGAAGTCCGTCTGACCCAAATGTCTAAATTCATCCAGTTTCATTTCATTTAGAGTTCTTCACCTCATTTAACTCTATCAATGTTAGGGGTCTTAACCTTGTCTAGGTTCATCCATCTAAGAAGTCTAGGGTCGTTAGAATTCTTGCCATCTTAAAAGTCTATAATCCATAGAAGTCCATGCAAAATAGGAGTCAAAAGCTATTAGAATATTGTCCATCATTAGGAGTCTAAACCCATTAGAGTTCCAATCATCTTAGGAGTCTAAAATCATTAGAATTTTGTCCATTTTAGGAGTCTAAAACCATTAGAATTTTGTCCATCTTAGAAGTCTCGAATCCATTAAGGTTCTGCCAATATTAGAATTCTAAAACCATTTGAATATCATTCATTTAGGAGATGCTATTTTGTTCCTAGAAGCTCAACTTTTAAACAAACATACATTCTTTCATTCCATTTCTCTCTCTACATCATCATTCTATCTCTAAATCTCCTTTGATGATCTACGTAGAAATCAAGCGACGTTGAAATGGGCAGTCCATCGAATAACGAGCAATAAATTGCTGAAATGGCTAGCGCTTTAGCCAAGCTGTCCAGCATGATGGAAGAAATAGCTATAAATAAGGCTTGAGAAGATCGGGTCTGGTGAGTCTCCTAGATTCAACAAGACAATGGAGAGTGTTGTTCATAGGGTAACCAATGCAAATTCCTATTTTGAGCCCATTGATAACACCAAACTGAAAGGGAAACTTCCTGAAGAGTTCTCTACAACTGACATCCCTAAATTTAAACCAACTGATAATCCAAAGTATCATCTAAGGAACTTCCGTGCAACCATGATCATCAAATCGGTTGGCCCTGAACTCTACCCAATGGTATTTCCGATGTCGTTGGACCCAATCTACCAAAATTGGTTTTATTCCCTGGACCCCAAGCAAACTAAAACTTGGGAATGCATCACTATTGCTTTCTTGAAACAATATGAGTCGAACGCACAAATGCAAACCTCCCTTAGAGAACTCGAGGTTCTTAAACAAGGTGAAAATGAAGATTTTACCACTTATCTGAATAGGTGGAGAGAGAAATCAGCCCATATGGTATCAAGGCCTGCAGAAAAAGACTTGGTACGAATATTCGTTTCTAACCTCCTCCATAAATACAAAAACCACCTCAAATACTTGGGTCTTGATAGCTTTGCAAGAGTATATGATGTAGGTATCCAGATTGAGAATGATTTGCTAAAAATACAGAAGATATTGACCTCAATGTCACAGAAGTAGACATATCTCCTAGCCCAATCATTCATTAAAACACCAGGACTCGCTTAGGTCCAGTTGAAAAGTATACACCTCTTCTCTTTTCACTTAGAAAGAGATCTCATGAAGATAAAACAACGAAAGGTGTCTCGTAACGCGATGTAGGAGTCCAGATCTATGATTTCATTTTCTGTTTCATCTCTCTCATTTTACCCAGTCTAACATAAGATATTCCTCTTATTGCATGTACTCATAATTTTCAACTAATAAATGAGTATTTTTTTCTATCCTTGCACTAATGAGCATCACTGAAATCACGATTGTCGCCTTGAAAGAAATGAATTCCTAATTCTCATGACTATTCTAATAAAGGCAATGAAGAATTAGCATATATAAAAGAGGCATTCCTCCCCTTCTCAGCAACGATTTCTCCAATCCTTATCAGGCATAACACTCCTCTATCTTTACCCTACCTCATAGGAAGTACACTTGACAACAATTCAATATAAAGGGTAAAAAAAGAGCAACAAGAAAAATCAAAGCAAAAAAAAAAAAAAAAAAAAAAAAGTAAAATAAAAAAATGATACAAAAAGTGCAAAATATGAAGAAAAAAAAAGAAGTGCAAAATATCAAAAAATCAAAAAAAGAAAAGAAGTGTTGCAAACAAGCCCATCAATAGCTTTGTCAAATGTACTTTCTTTTCAAAACCTTCAACCTCCAATTCTAAACCTCCAACTTCAAATCTCAGTGATAAACCTTCTTAACAACCATGCACATTGCGTCCAAATAAGCCATAAAAGACAAACCAAAGCCCGTTAGGTCGAAAACCCATAAGGGCGACTTAGGCAAAAGTCAGGGCATCTTCTCATTCATCAGCCTGAACTACGAATTGTCTGATTCTGCTAAAGATACGTAGGAAACCTCACCTTGAGGTCCGACCGCTTCAAACCAAACCAAACCAACATCATTATCCACCCTTGCTAAAGACCTCCCCCAAATCAATGCCTAATTAATTGCAAATGGCTCCAAAGCAAAATGCTCGGCCACCAACTAAAATGCTAAGAGCTACGACTGGCCGGATTCCATCATGGATACATAGGCAACCTCTTTTGAGGCCCGGCCGTTTTAATAAACAACATATTTTTAAGGCTCGCTTAGGCCCATGAGAAAAGCGCGATCGCCAAATCATGAATTTTCAATGCTCGTCCATACCTTTAGAACTAGACTGGGATTTGAACCTGCATTATTAGCTTACCTCATTGCGTGAGTCGATCCGTTATGACTCTGCCTTTTCTTATTCTTATCACTTCCCTTTTCTAAGCCACATTATCGCTTCTAAGCCAACCTTAAGCATAACCTTTCAACACTCAGCGCTATGACCACGCCTTATCCTTTGAGTGTTCTTTCTTTGGCCTTTCTTGACTTTTTCACCTAAGGAACCCTATATGGAATCTTTGGTCAAAACTTCCGCTAAGCTTGATGAGATATCTTCAAAATCAAGCAATCAAGTTGGATGCTTCATCAACTCAATATTACTGGGGGGCCTCATCACTGGTTCATCCAGAAAATCGTAGGCTCCAAGTCTAGACCTATTGAATGACTTCATTGCGAGTCCATATATGACATCTTGGGTTTTAAACCCGCACAAATGCAACATTGCACCTATTCACAGGCTCACTTAGGCCCTTGACATACAAACCTCGAAGCATATACAACTCAAGCGCTACAAAAGCTCGTTCTATAACGTATTCCAAATCGAACATATTATTGGCTGCATAGAAGATCATTAATTAGGCTCCATGTGTACCCTGATCTGGATTTCATTACGAGTCCATACAAAAGGTTGTGGGCTCTAGACCCATACGAGATCCTAACTGTTTTATGGGCTCACTTAGGCCCATAACAACTACAAAACATATCGCATCAAACATAACTTACATGGATCATCCTTGGGGGCTTCCCCTTTCTTCTCTTTCAAAAACAGTTTTCTAAAACGAAAATTTAAGCTTCTGATGGAACGATCAAATCATCAAATCATATCATCTGCATTAGTGTCATACCTCTGCATTAGTGTCATATCTCTACATTTGCATTACATATCTGCATCGTCCAAACATTGTGTCCAAGCATTGCATCCTTTGTCCTTAGCCATAGGATTCTAGCTTCAATCATCGAGTCACACATACACACACATGTATGCACACACGATAGCACCTTTAAGTCTAGAGTATTATAGGTCACTCTTTATAGGTCTAGTCTTTTCCTATCCATACACTAGCACCCATATCACAGGAAACATGAATTGTTTGTCTGTATATCTATGCATGTCCCCTAGTTGTTTGTCTGTATATCTGTGTGTTATTTGTCTTCACAGGTACCCAACATTGAACAACTCTAGACGAGTTATATTCTGCCAACGTCTGCGGACCATTACAATGTAACAACATAAGCCAAGTACTATATACGTGGTGCGTCCAGCACGCAGACAACACTGTGCCACACGTAGCAGACTGCGTCTAGCGCAACATCCCACGCCAAGCGCAGGCCTGTGCGTCTGGCTCACAGCCCGGAGCCCACATGCTCAACTCCTTATGAATTCAAATGTTCATTTACGACATCGCACGCAGCAAACCGCGTCCAGCGCAGCATCCCACGCCAAGCGCAGGCTTGTGCGTCTGGCGCACAGTCCTATAGAACACGCTTGGGGGATTCTTAGCCAAGTGGGGCCCACACTCTCTACTTCCAATGAATTCAAATATTCGTTACAATACGACATCGCACGCGACAAGCTAACATATTTTCAAATCCGCAACAAAAATACAATTTTGCCATTCTTCCAGCATGCTATACTCCACACAAATCTTGCTTGAGAGATAACAAGTACTCAGGAATATGAACAGCGGAAAACACACCGTTAGGTCTGCGGACCATCATCATTACCCTGGGGCGGGACCATAATAGCTCTATCCCATCGTGAGCCGGACCATAATAGCTCTACACATTACCCTGGGGCGGGACCATAATAGCTCTATCGCGTCGTGAGCCGGACCATTAATAGCTCTATCTCGTCGTGGGTCGGACCATTAATAGCTTTATCCCGTCGTGAGCAGGACATTAATAGCTTTATCCCGTCGTGTAATAGCTCTATCCCGTCTTGAGCCGGACCATTAATAGCTTTATCTCGTCGTGAGCCGGACCATAATAGCTCCACACATCATCAACACCCTGGAGCGGGACCATAATAGCTCTACACGTCATCAACACCCTGGAGCGGGACCATAATAGCTCTATCCCGACATGAGCCGGACCATAATAGCTCATGATTTTTCTGCACCTATATCATTTCATTTTTGCAAATTTACATTTATTTTGCAAATTTGTTTCATATATGTCTGTTCCTGAAACTTCTGCTTGTTTTGCAGGTACTAGCGTAAAAGAGTGATTTTGAATTGCAGAGCATCCAGAGTCATTCTCCGTCCTGACACGTATACTTCGACTTTCGATTTTACAAATTAACCTCAGTCAAAATGGGGGCTTCTGTTGACACATAATCGTGTCTCCTCTTTTAGTACCCTATGATGACCAATACCCTGCCCCAATTGGTCCGGATCAAGAAAAGAATAAAGAACGAGTCTAAAATAAAATATTTTAAACCCAAATCAATTTTCTAACTCATTTTCGAAGACCTTTTTTATAACTAATTTTATAAAAGCCCATTTTCTAAAACGTTTTAAATTAACCTTTTAAAGGCCATCTTTGAAAACCTTTTAAAAATAGTTTTGTGAAAGCCCAAGTTTATAAAATCTCCTTTCTAAGCCCAATTTAATTAATAGAATTAGTTAATTATATAAATTAGTTTTATTAATAAAAAATATCTTTTATAAAAAATAATCTTTTCCCAAAGTGTTTTTAAATATCTCTTATCTAACTCTTTTCTAAAATCTTTTTAACAAGTCTAAAACCTATGATCTATCTTTTAAAAACCTATTGCATCTCAACTACCTACCTACACTATATAACTCATCTCCTCACCATATAACAACTGAGATTTCACGGCTCACTCATAACTCACGGCTCACTCTTATAATCTCCGAACCCCCCTCACAAAATTCTCTCGACATCTCACAAAAAGCACTCGGCCACTCACCACTTATATATCCATAAATCAACGCATCATCACCATCTGACCATCACAACCAATTCACTCGATCCACCATATAACTAATTCCCCCTGATCCCTATTCATCTTACACGCACACCTACATTATCACCTTTACCATCATCATCAAACATTCATCAACCCACTACATTATACTTCTATATTCTAATTTCCCTAATCTTCCTAATGCACACTTGATTTGCGTCAAACACTCGCACATCTCCAAAGCACAAAAATCCACGCCTACAATGTTGTATCTATATAAATATATATCTTTAAAGTATCAACTTTTAATAATATTTACAAATTCATAAATATAGATATTTACGATTAAAGTTATGAGTTGACAGTGTCAACACACAAAATAATATAAATCGATACTAAACGTTGTTTATCTCAACACAAAACAACATAATTTTAATTTTAGGGTCTAAGGGCCGAGTCTGAGTGGGTCCGGGTCTAGAATATTAAGACCCGGACCCTAAAACATTTCACTTGGACCCAAACCCGGACCCTTAGGGTCTGAAAAATTGGACCCATACCCTTAAATTAGGGTCGGGTCCTGTAGGGTATGGGTAGGGTCCTAGACCTATGTACATCCTTGGTTGACACGTATAAAAATTAAAGTATTGTAACTAATAAATTACAAAGAAAGTATGACACGTAATTAAAACACATAGAGTGTGAGGGACAACTCAGTGGTTAAAGGCTAGAACATCTCTTCCGATTTCAAGAGTTCTTAGGATCGATTCTTACCCTTGACAAGTTGAAATCCTCTTTACTCCCCCAACTTGTCAAGGTTTCCAACCAAAAAAATTATAACATATAAAAGTTGAAAAAGTTGTAAATAATAAAAGACCATAGTACACTGTACACCTGGTTTTATCCCATTTCCCTTTCAAAAACTCAGATTAGATCGTTTTCCTCACTCCTCAAGTACTCACCTACCGTAATGCATGAATCATGATTCATGATGCATGATAACTCAAACCACCAAGTGGATGTAGACAACAGACAAAGGGAAAGGCAAAAAACAATTCTAATTTGCCAATGAGTGCTGATATGCTCTTTACACGTGTTTGGAGGATTCATCAACATCACGGGTCATTTGGATGAGTTATACTAATTCAATTTCGGCGGGTAGGAAGAACTTTTGTAAGGCCGCATTACCAGGCTGTATTGCATTTTGCATCTTAATTTAAACAAGATAAGAGAGGCTTACAAATAATTGTAAAACATTACGAGGTAGGAGTATCTCTCTAGATAACAAGGGATGACATAACATCAAAATAAAAAGTTTTCACATAACATCAAAATAAAGAGTTTTTCCTATCTTATACTCCCTCCGTTTCTTTTTAATCTACACACTTTCCTTTTTAGTCTGTTTCTTTTTAATCTACACACTGTTGCTTTTTCTATTTTTGGTAACATGTCACATCTCATGTCATTTACTTTTTAATATTTTAACCAACTTTTTAATTTATCTCTCTTACTTTTTAATTTATCTCTCCACCTTTTCAGTTTCTCTCTCATACTTTTACACTTTCTCCTTGATTCTCCCCCAAAGTGAAATGAGTAAATTAAAATGAAACGGATGGAGTAATTATGAAGAGGTCTTGACTCTTGAGTGAGACCATCTAAGTTATTAAAACTAGTCCTGCCATATATATAGAGAGGGTTAGGTTCTAATGAGAACCCTCTTATAGTGAAAACCGTGACAACCACTTAATGAGCAAAAATCTTAAAATATAAGAAAAAAATAAAATGAGTAGAAAATATTAAATGAGCAAAATCGTAAAATGAGCAAAAATAAAAAATGAGAAAAACCTAAAATGAGCAAAAACGTTGTAAAATAAGCATAAAAATGTTAAATGAGCAAAAACATAAAATAAGCAAAACATAAAATGAGTAAAAACGTTGTGAAATGAGCAAAATCTTCATAAATGAGGAAAAATGAGTGATTCACACCATAAGGGTGGTTCTCATATATATATATATATATATATATATATATATATATATATATATATATATATATGCATATTTGTTAATGGTTTACTCTCTCCATTTCTTTTTTATGTACCCACTTTTCTTTTTGGTCTGTTTCTTTTTAATCTACACACTGTTGTTTTTTTTTTATTATTCTTGGTAACATATTTAATCTATTTTTCCACTCATGTCATCCACTTTTTAATATTTTAACCCACTATCTAGTTTTTCTCTCTCTCTCACTTTTTAGTTTCTATCCCGCCCTTTTCAGTTTCTCTCTTATACTTTTGTACTTCCTTTTTGGTTATCCCCTAAAGTAAGCGAGTAAACTAAAAAGAAACGGAGGGAGTATAAGTTTACACGTATTTGTATAAGGTTATACGTATTTGTTATGAGTTTATATATATCTTGTTTGGACCTCTGATCTGGTCCAACAGTATTATGCAAAGCCCACCTAAAAGATCCGATCTGTATGCTCCCAAGGAGCCCATCAGCCTTTTTAGATAGAAAGCAACTTTACCATAAAAGGGAGACAACTTTCCTACAGACATGGATGCTCCCCAATAGGGTTTCCTGTCTGGGAAATCCCCAACATTATAAAAGCAGCAAGCCCAATCAATGAGCAGGTATTGAATTCTCACCTAACAAAATCAGAGCATCTCTCTCTAGAACTGTTCACTTTCTCTCTCTACCTCAATCTCAACTGACTTGAGCGTCGGAGGGGCTTTCCCGGGAATACCCCCGGGCTAGGTTTCTTTGTTTTACAGGACTTCGGTTGACGAGACTCGGGATTATATTCCAACTCGGGATTTTAACCTCTCTAAACACACATATATCATTTGAACCCGAGCCTCATTACCTCCACAACCGACCCCGATTCGGTCCCAACAACCCAACGTGCTGGTTGAGTCGCTTGCCATCGACGATGAGGGATCTACTCCTCGTAATGAAGAGCAAACCGGACCCCGGGAGCAATACCAACCCGATCCACCCCCCATCTTTATGGTCGACATAGAAAGGATAGCACAGCAATTGAATGCAAACATGCAACGCATCTTGCAGGAACTCATAGCGGGAATCCCCCAACTAAACCAGGGGATACCCCGAGAGTTGACCCAAGGAGAGCCACGACCCAGGGGTGATCCAAACACTCATGTCCCTAACCGGGACGGGCAACGAGTGGGAGGAGAAAGGTCCCGACAGGCCAACTCCCATAGGACACCAAACTCAGATGCTCGACGAATCATTGAAGAGAATCGTAGGAGTCGGATGGAGCAGGACGCTCGGAACTTACTTAATGACAAAAGGAGAGCCTATCAGGAGAAGACTCGCCAAGAGGAGCAAGCTCAATCCAGGACTCCGCGACGGGGGCGGGAAGGGTCCCCCTCGGGTCCAAGAAGACTAGGACGGAAGGGGAAGGAGACTCGGGACCTCCACGAAACAAAAGTCTCGTCTTGGTCAGCAGAGGGGTACTGAACTTCATGACGCCCTTCAGTGGGGAGATCATGGAAGTCCTAACCCAAGCAAGGTCAAGGTCCCCCAGATTGAGCAGTACTCGGGAAATAGCGACCCGACGATCACATGGCGGCCTATAAGGCCCAGATGAGTGTACAAACAAGGTGTGAAGCAGCGTGGTGCCTTTACTTCCCGACTACCCTTAAGGGCCTAGCACTCAGCTGGTTTTCGGGACTTCCCCCTGGCATTATCACCAACTTTTCTGTGTTAGAAGCATTATTCCACCAACACTTCGTTGCCGGGCGCCGGCACAAAAAAGACTAGCATTCACTTGATGTCAATCAAACAGCAGGAGCATGAAAGCCTGGTCGACTACATCAAACGATTCAATGAAGAGTCCCTCAAGATCTTTGACCTTCAAGATGGGGTAGCCTTCAACGCCTTAATGTCGGGACTCTGGCCAGGCAAGTTCAGATGGTCCTTGGCCGAGAATGAAGTCACCACATTCACTGAGGCTATGAGTCGGGCCCAGAAATCCATTCAGGCCTCGGACATCTGCAAACCTGTTATGGAGAAGTCAAAGAAAAGGAAGGAAGAAACCCCTTACCGGGAATCCAACAAAAGTAACAAAAGCAACCAACTCCTCCCGAGAGCTACTAAAAATGGGAACGACCCCCGCTTCAACAGAAATCGGCGTGAGATCTATTTAGATCAAAAACACAAGTCGGTATTGCCCATCCCTCCCCCTATAAGGACCTCAAAGGAAAGAAGGGATCAGCGACTGTGGTGTGAATATCACCGAGAATGTGGGCATACCACTAAAGACTGTCGGGAATTGAAGAAGGCCTTGGATCATTTAGCTGATCAAGGAAAGTTGAACAGATATATCAAGCACTCTCGGGAAGAGAAAGGGAAGGAGAAGGAAGGAAAAAATAACAGTGACAACACCGACGGGTACGTCGGGTGATAGCCGGGGGGCATGCCTCGGGTGGACTAACCAGTCGAGCCCGCAAAGCTCACCTGCACGCAATGAAGCAACATGTCTTGGAAATTGAGCCCACGAAGGCGGGATGCCCCATCATGACGTTTGGGAAGCCTGACCGGCACGTACATACCCCCCATGACGACCCCCTCGTCATAGAAAGAAAAATTGCCAACTCAAGGGTCAAGCTGATATTGGTCGACAGCGGTTCATCAGCGGACATCATCACGCTAGAATGCTTATAGATCTGAAATATACCGAGAAGGACGTAACCCCGACCAGTTAGCTGCTGATAGGCTTCAGGGGAGGATCCGTGTACCCCTTCGGGTTCGTAAAATTGGCTGTAAGGCTCTGGGAAAGGGGTAAGGGAAGAAGCCTACCAGTCGACTTCCTGGTGGTCGACACCCCACTTCCTTATAACGCTATCATGGGGAGGCCCACTATGAACAAGATAAAGGCAGCCATCTCGGTATACCAGCTACTCTTGCAATATGAAACAGACGAGGGTCAAGTCGATAAGATATATGGAGATCAGCAGACAGCCCGGGAGTGTTACACAAACAGTTTCAAAAAACCAACCTCAGAAGAAAGACTAAGGAAGAGAAAGAGGGAAGACCCCGCGGAGACCCCTACTGGTCTCGGGGTCTACCTATCCGTAAATCCAAAGCTATATGAACGACCCCAGCCGGTCGAGGAAGATGAAGAGATAATGCTCGATGAAGATCTCGGGCGCAGAGTAAGGATTGGTAAAAACCTCAGTCCCGAGATCAGGGAAAAACTCGTCAACACACTGCGGTAATACAAAGATGTTTTTGCTTACTCCGCCTCGGACATGCAGGGGCTGGATCCCAAATTCGCAGCCCATGAGCTGAACATCAAAGAAGGATTCCATCCCATCAAGCAGAAGCTCAGACATCAAGGGCTTGAAAGAAACGCAGCAGCAGCCGAAGAGGTCAAAAAATTGTTAGAGGCGGGCATCATCGAAGAATGCCAATACACAGAGTGGTTGGCCAATGTTGTTCTTGTTAAAAAGGCTAACGGAGCTTGGCGCATGTGCGTCGACTTCACTGACTTGAACAAGGCATGCCCTAAGGACAATCATCCTCTACCCAAGATTGATAGGCTGGTCGATTCAACGGCTGGTCACGAGTTGCTCAGCTTCATGGATGCCAATGCGGGATACCACCAGATCTCGATGGCAGAAAAGGACCGAATACATACCGCATTCGTTACAGCCCAAGGCGTATACTGCTACAGGATGATGCCCTTCGGGCTAAAGAACGCAGGGGCTACGTATCAACGAACGATCAACAAAGTCTTTAAGGAGCAACTCGGGTGGAACATTAAAGTGTACGTAGACGATATGATCGTCAAAAGCAAAAAAACAGCAGACCACGTCGGGGATTTAGCAGAAACGCTGAACACTTTATGACTCCACGGCATGAAGTTAAATCCCAAGAAGTGTGTATTCGGGGTCAGATGGGGGAAATGCCTCGGGTTCTTGGTAGATGAAAGAGGAATTGAGGCTAACCCCGACAAGATCAACGCAGTGTTAAACATGTCCTCACCAAGGAATGTGAGAGAAGTTTAAAGCCTAACAGGGTGCCTAGCAGCGCTAGGCTGCTTCTTGTCCCGATCGGCTGACAAGAGCTTGTTATTCTTCAGAGCGCTGAAAAGGAAGGAGTTTGATTGGGACGACGAGGCTGAACAGGCATTCCAACAGTTGAAACAACACCTAGCAACGTTGCCCAAACTCATATCACCTTTACCGGGAGAAACTCTCTATATATATCTCTCGGTATCAGAATATGCTCTCAGTGCGGTACTCGTGGCTGAAAGAGAGGGGACTCAACACCCAGTATACTTCATCAGCCACGCTTATAGAGGAGCAGAAGCACGGTATAGCCAGATTGAGAAGATGGTTTTAGCGCTGGTAATGGCAAGCAGGAAGTTGAAGTCATACTTCCAGGCGCACCCCATTAAGGTCCTAACCGGACAACCCATCAGAAAAGTAATCGAAAGCAGAAACCATTCAACTCGGATGACCGAGTGGGCAGACCAGTTGGCAGACTTCGGGTTGGAATATGATCCCCGAAGGGCTATCAAGGCACAAGCATTGGCAGATTTCCTCAATGAATGCAGCTCCCGACCCCTCGACCTAGAAGAAAGGGAGTCGTGGGAGCTACAAGTGGATGGTTTGGCGTCCAAAGCAGGTAGCGGAGCCGGGCTTGTGATCATTCCCCCAGTCGGGGATAAAATGGAGTACGCTGTGAAGTTCGACTTCCTGGCCTCGAACAATGAAGCTGAATACGAAGCTCTAATCCTAGGCCTCCAAATCTGCATTAACTCGGGAGCACAGGCTGTTGTGGCCAAGTCAGATTCACAGCTAATAGTGGGACAGGTCTCGGGTGACTATGAGGCTAAGGAAGATAACATGAGGATGTACCTCAACAAAACCCAGGAACTCATCAAGAAATTGTCCACATTCAGAATACAACACCTCCCGAGGGCGGAGAACCAGCAAGCTTACGCCTTGGCCCGCATGGCAAGTTCAGCGGAGGGGCTGATCCCTCGAACCATCATCTGGGAAGTCCTAAATCAACCAAGTATTAACTCACTCCAAGTCCACAATCTGAACAGAACTGATACATGGATGGCGGAAATTATAAGCTTCCTTAGAGATGGCGTGTCGCCCTCAGGAGAGAAGGAGGCCGAAGCTTTAAAGAAAAAGGCAGCTTGGTTTGTTTGGCATGAAGAGGTAGTCTACAAAAAAATCCTACACTCATCCACTACTGAAGTGTGTTACACCATTTGAGGGCAATTACATCCTTCGGGAAATTCATGAGGGCGCATGCAGCAGCCATCAAGGGGCAAGGACCATTGCCGGGAAAGCTCTGAGAGCAGGGTACTACTGGCCCACACTGAAAGCTGATGCTCGGGATTTGGTGAAGAAATGCCCCAACTGCCAACTCCACGGAGATATCCCTCGGGCTCCTACGAATCCCCTGACAGCCATACAAGCAGTATTACCATTCGATAAGTGGGGGATGGACCTAATAGGCCCATTCCCAGCAGCCTCGGGGCAAAGAAGGTTCCTCCTAGTGGCCATCGACTACTTTACCAAATGGGTCGAGGCTGAACCACTAGCTTCAATAACAGACAAACAAGTGCAAAATTTCATCTGGAGGAACATCATCACCCGTTTCGGGATCCCAAAGACTCTCATATCAGACAACGGGAGACAATTCAACAGCAGACCAACGGCCAAGCCGAGGCAGCAAACAAAGTGGTGCTGAAGGTGATTAAGAAGTCACTGGAAGGAGCAAAGGGGTCATGGGTCGATGATCTCCCGGGTGTACTCTGGTCAGCAAGAACAACAGTGAAAGAAGCAACGGGCAACTCGCCCTTCAGCTTAGTCTATGGCAGTGATGTCGTCCTTCCAGTTGAAGTCGGGATACCTTCCCTAAGGATGACACTCTATGAATATGACAAGAATGAAGAAGAAAAGAAAGTCGAGCTAGACTTACTGCCGGAGGCCCGAGGCAATGCACTACTCAAGTCAATTCGCAACAAGCAAAGGGTTACCAGACAATTCAACCTCAGGGTGAAAGCTAGGCCAATTCATGTAGGTGATTGGGTGGTCAGGAAGGTCGAGGCCACAGGGCTGAAACACCTAAAAGGCAAGCTAGGGCCTAAGTGGGACGGACCTTACAAGGTCACAGAAGTGATCAAGCCTGGAACATACCGACTCGAATCACCTGAAGGCACAGCACTGGCCCGACCTTGGAATGCAGATAATCTGAAGAAATATTACATTTAATTAAGAGCTTAAGCCACACTTGAGCCTCATTGTGTAACTTTCAACTCGGGGCAACCAGTTGTACCCTAGAGTTGGCAGAATTTCTAGAACTCGGCCACACTTGAGCCAACAGTTTATTTTGTTAAACACAACTCGGGGCAGTAAGTTGTACCCCATAGTTTACAGTTGACAGTCGGGAATATGAAAGAGCACTTGATTTGTAACAGTTGCATTTAACAAAATTGTACTCGAGAAATTAAAAATCGAAATCGCAGTTGTATTATAAATTGTAACCGCAGTCATTACGCTCGGTAAATTAGATTTAGAAATGCCACAAACACAAAGCAACTTCATTTCATTAAGTTAAAATAGTACAACCTAAAGGCCCCGGGAACATAACTCCCAAGAGTCCCAGAAATACAAGTACAGAACTAAAGAAATGAAAATTAAGCAGCCAGAGCCTTGTCGGGGGAGCTGTCGGTGCTGCCCGCCCCATCTTCCTCATCAGAACTCTTGCCCGAGTTGGCGCCCTCGGGATCAGCAGCATCCATAGTCGGGGCCACATGGCTCGGTAGGAGCCCAGCGGTAGCAGAGGTTTGAAGGGTGGGCACCTCAACATTAGCAACAGCCGGCTGAGAGCTTGCCGAGATTGGGGTAACGGAAGGAGCCTTGGCTTTGGCCGCATCTCCCGTCTGCTCCTCGGCAATGCGACGATTGAACTCAGCTTCAACGTCGTCCCAGTTCAGGGCAGAGTCGGGACCAGCAAGGATCCCTTTGAGGCGCTCCTTCGTCTCCCGAACCGCCATACGATAGGAGTTGGTGGCCATTTTCCCCAGAAAGGCCAACCCCTCGGGAGATCTCTTCCATTCTTGCAGAAATTCTGCCTGCACCTTCTCTAGCTTAGCCTTGGCTTTCTTCAGGCTATGCTTGGAAGACTTGGCTTTTCTCTGCGCCTCCGCCAGCTGAAGCTTAACGTCCTCCAGGCTCTTCTGAGCGGTGCGCTCAATAATGGCGACCTCAAGAGAGGTCTGGACCTGCTTTTTAGCCTCCTTCAAGGCCGTCATGTCAGCGATGGCCTTCTTAGCCTCCTCAAAGGTGGCCTTCTGACCATCCAAGTCAGTGTTCAGCTTTAGGATCTCAGCCTCCTGATCCTCGACCTTCTTCTTCAACACATCCACCTCCTTGGTCAGGGTTGCCACGCCCTCCTCGAACTGAGCCCGGCGATTGATCACCGAGGTCATCCGGATAGTGGTCTGCATAGAAGTAACAAGTTAGTCTACAGGGGAAGAAGCAGGAAATACCAAAATACTTGGTCGGGGTAGTGTACCTCAAGCCAGGATTCGTAAAAAGCGTTGACTTCCCCATGCCCAAGGGCCAGTAGTGCCTGATCATCAGCATCCGTATAGACGGCCTTGACGACACCCTTGACGCGGGCCAATTTCTGAGGCCTGGTAAGGCCTGTGAATGGAACACTAGACCCCGCTTGATCAACTCAGGGTCGCTTGGACAAAGGCTGCTCAAAAACTTCCAGGGGACCCCCCGACTCGTTCTCGGGCCTCCTCTTATTGCCCGTCGAAACGTTTGAAGAAGCCTTCTCAGAAGCCTTGGAGGCCGCCTTCTCCAAGGCCTGGGCTTTCTCGGTATCCCCCTTCAACTTGCGGGAGCGCACATAAGGCTTCTTGGCCCTCTTCGGGTCGGTATCCTGCAAATGTCAGAAGTTAGCTACTAAGGTGGGATACAAATTAAAGCAAAGTGACAGATTTAATGTACCTTTGGAGGAGGAGGGATAGACATAGTCTCTGCATCGAGCTCATGCAGAATCTTCGAAGCTAGCGCAGCACTGTCGACGAATCTCTCGGCCATTGCAGGATCAAGTCGGTGTCGGGCAAGAACTGAAACAGAAGAAACGTCAAAACTTTAGCAAAAAAGTGAAATTCACACATCTGATGAAAGGTAATTACCCTTGTCACAGCTACAACTCAAGCCCGTCGACGCCAGGAACATCTCATTCCGCATCTCATAGCGGGTGGGTAGCCAATTCTGGGGCACATAGGTCAGGGCTCCTGTGAACGTCCTCGGGGTTGTGGAAAGATAAATTCCCACCACCGCCTCTTCCCGAGACATCTCGGGGACCGTCTGGTTGAGCCTAAAGCGAGGTCCCGCCTCGGGGGGAAGAATGGGGATTCCCCACTCACCACTGGTGTAAACGTGATAGAACATCCGTCGAAACCCTTTCTGATTAGATGGGGCATCACGGACAACTTTGTAGCCCGCTCGGCATTGAAAACGGAACCACCCGGGGCCATGACGATCAGCGGGCCCTAACATCAATATGAAAATATTGCGCCACAAACGCATACTCGGGTCAACACCGAGGAGATCACAAATAGAAATGAAGCCATTTATAGTTAACCAACTGTTGGGCAGAAGACTTGTCAGTGTTAGTTGGTAGGCATTAAGAAGCTCCTTGATGAAGGGATGCAAAGGAAATCTAAGACCCATCTGCATGCTCTGGTGGTATATCGACACACATCCTACCGGAGGGGGGTCATCACCGAGTCGGTATGCTTGGCTCGGATCACAAAGTACGGGTCCTGAATCCAAAATTTGGTCGCCACATACTTGGCGTTTCTCTCCATGTATTTCAGGAATGTGACCTCGGGGTAATAACTATGAGGTCCCCCCTCGGGATCTAGAGGCGGATACTCCTGACCTGAAGTAGTCGGGGCCTCTTCTTCAGCCCCCTCAGATACCGTAACAACCCCATCAGAAAGGAACCGGTCAAGGTAACTAATACTACATGGCCTATGAGCTAAGGACACCTCCCAGGGACCTGGAATTACTCCCTCATCTTCCTCACTTAACGAATCAGAGGGACTGGGTAAAAGAACCGCCTCGGGAACGGCCAACGGGTCCTCACATGGGACTCGGGTGCTAACTAAGAACCCATCAACCCGTCGTATCTCTTCCGACATCTTAGGAGAAGCAAGGGCATTGGGATCAGACTCGGGATCCATCCTACGGACGTCTATGTCGGATACCAAACAAGGAAATACAGAATTACTGATAAGGAAGAGCGTTCCTGCTCGGGAATTCTCGGTCTCGGGAGTGTATCAGGCACAGGCACTCGCAAACTCGGGACTGGAACCAGCTATGGAGAAAATTAGAGAGAGAAAGAAGAGAGAGATTGAGGAAATTTGCAAATGATTAAAAGTACGAAAAAACTACTCTCTTCCTCCTCTATATACATCCATCTCCACGTCCGCACCACGACAACCCCAGGGCCTCCTTTGATGGGCTTTTAAACCCTGGACCTTCAGTAAGAAAAGCCCAAGGATCAAACCTTGAATCAAGAGACCCAAATTGGCATAAAGGCACTAAGTCAAGAAAGTCAACGGTCAATCGGTCAAACATATGAAAGTTTGACTCTAAGCTAGCTCGTTTCCCCAAGTTTGACTAAGTATCTCATGACCAACTCGGGATTTTATGGGAAGGCTCATTAGCCCCCGAGTTGGCCCCTACCCACCTCGGCCATGCCAAGGGCTCAGCACTTGGCCAAAAAATGGCTAAGTACCTCCACTACCAACTCGGGGTTTCTAAAGGAGAGCTCCTTAGCCCCCGAGTTGGTGCATACCCACCTCGGCCATGCCAGGGGGCTCAGCACTTAGCCAGAAAATGGCTAAGTACCTCCACTACCAACTCAGGGTTCCCAAGGGAGAGCTCATTAGCCCCCGAGTTGGTGCATATCCACCTCGGCCATGCCAGGGGGCTCAGCACTTAGCCAAAAAATGGCTAAGTACCTCCACTACCAACTCGGGGTTCCCAAGGGAGAGCTCATTAGCCGCCGAGTTGGTGCATTCCTACCCCGACAATGCCAAGGGGCATAGCACTTAGCCCAAAGACGGCTAAGTACCTCCACTACCAACTCGGGGTTCCGAAGGGAGGGCTTCTTAGCCCCCGAGTTGGTGCATACCCACCTTGGCCTCGCCAGAGGGCTCAGCACCTGGCCAAAGATTGGCTAGGCAACTCATGACCAACTCGGGACTCTTTATGGGAAGGCTTATTAGCCCCCGAATTGGTACCTCACCCTCCTCGGCCTTGCCAGGATGCTCCCCACCTGGCCCAACAATGGCCAAGTGCATCAAGTCTAAGGCTCATTAGCCATTTGATGAAAAGGGGTAAGCAAAGGAAGGATCATTAGTCGGGGCTCGTCTGATGAAAGGTGAACGCCCTCGGGGTCCGTCTGAGACACCACAGCAATATTGAACTGGTCGGGGTATGCACTACCCGGGTCGGGGGTCGCCTGGCAATGAACGTACGGCGCTCAAGATTCGTCTAAAGCGCAGAATCGAGTCGGGATCTATAATCCTCCCGAGTCGGGGCTCATTTGAGGAAAGCTGAGCTCACTCGAGGTTCGTCTACGACACAAAAGCAACATTGAACTAGTCGGGGTATGCACTACCCGGGTCGGGGGTCACCTGGCGATTAACGTATGGTGCTCATGATTCGTCTATAGCGCAGAATCGAGTCGGGATCTATAACCCTCCCGGGTCGGGGTTCATTTAAGGAAAGCTAAGCGCACTCGGGGTTTGTCTAAGCACCAAGTCAAGGTCTACAACCTTCGGGTCGGGGTCGCCTGGTGATAGGGGTGTGGAGCTCTCGGGGTATGTTTGAAGTGCAGCCCGAGGCGGGCTTCATACCTTCCCGAGTCGGGAATCATCAGATAAGAGGTACGCCATACTTCTCGGATACATTAAGGAGCCTGGCCAACACCACCTCGGGGAAGTAGCCCCCCCTCGGGGTCGCTCGGTGCCAAGCACGATGGCGTCACCTCGGGGTTGCTTGGAAGCAGGCCTAATAGCCCCCACATCACCTCGGGATTTGCCTGGGGCTTAGGAATTCACGAAGTCTCCCTCCTCGGGATCTGCATACTTTGAAAACGTTCGGGGGCGTTGCCCCTAACCCCCACCAGGGCGTTTCACCCCTGAACCCAGACCCCCGTGCTTGGTTAATCCTAGCGCCACAAAGCTAACTCAAGGCATCATTCAAAGAATATTGGCAAAAACATTATTGTTCCGCCAATCAACCGCACTGAAAATCGAGGATCTCACTCCGATTACTTGGCGTGGGGCTAATTGTTTGGACCTCTGATCTGGTCCAACAGTGTTATGCAAAGCCCACCTAAAAGATCCGATCTGTATGCTCCCAAGGAGCCCATCAGCCTTTTTAGATAGAAAGCAACTTTACCATAAAAGGGAGACAACTTTCCTACAGACATGGATGCTCCCCAATAGGGTTTCCTGTCGTGGGAAATCCCCAACATTATAAAAGCAGCAAGCCCAATCAATGAGCAGGTATTGAATTCTCACCTAACAAAACCAGAGCATCTCTCTCTAGAACTGTTCACTTTCTCTCTCTACCTCAATCTCAACTGACTTGAGCGTCGGAGGGGCTTTCCCGGGAACACCCCCGGGCTAGGTTTCTTTGTTTTGCAGGACTTCGATTGACGAGACTCGGGATTATATTCCAACTCGGGATTTTGACCTCTCTAAGCACACATATATCATTTGACCAGTTTCTAGGCAGAAACATATCTTATATTTTTTTTGTATTGATAACTAATATTAAATATGCATAAACTCACAAGAAATATGTATAAACTGATATACAATATCCATAAAATAATAACAAATATGCAAAACTAATAGCAAAATGCAAAAATTGATGACGGATATGCATAAACAAATAACGAATACATGTAATAATTGAACTTGTCAGAAACTCATCTCAGTAACTCTCAGGCAGCCTTGTCTAAGTTTTTTACTACAATTTATTATTTTAAGTTTGTCTTGTACATAATATTGTGTAACTTATATATCTATATGTATTATTAAAGTAGATGCATTGTTTAAGGTATTAAAGTAGAAGCTATCAATAGAGGTTTTCCTTCCCAAAAAATAGCCTCCTATACATATCAAAACTAAATAAATACTCCCTCTGTCCCAGAATATAGTTACCATTTCTTTTTATACGGTATACAACACGTATATTGACCATCAATATCGTTAGTTGCGTAATTATAAAAAAAAGGCAAAACTGGACAGAGCACCACAAATTATGGCGATTCTTTTAGTAGAAAAATTATTTTATACTCCCTCTTTATTCTTTTATTATGCTCACTTGGAATCTTGATACTACTCAAAATCAGAGAGAATTTTCTAGATTCTTTTCAATACATAAGAAAAAGTATAGTCATGTGTAGTCTTGTTTGATTCGTCTAAATGAGTACTTTATTAATATTCAATATTTTTTTTTTTTACTAATATGTAATGAATGATATTTAACGTCAAAGAAGTGCACAGAAAGGGAGTGCCATTTAATATGACATAGAAATATATTTTTTTATATAATTTAAATGCCAAGTGTATTTAGATTTTTTTAGGAAAGTGCATTTATGTCAATTACACCATAAAAATAATACGGTTTTTTCACCAAATACCCCCGACAAATTAAAAAATTCACCATATACCCTCAATGTTCCAAAAATTCACCATATACCCTTGAGTTTTCGAAAACGTTCACAAAATGCCCTTTTTCTAACTTTCGTTAAATCACCGCTAGCTTTATTTACGATTTTGCCATCATTAACCCTAAACCCTAATTCTAATCTAACCCTAACCCTACTCTAACCCTAACCCTTACCCTAATCCTAAACCCTTACCCTTACCATAACCCTAACCCCCTACCAGCCACCACCCCTTCCTCTCCACCCCCAGCCCAGCCCATCCCCTACCCCCACCCCACCCCTCCCCTCCACCACCGCAAAGACCCCATTCCCTCCCCTCCACCGTCGTAGCCACCACCCCTCCCCCGCCAAGATGTTCGCCGCCCGGATCTTCATCCACGCCCCCCCCCCCCCACGGCACCCCATCCCCCTCCCTTCCACTGCCGCAACCACCACCCCCTCCCCTGTGCTAAGATCTTCGCCGCCTAGATCTTCGACCACGACTACCCCCCACCCCCACCCCCTCCCCCGCGCACGCAACCCCCATTCTCGCAATCTCTCTATCTCCTCTATTTTTCACTTCGTCGGTTCCAACTCTTTCGGTTTAGAGTTAGATTTTGGGCGTTTTAGGCGTCGATTTCGACGGGGTTCGGGCATCGGGGGTGGGGTTCGCGCGACGTGGTTGGGGAAGGGGGTGGGGTTCTCGCGACGGGGGTTGGGGGGGGGGGGGGCTGGGGGTAAGGGGGGGGTGGGACCTTTGGGATGGTGGGAGGGGGGGGGGGGGGGTGGTGGGAAGGTTGGGGTTTAGGGTTTGGGGAATTCAAAGTCGAAGGGGGGGGTGGGATTAGGGAATTTGACGGGAAGGGGGTGGGGGAATCGACCGGGGGGAGGGGCCGCGCCGGTGGAGTAGACCGGGGTGGGGGGGGGGGGTGGGAGGGCTGGGCTGGGGTGGAGGGGAGGGGGTGGGTTAGATTAGGGTTTTGATTTAGGGTTAGGGTAAGGGTTAGGGTTAGATTAGGGTTAAGGTTAGATTAGAATTAGGGTGAGGGCTTAATGATGGCAAAATCGTAAATAAAGCTAACGCTGAGTTAACGGAAGTTAGAAAAAGGACATTTTGTGAACGTTTTCGGAAACTCAAGGGTATATGGTGAATTTTTTAATTAGTTGGGGGTATTTGGTGAAAAAACCGAAAATAATATTATAACTAAAAATCTTGATTTATGTATGTGTGGAAATATTTGATACTACTAACCATAAAAAATCATTCGATAATTGTATATTGAATCATATTATGTATGAGCAGGAATCTTAAGATGATACGAAAAAAAGGTGAAACTATTAATTAATTACTTTATTATTAATTATTTTTTACCATCCTTTCAACCAAGAAATATACTTCTCCGTCCCCAAAAAATGTTACCATTTCTTATATTTCACGGGAATTAAGGGATGGATTTGCTTCAAATGTGTTCTAACAAGAAATTTCTCGAAAAATTCTGATTTTTGGAGCAAAAAAGTAAAAAAAAATATATTGAGTGACGCTTGGAATATGTGCACTGAGTAAATGGGATCTTATTGGAAGTTGTTGAATAAAAAAAGAACTGAAAATTAAAATTAAATATGGGCACAAATTTAAGTTTATGATTAATGAAACATTTTTTTGAAACACCTAAAAAGAAAATAGGAACATCTTTTTCGAACAAAGTGAATAATATTTTGAAAAAGCATTTTAAACTCGTATATAACACGGATCACAAGTCTACCTAACCCTTACATTCAATATTATTGCAAAAAATTAAGGGTTTTGCTATTCGACACCCTAGAATGACTTACTAACGCCCTAAATAGATTATTTTATATTGTATTTGTATATAATTTCATTTCTTTTCCCTCTTTCTGCCCTTCCCTCAGTTCCCCTTCCCCTTTTCCCTTTTCTTCCACCACCACCACTGTCGCTGCTACCACTACTGGTCGTTCCCTAACTTCCCCTTCCCCTTTTCCATTAAATTGGATTATGTTTTTTTTTTATAAAAAAGAAAGGCGTCTTCCATGGACACCCCACTACTGGCGTAGTCGTCCATGGCAGGCGCTTTGCCATAAGTAAAGGTGTCTTTCATGGACGCCTACGCCTCTAGTGAGGGAGTCCATGACAGACGCCTTTCTTTCTTTTTTTTTATTAAAAAAAGAACATATTTTCTAGTGAGGCAGCTGTGGTGTGGTGAAGGTGGTGGCGAACTTTTAGGTGGAGTGTGTGCTTGGAGAGGAGGTGAATTTTCTGGTGGTTAAGATGCTTGTGGTGGGGCGTGGTAGACTGGTAGGGGTGATGGTATAATGGAAACAATATAATGACAAGGAGAAGGGGAAGGGAAAGTGAGGTAGGGCCGGTGGTGGGATGATATGGATCCGATGAAAAGATTGAAGATAACTAAATTAGTGGATCTTATGAATTATTGGGCTTGGATCATCTTACAATTGAAGGTTGTGAATAGTGCTTTGATGTTAATTTTATGTGTTAATGATCCATATAAGAGATGGTCATTTCCTATAAATCCTAGTTCGGTTAGGATTTGTGTTGTTTTCCTAGTTCTAGTAGGATTAAAACTCGTAGTTTTGTTAGGAGTATAATAGCTTATAAATTCTAGTTGAGTTAGAAATCCAAATCCTAGTTGGATTAGGAATCTAATTGGAGTAGAGTTATATCTTTAATAGGAGTCTAGTTAGTAGACGCCAAGTTGAGTTTGTTCTACTTGGTTTAGGAGTTTGTTATTTCTTTGTTATCTTTTATGTTTTCTAGTCCTAGTATAATTAGGTATTTGCAATGCCTATATAAGGTTTTTTTCCGATCATTAATAAGACAGAGATTATGAGTTTATGAAAGTTTATTTCGTGAGTTTAATTGCTTACAAACCATTAATTAATATTCAGGATTGTTTATTAGTTAGTGTTAAACAACTTAATTCTAGGAGTGGTTTGAGTGTGTTCAAAAACCATTGAATTCAATTCAGGAGTGATTTGGATTTAGTGCTTGATTAATTAGGCCAGGAGTGACCTAATTGAATCAAAACCCTATTTGATAGTTCAGGAGTGTTCAATCAAATAGTACTATCCTTTTGTTCGAGTGTTATTTGAGTTTGTTCGTCAAAGATTCAACCAAGAAACCATCAAGAACCAATCTTTCTTTCAAGATTCTTGGGAAATTTAAAACTTCACTAAAGTGTGGAATCACATCCACATCAAATTGGTATCAGAGCTTGTCGAATGGAAGGCGGAGAAAGGTGCTTGATTTCGTTCCAGATTCATCCAGAATTTGGTACGTTTTGTTCTGTTTCGTTCTCCTACTAGGAAACGAATTTTTCAGAGTTTCTTGATTCTAAACTGGTCTATTTCAAGTCTAGTTTACTGTCCTAAAATTTCACGCAATTTTGAGATCGTTTGATACACTTTCGATACGGTTCTTGTTAGTTGTGTCAGCTTCGCAGGAATCTGGCATAGGTGACTTCTGTTGACTACTGCAAGTGTTTGGCTGGGAATTTTTGAATGAAATTTTTACCGTGATCTGGAAACATATAGATTTAAGTTCTGTTAAAATTTCAGAATATTTTGAGTCCATTTAGTTACGAATTTTGTAACTTGTTCGATGTTTAGATAAATCTGGTGCCATGGTTCGAATAAAGGTGCGATTTTTATGTTTGTTTGACTGGACATACGCAATGGGAAGAAATCTAGATGAGTTTGTGTACCACGAACTTAAATACTTAATCACAAGTAGAGATCAAATCGTTAAAGAGATGCAAACCATCTTGAACGACCTAATGTCAAAACTTGAAACTAGGGAAAAGCATGCAATGCAACGGAAGCAAGAACAACAAATGGAGACAAGTGTTGTTATAATAGATGACTCCAATGAGAACAAAGTTATACATGAAGTTCTAATTGATGATTCTATCGGCTTGGAAGGGGAAGATGCTACTGATATTGTAGATCATATTGCACACGAGAATATAGTTGTGGAACAAATTCTCGAGGGAAAGCAAGAAGAGCAAATTAGAGAAATTTCTAGCAGTACTTCTCTTGTTGTCAATGTTATTGAAGAGTTGTCCAACAATTCTACTATCTGCAACTTGCCAAGTAAGGTTGTCGTGAAAGATCTTGATACTTCGTTAGCTCTTTCTTATGGGTTCGACAAGAGTAAGGTTGATCATGATGTTCTACAGTTGAGATTCAGTAAAATTCGAGGTCGGATTTTTTTTCAAGAAGGGGAGAATGATATGGATCCGATGAAAAGATTGAAGATAACTAAATTAGTGGATCTTATGAATTATTGGGCTTGGATCATCTTACAATTGAAGGTTGTGAATAGTGCTTTGATGTTAATTTTATGTGTTAAGGATCCATATGAGATATGGTCATTTCCTACAAATCCTAGTTCGGTTAGGATTTGTGTTGTTTTCCTAGTTCTAGTAGGATTAAAACTCGTAGTTTTGTTAGGAGTATAATAGCTTATAAATTCTAGTTGAGTTAGAAATCCAAATCCTAGTTGGATTAGGAATCTAATTGGAGTAGAGTTATATCTTTAATAGGAGTCTAGTTAGTAGACGCCAAGTTGAGTTTGTTCTACTTGGTTTAGGAGTTTGTTATTTCTTTGTTATCTTTTATGTTTTCTAGTCCTAGTATAATTAGGTATTTGCAATGCCTATATAAGGCTTTTTTTCGATCATTAATAAAACAGAGATTATGAGTTTATGAAAGTTTATTTGGTGAGTTTAATTGCTTACAAACCATTAATTAATATTCAGGAGTGTTTATTAGTTAGTGTTAAACAACTTAATTCCAGGAGTGGTTTGAGTGTGTTTAAAAACCATTGAATTCAATTCTGGAGTGATTTGGATTTAGTGCTTGATTAATTAGGCCAAGAGTGACCTAATTGAATCAAAACCCTATTTGATAGTTCAGGAGTGTTCAATCAAATAGTACTATCCTTTTGTTCGAGTGTTATTTGAGTTTGTTCGTCAAAGATTCAACTAAGAAACCATCAAGAACCAATCTTTCTTTCAAGATTCTTGGGAAATTTAAAACTTCACTAAAGTGTGGAATCACATCCACATCATGGGACGTGATGGTGGTGGTGGTGGTTGGGGCGTGATAATGTGGTGGTTGGGGTGGCGGCGGCTCCAATGGTGGTGGTGGAAGATGTGAAAGGGGAAGGAGAAGTGAAGGAAGGGGAAAGAGAGGGAAAAGCAGTGAAAAAGGTATACGAATAGCGTATAAGGCCCTGTTCTTTTGGACTCATTTTATGTTCAGTTTAGTTTAGTTCGGTGTAGTTCAGTTGCTCTCTACAATTCAGTTTCTCTCAGTTTAGTTCAGTTCAGTTCTGTTCAATTTAGTTGCGTTTAATTCAGTTCATTTACTTTCTCTCCGTCTAAAAAACGGGGACTAAAAATATATATTTAAAGAGCAAATTAAAATTTTAGGACTTGGAATAGCAAGCGAGAATATTAAACTACTACTCTTACCTACACCCAAGATCATAAAAGTAAGTACCAAACCACGCGTCATGTCGCAGTCCCACACACTCTCTCTACAATTATGTACGACTGCTTAATCTGACTTGTTAATTAGACTCTTTGAAGTATAAATCTCCTATACATTCGCTCTTCTGACAGGCTCAGAGAGAGGGTAAGATGGCGATGAGGCGTGCTATTTCTTCTGCTCTTAAGAAATCTGTGACGGCTACTTCCACAAATTCAACTTCATTTTCTTCCCCTTTCTCCAGGAATCTTCATGTAAGCACTTTTACATACATGATCAATTTATTTCTTCTCATAATTCCATTCTTGTGCTTTAATCCTTAATAAGAACAGTAAGCAGGAGTTCTATTTATGTATTTATATAATATTTTCTTGGGAAATGAGTAAGTATTTTTTTCCCATTTATGTTTTTCAGAAAATATATTTTAGCTCTCGTTAGAAAAAAAAAATTTACTTTATGGATACTTGATCATGGCTTCACAGTTCACAGGTGTTGTTCGCTTAAGATACGTTTTGCAGTTCATATATCTAAAATTGAACACATATTTTGGCTACTTGCTCCAAGTTATCACTTTGTTATAACAATATTTGGAATTCACTATCAGTTATTGTTCTTTTACATTAAAAGGAGAAACTTCTCTGATTTTTTTTTTTTTTATGATGGAATAGTTTACTGATTTTTGTTCACACTAAAGGGGCATTTGATTCAAATAGAGGAATGGAAAAGGAATGGAATCAAGTAGAAGGAATGAATGGTAACAATAATTGTTACTTTTATTGGGTGTTTGGTTCAATAACGGGAAGAAATCACTTGTAAAGAAATGGAAAAGATTTTGTTACTCCTTTAATTTGGAGGGTACCATTTTGGGGGTTTGGGTTACCCTTAAATAAAGGTAATGGTTAACCCACCACCTAAACAAAATATAGAGTAACGGATTTAGATTACTGAATCCGTTTCCACACCCCAAAAAAGCTCAACCAAACAAAGCATAAATCGGTCTTGGGTTCTTTTTCTTATGATGCAAGAAAGCCATCTTTTATTGTTCCTTTTGTTTTTAAGGTACTCCATTTTTGAACTTTAATTTGATGACAAAGAAACAAAGAAAGAGATAAAACCAAAACCACTGTCAGGTAGTTTGAAAGATTTAAAAGAACTAGAAAATCAGTAAATATGTTGAAGATGAACAAACCAGGAAAGAGGTAAATGGGAAAAAGAGAAAATAGAAGATAAAGAAATTAACTCTGTTTAAATATTTTACCTTAAAAGTGCAAAACTGCTAGAAAAGCAATATGAGGTCCCAAAAGGTGGAAAAATTCCAAAGGTGAGTCCCCCAGAGTTTTGATCTTGTAGCATGGGTAGCTAAGTCTGAGCTAAGTAGTTTGGGATGGCTAAATTCACTAGATTTTCCTTTTAATGGTTTGATGTTGTAATTTTTTGTAGTTCTATAAATATTGACATCTGCTGCGTCAACCTCTGTGTTACATGCTAGCCACATGGCTGTTATCTTTGTTTTGTAATGTATTCTTAGTGAAATTGATTTGAGCTCTTTGGAGTTGTGCAACTTGTTGCTGTAAAATTCGATGTTAATCAAGGGAGTTGCAGATATTCAAGCAACCTATATTATTTTACTTGTAAGTCTGATCGGAGCCCTTGGAAGTTGGAAGTTTCTTTACATACGCTGAAACGAAATGTTGAAAATTGGAACAACAATATTCCTCTTATGGTCTCTCTTTTCAATTTTACTATGTATACAATCTTTCTTATTTGTCAAGCAGAGTTCTTCCGGTAGCAAGAAAATTGTGGGTGTTTTTTACAAAGCAAATGAATATGCCTCAATGAAGCCCAACTTTGTGGGTTCTGTGGAAGGTTCCCTTGGGATACGAGATTGGCTAGAGTCACAGGGTCACCATTACATTGTTACAGATGACAAAGATGGCCCAGATTCTGGCAAGTTTTCTGCCTTTGACTTTATCTAAGTAATCTTGATGTGACTCGATACTATCAGAAGAAATTCTTATTTTATGCTCTATTCTTTCTCACTTAAAGAGAATTAACAAATCAGTTTTCTTTTCTGTAGGTTGAAATTGCCTTATAGTTGGAATATTAATTGCTGAAAACAGAGTTTATAACCCTATTACAAAGCTTTTGTACATTATGTGATGTGTCATGATGCTTAGGATATGAGCACCCAGAAGTTGAATGTCCTGAATTTAAGTGAAGAAAGGTGATTTGGGTGGCTAATATCAATAAGGAAGTCAAAAATAGATTAGGAACATCTGTTTGTAACAAAATTTATTCATAATTTTGGAAATAAGTGTATGAATGTCTCTTTATGCATCAATTTGTCAAATCACAGTATCTACTCTTTCTTTGCCGATTTCAGCTACACTTAGCATCTAAGCAAGGCATAGCTTTAGCTTGGAATGTCCAAGCTCCTTAAAGCTCATGGAATTTCATTAATGGATTGGACAGCTACAACATTATATATTTCTCTATAGTATCTGAATCTTAATCACGACAGTTATTGGCTTCACCTTGGAGGTCCTAGGATCACTAGAGCTCATGACTTTCTTGAACAATTTAACTGAAATGTCTTTGCTAATATGGACGTACTGTGTAATTTAGTATCTATAAGTATTCAAATGTTTGTTATATCATACTTTCAACATTCTTACTCGGCCAATCATTGACACCAGCACATATTGACGATCAATTGTTTATTTTTATTTTATTGTATTGGGGGATGGGAGAGATTTGTGGTCTTTTGTGCTTGAAATGTTCTTTACCTGCTGTCAACTGGTCTCCTCTACCTGTTCCTTCTGACTGAGAAACAAGCACAGATTCTTGTGTCTGATCTCTCTGCTTCTCCTTCACATCCGACCCTGATCACCTTTTAATTGCAGAACTTGAGAAGCATATTTCAGATCTCCATGTTCTTATAACGACGCCTTTCCATCCTGCTTATGTCACTGCTGAAAGGATCAAAAGAGCAAAGAACTTGGAACTTTTGCTCACTGCTGGAATTGGTTCTGACCATATTGATCTGAAGGCTGCAGCAGCTGCTGGTCTAACTGTTGCAGAGGTGACTGGAAGCAATGTTGTCTCCGTTGCAGAAGATGAGCTGATGAGGATCCTCATTCTCGTCAGAAACTTTGTGCCTGGATACCAGCAAGCTATTAATGGGGAGTGGAATGTCGCTGGTATTGCTTACAGAGCTTATGACCTTGAAGGCAAGACCATTGGTACTGTTGGTGCCGGAAGAATTGGCAAGCTTTTGCTTCAGAGGTTGAAGCCTTTCAACTGTAATCTTCTCTATCATGATCGTATCCAGATGGACCCAGAATTAGAAAATCAGACAGGAGCCAAGTATGAGGAGGATCTTGTGAAGATGCTCGGCAAATGTGATGTAGTTGTCATCAACACTCCTCTTACTGAGAAAACCAAGTACGTGGATTTTCATCGTCACTTCTTATCATGTCATTAAATATATCATGCAATCAGTTTGTGATTTAGAGCACTGGAAAATAAACCAACCCAAAAGAAAATAACATTGATAATTTTTTTATTGAAGTTAGCTCTTTGCTTTATGTTCTCCTTGGTTTCGTGGATGATATGAAATTTAAAGTCTGTATTCGGTGAACTTCCGAACTTTGATACAGAGGAATGTTTAACAAGGAACTGATTGCAAAGATGAAAAAGGGAGTGCTAATTGTAAATAATGCTCGAGGAGCAATCATGGATACCCAAGCTGTTGTTGATGCTTGCTCAAGTGGTCACATCGGAGGTAATTGTACTACTATTATTTTTGTTGCAGTGAATGATTAAGTTTCTTGTTTTGGTACCCTAACACTCCAAATTTGTTTGGAAATGTTTTATAATCTTTCCATTTAGGTAACAAATATGTAAGATAAATTCTTGCATTGAAATGGAGAAACTACTTTTAGATGTTACACCCTGCATTTTAAATTATGAGTCGTAGTATACTTGTATAGTTGTCTATGCCGGAATCCATACTGTTGTCTAAACCAAAAGCCTCAAGTGAGAAATCTTTTACTCAGTGTCTCATACTCTTCCAAATAAGGAAACAAAATAAATTACTATTTACTTTTTGTAATGTAGCTTATTTCATAGTTTCCTCTGAATAAACAGTAAGTAGCTAAAATTTATCCTGCCTTCATAATTTCTATTTCATTTGCCCTGCCTTCATAATTTCTATTTCATTTACCTATCATTTCTTCCTAATGTTTGTAATATATACATCTTCATTGCATCACAATAAAGAAATATATTTATATTATAGAATTTCCATTACTAACAAGAGTAAATATGAAGGGATTAAGGGCCTGTTCTCCCCAGCTTATTTTCAGTTTAGTTCAGTTCCTAAATTATTATCATTAATATTAATTAGTTATAATTTAATTCAATTTAGTTCAGTTCAATTCAATTCAGCTCAGTTCAGTTGTTTTATGCCGAAGAGAACAGGCCCTAATACCTTGACGACTGTCATAAACTGGTTATTGCCATCCTGTCATAGTTTCACTGAATTAGTAAAAATCGATTCTAAATTATTTACAATGTATCCCATACATGGTACCGGCTAACAACCTAGTTTAGATGTAAAGTAGACACACCTTCTATCCTTGGTAAATGTGTTGATTTGTTTTGGCTACATTTAGCGATTCTAGTATGTATAGGATTATGTAATTCTTAGTTGGACAAATATTCTTAAACAGGAAAAAAAAAACTTTATTAATGGAATTAGGCTGACACCTGAGATAACCTTTATCGAAACTTTTGTGAAGATACTGGAACTTGGGTAACACCTTATTTGAAATTTTCTGAACTTATATGTTCGTGGAACTTTTAAGGTGAAATAAAAGCCTTGGAGCTATAATCACTATTTGCAAGTAGCTTATATGCACAATAGTGCTGAGAGTCCTGAGACTTACCGATTAAAGTGTCTAATACCTAAAGCGCACCCTAAACAAGGATTCTCTGAATGACACTTAGACATGAGCTCTAATGAAAGTAACATTTTCATGCGCAGGATACAGTGGAGATGTTTGGTATCCGCAACCTGCTCCGAAGGATCATCTTTGGCGACATATGCCAAACCATGCCATGACTCCCCATATTTCTGGAACAACTATCGATGCGCAGGTAATCTCAGATCCTTGTGTAAATTTTTTGCTAAGATCTTTTTTCCATATGGTTTTTCTTGCTCATACAATATGTGATCAACCAACATGAAATGTTGCAGTTGCGTTATGCTGCTGGTGTTAAGGATATGCTTGACAATTACTTCAAAGGAGAAGACTTTCCTCCTCAAAACTACATTGTTAAGGAAGGTGAATTGGCACCCCAATATCGCTAATTATAATGTTCGTAGACACCGTTTGTCCCATCCGAATAACCAGACATCTGATGATAAGAATCCATGTCATAATGAATGTACTTAAGTGTTAGTTTGTCATGTTGGAGTGAGTTATAGGCCTCACTTCTACAAGTCCAGCTCTTTGTTGGTTAGTAGATCAAAAGTCAGCATCTTATTTCTGCTTGAAG
The DNA here is from genome assembly GCA_947646795.1 of Beta lomatogona. Lineage (NCBI taxonomy): Eukaryota > Viridiplantae > Streptophyta > Magnoliopsida > Caryophyllales > Amaranthaceae > Beta > Beta lomatogona. The sequence goes on from CANSNZ010001472.1 coordinate 673,588, forward strand.
CTATGTGTCAAACTATGTGGAATAATTGTTTGCATTGCTGTCTATGACTATGAGCAAAAGCTTATGATTGGAGTTTACGCTCCAAACATCCATGACATAAAGTAAAATGAGATACTTCCTCCGTTCTGTTTTAAATGAAACATTGGGTGAAATGACATTATTCATTGATCAATTTTGACTCTAATTTGTCGCCATTATATAAAGAAAAACATAGTCAAGTGGGATCTTGTTAGATTCGTCTCGATGCATACTATCAAATTATAACTTTTTTATATTTTTTACATGTGCACAACTAAAGATATTAATGATTAAAGAAACACATTGGGTTGCGTGCAAAAGCAAACGTTTCATTTAAAATAGAACGGAGGAAGTAGTATTGATCGTTGAGATTTGTAAATTGCGTACAACCTCTTGCTGTCGAAATTTTTTCTAATATATCGTGCGATTGTAGCTCGAATTTTCATTCCGTATGTCTTTATGTTGGGAGTATACCATAGGTGTTCCTAGTATGGGGTAACTTAGAGGTGCCAAAACGATGTGCGGTCAACCTAATTTCTATTCGACCAGAACCTGGTTTGACCTTAATGGGTCAGTCTTCAGACCTGACCGAAACCCGCCACGAGATCAACTAGACCTGATCGGCACCCGACCAGATTATATACTAACATCACCAATCTGATCGGCACCCGACAAGATCATATACTAACCTGACCATACAGACTTGTACTCAAACCCATTACTGATTGAACACGGTAATCCAAGACTCGAACCTGACCGTAACCCAATCCAATGTTAACCCAAAACCTGATTAGACCCAGTAAATACATGCATCTGTCCAATTTGTTTATGACCGATTCGAATTCAACTAGAATTCAGTTCAACGAGATAAAATAAGATATGGCGGATTTGATCCAATTTTCTAAACCAACTTATTTCGACGACTAAACTTAACAAAATTGCCAAAATTCAATTATTGTTCTATATCTATAAAATCTCTGATCGTTAGTTTCGAGTCTGAAGCCAATACAATCATAGAGAGAACATTTATGTTAATATTATCTTTCACTAATATATACTTTAACCGACATGATCCTTTGTCAAACAGAGTTATTCACTAACAATTGTAAATATGATTTGTATTTAAACCGACATGACTAACAATTATAAATATGATTAAATTACCCTTTATCTTTAACCGATATGATCCTTTGTCAAACAGAGTCATTCACTACGACACTATGCACCTAATCTAACGGCTAAACTCTTTAACAAACAAAGATATCATAATTCCATATTTTATTAAAAGTACTAAAGGCCTGTTCTCCCCAGCTTATTTTCAGTTTAGTTCAGTTCAATTCAGTTCAGTTCAGTTCAGTTCCTAAATTATTATCATTACTATTAGTTATAATTTAATTCAGTTCAGTTCAATTCAATTCAGTTCAGTTCAGTTCAGTTCAATTGCAATCAGTTCAGTTCAATTCAGTTCAGTTCAGTTCAGTTCAGTTCAATTGCAATCAGTTCAGTTCAGTTTAGTTCAGTTCAGTTGTTCTATGCCGAATAAAACAGGCCCTAAAACCTCCTACTCTCTAATCGTATAAATTAATTACTATGCACCTAATCTAACGGAAAAGTTTTGTATATATGCTAACATGGCTACATGCCTACATCCATAAACCACATTTCAAAGGTCAGAGATTGAATTGGATTCAATTCATATGAAAGTGAAAGTAATGGATAACACATAATTGAAGTTATCAAAAACAAATTATAGCATGATCATGTTTACCATATATAGTATCGAGTGTGGTCATATTTTTTCGAATATCTTTTTATTGCATCAATATCAATATCAAAAAAAAAAAAAAAAAGTCTAAGTCTCTCTCTAGCTGTGCTAGGGTTAGGGTAAAAGTCTTGGTGCTCCATTCAACGAACTCGATTTTTCGGGAGCGATAATCCCTCTTGGGATTGCATTCAGCCTTAATGGCTGATGATTTAGCATTTAAAGTGTCGAATTTGAAGGTTACTGCAGAGGAGGATTGTATAATTGCGTTTGATGATATCCCAGTATCCGAAAACAATAACGATCTTTCTTTGACTTTGATTGGGAAAGTATTGACTGTTCGAACCTATAACTTTGAAGCATTAAAGAGGACGATGAACCAGATTTGGTCCATATCCAAAGGGGCGCTGTTTCGTGCCATTGAGAATGGCTTATTTGTGGTCCAATTTGCATCTCAACGTGATAAAGAAAAGGTTTTGGCAGGGAGGCCATGGACATTTGACCAAAGCTTGGTCATGTTGCAGGAGATGGAAGGCGATGTTCAACCCTCGAACATCGTATTGAATAAATGCCCGTTCTGGATACGTCTATACAACTTACCATTGAGTAGTCGATCGGTAGCACACATTCGAATGATAGGAGGAAGTTTTGGCGAGGTTCTTGAAATTGACTCGAATGAAATAGCATGGGACAAATCGGCTCGTCTTAGGGTGGTTCTTGACATCACCAGACCTCTCCGCCGAGTTCAACGCATAGCCTTGAAGAATGGAAACACTGCTTTAATAGAAATAAAATATGAAAGGTTGCCCACCTTTTGTTACGCATGTGGTGTGCTTGGACATATTGAACGAGACTGTTTGGTGGAGTGTGATGGTGATCAGGAGGGGGAGAAACAATGGGGCTCTTGGCTTAGGGCGTCCCCGAGAAAAGGCAGACAGAAAATAGAGGAGGAAACGAAGGCTTTTTTGCGAGGAGCTCGATGCCTAGAGTATGGCACAGAAGGGAAGATGGACTCAAAGATGTCCCTGCAGCCTGGCGAGAGGGGGTCGGTGCTTGCTAGTGAGGTGAAGAACTCGATGGTGGAGTCAGTGTGTCACCAGCAGACCGGGGCTATCGATGCCATGGTGGAGACTTCTTTGGCCCCACTCGTTCATGGTGATATTCCAGGTGACAATTCATTTCATTCTTTGGTTTTTAATGCTGGCCCAAATGGTACTGCTACCAAGTCCAAAAAGTCTAAAAACAAAGTTCGCCCTTCGAAATATGTTGTTAGTACTAAAAATGTGGAATCTAGTACTAAAATTGTGGACCCTACTATTGTTGTACATGATGTTGTTGCTGGGGAAAAACGGAAAATTCCTGATAACATGTTGGTGGATGGTGGGGTTGTGCTGGATGAATTAGGAACAAAGAAGTTTAAATTGGATGTTTCTTCTACCATTGGCAGTGATGTTGACATTGTCGAGGCGGAGGTTGGCTTGGACCAACCCCGCCAGGCATTATGAATATTCTATGTTGGAACTGTCAGGGTATGGGTAACCCTTGGACAGTTCGTCAATTGAGGAGACTGTGTGCTTCTAATACCCCCGACATTTTGTTTGTGTCGGAAACAAAAGTTACAAAAGATGTGGCGGAGAAGACGAAGGATAAAATTGGATTTTCTAGTGCTCTTGGTGTTGCAAGTGTTGGGAGAGCTGGAGGGTTGTGTCTATTTTGGAAAAATGAGTCCATAACGTTCAATGTGGTCTCGTTTTCTCAAAATCACATTTGTGGGGATGTGGTGAACAGGGATGCTGTGAGATGGAGGTTTGTGGGTGTTTATGGATGGCCGGAGGAGGAGAATAAGCACAAGACTTGGACTTTGATTAAATCGCTTTGTGATGAGTATGAGGGTCCTATTGTGTTTGGTGGTGATTTCAATGAGATTTTGAGTTACAATGAGAAGGAAGGGGGCGCAAATAGAGAAAGAAGGGCTATGGACGGCTTTCGGGAGGTGCTCTCTGATTGTAGCCTTGGTGAGTTACGTTTTGTAGGGCAATGGTATACATGGGAGAGAGGAAGGAGCCCAGAAACGCGCATTCGAGAGCGCCTTGACCGCTTTATTGTGTCTCTTTCGTGGCTTCAACATTTCCCGGATGCATATATAGAGCATACGGTCAAATATAGCTCTGACCATGCAGCTATTGTTCTGCATCAAAGTGCGAGAGAGAGGGTGCAAAGAAGAAGGGAGAGGGGGTTCAGGTTTGAAACGTGTTGGCTCCTCGATGAGTCGTGTGAGGAGGTGGTAAAGGGGGCGTGGGATGGCTCGGCAGGGGCGATAATCCAGGATAAATTGGGGATAGTGGCGAGAGATTTGAAGCAGTGGAGTAAGAAGGGGTTTGGTGATCTGAAGAAGAAAATTGAGAAAGTGGAGAAACTGTTACATGAGGCGCAAAAGGAGGATGTTACATCAGAGAGCTGCGAGAGATGTGCCTCTCTTGAGATGGAGTTGGATGCATTAAATGCTAAGAGTGAAGCTTACTGGTATCTGAGATCCCATGTTGCGGAGATTAAAGATGGGGACAAAAATACGTCATACTTTCATCATAAAGCTTCACAGAGGAAACAACGGAATTATATTGCGGGCATTCTTGATGGAGATGGAGTGTGGCAGACGGAGGACGAAGACGTAGAAAATGAGGTGGAAAAATATTTTGATTCGATTTTTACTTCTTCTAACCCATCTGCAGACAACTTTCAGGAAGTTCTACAGCATGTGAGGGGTTCCGTAACCCAAGAATTCAATGACCTTCTTCTTAAACCATACACAAAGGAGGAAATCTTCGAGGCTCTGAGTCAAATGCATCCGTGTAAGGCACCGGGACCAGATGGCATGCACGCAATTTTTTATCAGAGATTCTGGCATATAATTGGGGATGAGGTATTTGATTTTATTAGTAATATTTTACATAACTTTTCTTGCCCGGAGAATGTTAACTGTACTAATATTGCTCTTATTCCTAAAGTGAAGTCTCCCACTCTTGTATCTGAGTTTAGGCCTATTAGTCTCTGTAATGTTTTGTATAAGATTGCCTCTAAAGCTCTTGTACTTAGGCTTAAACATTTTCTCCCTTCTATTGTATCGGAAAATCAGAGTGCCTTTGTCCCTGGGAGAATGATCTCTGATAACTCCCTGATAGCTCTGGAAATTTTCCACTCGATGAAAAAGAGGAACAACAGCAGAAAAGGTGTAATCTCTATGAAGCTGGATATGAGTAAAGCCTATGATAGGGTGGAGTGGGGCTTTCTCCGAAAACTCCTTTTGACAATGGGTTTTGATGGAAGATGGGTGAATTTGGTGATGAGTTGTGTAACATCAGTTACTTATTCTTTTATTATTAATGGAAGAGTAAGTGGTTCAGTGGCCCCCTCTAGGGGCTTGCGCCAGGGGGATCCTCTCTCTCCCTTTCTATTTATCTTAGTTGCTGATGCCTTCTCTCAGATGATACAACATAAAGTTAATGTCAGAGCTCTTCATGGTGCAAAGGCAAGCCGAGATGGTCCAGAAATATCTCATCTTCTTTTTGCAGATGACAGCCTCCTCTTTACCAGGGCAACCCGACAGGAATGCTTAACAATAGTTGATATTCTCAACAAATATGAAGCAGCATCCGGACAGAAAATTAACTATGAAAAGTCGGAAGTTTCTTTCAGTAAAGGTGTGAGTTGTGAGAAGAAAGAAGAGTTAGTAAATCTGCTCCATATGAGGCAAGTTGACAAGCATCAGAAATATCTAGGCATTCCTACTGTTTGTGGAAGATCAAAGAAAGTAGTGTTTCGGGAACTATTAGAAAGAATGTGGAAGAAATTGAGAGGGTGGAAGGAGAAGTTGTTGTCTAGAGCAGGGAAGGAGATTCTTATTAAAGCCGTTATACAAGCTCTTCCTACTTATCTAATGGGTGTATATAAACTGCCGGTTGCTGTGATCCAGGAAATTCACTCTGCTATGGCTCGGTTTTGGTGGGGGGGTAAGGGAATGGAGAGAAAAATGCATTGGTTGAGTTGGGAGAAAATGTGTAAGCCAAAATGTATGGGGGGTATGGGTTTTAAAGACTTATCTGTTTTTAATGATGCGTTGTTGGGGAGGCAAGTGTGGAGGTTAATGCATTATAAAAATTCTTTGTTAAGTCGTGTTATGAGTGCAAAATATTACCCTCATGGTGATATATTCAAAGCAAGGCTTGGTCTATCCAATAGTTATTCATGGCGTAGCATTTGGAGTGCAAAGAGTTTAGTCATGGAGGGTTTGATTTGGCTAGTGGGCGATGGGAATATGATTGATTTGTGGAGTGATCCTTGGGTCGGAGACGAAGACGGCAGATTTTAAAAGAGTGCAAAAGTTGATGGTTTGAATGTGGTCGCGGATTTAATAGATGAGCAAAGGCATGAATGGAGAGTGGATGTTATTAAACGACACTTTGATGAGCGAGATCAACGTTGTATTCTAGCAATCCCGCTAAGTTCAAGGAGTATTGAAGATGAACTAACATGGGCTTATTCGAAAGATGGTATCTACTCCGTGAAAACTTCCTATATGCTTGGGAAAGGGGGAAACTTGGACGATTTCCATCGAGTTTGGGGCATTGTTTGGAGCCTGGATGTATCGCCCAAAGTTCGCCACTTCTTGTGGCGTGCTTGTACCTAACGTTGCCAGTTCGAGCTCTTCTCAAGAGTCGCCATATTGCTGATGAAGGCTGCTGCCCACGATGTGCCCAGGAGGAGGAGACGCTTCAGCACGTCCTATTCTCGTGCTTGAATACGAAGAGTTTGTGGGAGACGATGGGCTGTAGCGCTATGACCCATGGTACCGAGAGTGAGGAGATGTGTGCTACTCTTGTGCGGTGGAGTGATATGGAAAAGAAGATGGTTCAAAGGGGGTGTTACCTTGCATGGAACTTATGGGCCGAAAGAAATAAGTTGGTTTTTGAGAATCTGAACTATTCTCCTGCTGTGGTTTACCAACGTGTTGTGAGGCAAGCGGAGGAGTTCAACATGTACGCCATTCGGATTTATGGTAGTGTTCGGAAGAGCAGTGCTGTGAGTGCTTCTCGATGGTGCGCCCCACCTGATGGTGTTGTCAAGTTGAACTCAGATGTGTACCTTGGGGAAGAAGGTTGGATCGGGCTTGGGGTAGTTGCTCGAGATGTGGAAGGTCGTGTGCTTTTCTCGGCTGTGCGACGTACAAGAGCGTGGTGGCCTCCGGAGGTGGCCGAGTGCAAGGCAATCTTTTTGGCTGTCCGTTTAGCTAAGGAGCATGGTTTGAAGGATGTGCTCATTGAATCTGACTCACAAGTAATCACTTCGAGATTATCAAACGCTGCAATTTTCTTTTCGGACCTAGACTCTATTCTTGGTGATGTTCTTTCTATGTGTGATGGTTTTAATTCAATTAGTTTTGTGCATGTCAAGAGAGATGGGAATTCTGTGGCCCATAATCTTGCTAGAGTAATGCCATTTGGTGTTGAACAGTGTTGGGAGAACCATTGTCCTAGAGATGTTGCTCCTTATGTACTTATGGACACTTTGTCCCTGAATTAATGCACTGCTCTTTTCCTCTCAAAAAAAAAATATCAATATAACATAGAGCAGGCTAAGAGAACTGATATAAGGTGTCTAATACGAGTACAAGATCAGTTCATTCTAAAAAATAACCATGCATCCATAAAGCCAGTGTACAAACATTCCAATTCAAGCAGGAAACAGTTTATTCTCATTCGTTCTTTCAGCATAGAGCTTCTATCGAAGGTCAGAATCTATATATGATATTGCTTCTCAAGGAATTGACAAAGTTCATATTTCCTTGTCCGAGGAAGATACTAAATGATGGTTTAATGTGGATTCCTTGCTTTACCTTTTGAGTGGATGAACAGTTTAGAATAGTGTGTGCATGAGTTACTATCATTTAGGATTTTATTAATCTTGATTGCCTTAGACTTTATTAAATGAAGCTAATGAACTGCACATCTAGTCTAAGATATTGATTAATTTGCTCATATTTGGGTATTTTTGCCTCACCACATGTGGTCTCTTGTGTCCCTAGATGCACTTTTCGTTCCTCGAAATGAAACTCTACGAGAAACTTAGGTCTTATTTTGCTTTATGTTATGTGTAATAATAAGTGGCATCATAAAATTAACAAGTGTTTGTAATCAATGGTGGATCCAGGAATTTATGAATGGTGGGTCACTACCGACTACTGACCATGCAATTGTCCAATCCACAAATTTTTTTTAATAAAACGACTTCAAATAAAATCATTTCATGACTAATAATAGTTCATATTACAATAAAATAGTACCTAAAAATTGTTACAATTGTTCTCGACGATTTTTCATGTTTTGATACCGATTTACAATATCATCAATGCTAACCTTTAAATAGATAAGTAATCAAGCAATCATTTAACATTTGATCTCCCATGCAATATATCTTTCACTTGTGTCATGCCTGAAAATGCTCTTTCTACAATTGCCGTTGCAACGGGAAGAAGCAATACCAACTTCAAAAGCAAGTAAACCCAATCATGAGTTTCAGATTTTCGTCTCAACCAATTTCATAGAAAGCTCATTAAGACTTTTCAAATTCCAAAATCTTTCATCCTCTCTAACAGAGACACTATGAAATTCTCAAGTGAAAATTCATAAAACATCAATTCACTACTTGAAAATTCATTAGGATAGAATTTTGCAAGTTGAATCAATTTTCTCCTGTCGAAGGAAGAATACCGATTACGAGGATTAAAGCAAGACATACACAGAAGTAGTTCCTTACTTATCTCCGGAAATCGACTTTCAAGTTCTGAAAGAACAGTCAATAGTGCAATAAAATTACCCCTATTCAATGAACTTTCTTTTTCATCATGACCAGGAAAAGGCAACCCTTGGAGTAAATAAACATCTCATGGTTTCAATAGAAGCCTCTAATCGCTTTCGATAGGCAGTCATGGATTCTTTTGTTTGTTTTGATAAACCGACGGTAATGCTATTCTTCTGATCTTTGAAAAAATCCATCGCAACCACAGCATTGTTGTGAGCACTCATGTGTTTACCTTCATGACCTCTAATTATATCTAATCAATTCCAAGATTTGAAACCATGACCAACAAAAGCATCACCTCCCGGCGTATTATCCTCCTTGAATAAATAACAGATGAAACAAAAAGCGGCATCCTGCTCAACACAATACTCGAGCCAAGTTTTCCATGTATCAAACCACTCAACATTAAATCGATGCTTTTTTGAGCCCATAAGCGTTTGAGGGAAGACAAAATTTTTAGGTTGACAAGGCCCTCTTTCAATATATGTTCTCCTCACTACATCTCTATCATTCTTATGAAAATCAGTAATCTTTCTTCTTCTTCCCGGGTCTTGTGGAAGATTGGATATATCAAATTCACTTAATCTATCTTTTACCATAAACCTGAGGATGAATTGTCTATCTTGATTTTGAGGGGAATCGTGTGATGGAGAAGAATGTTGCTCACTTGCTTAGTGGGGAGGATTTTGTCCATTGGCTTGAGTTGGTGGAGGATTTTGTTCATTAGATTGAGAAGGGGGAGGATTTTGTTCACTGGATTGAGAAGGGGGAGGATTTTGTATAGAAGGAGGATTTAGAGCAGGTATTGGTGTAGTTTTAGTAAAAAAACTTGAGATATTTGATTGTGTTTTCTTTTTTTTTCATTCTAAAATTTAAATTATAATTTTTAATTAGATACAACAATTCACTTTGTCAAACATATCAATCAAATTCACTTAATCTATTCAAATTTAATATCATATCAATGCATTATGCATAAATACCAAATAATTTCACATTAGAGGGAAATTCTATCCATCTCCAACTAATTCCACCAGCACATAAAACCAAAGGGTCAATGATGGCCTCTTCGAAAATTTCACATGATAGGTCTAATTCTAAAAAGCCTAAAACAAGGGTTTTAAGTAGTGCATTACCTGAACACAATCAATCAATCCTTCAAAGCTAATCCAATGCTCATAGTCATCATTCACCAATTAGCCATTGTAACAAATTATATTAAATTAACAACAATAAATATAACAACAATAAATTCACAACAATAAATATAACAAAACCATCTTAATCATTACACGAACTATCAATCATTAGTAGCATTCAAATGCAATAGAATAAGTACAAAGAATCCATAGACCACAATCACTTCATTGTTATGCATAAAGAACTACACAAAAAGAAGAATATATTTCAAATTGCAAACAAGAATAAAAAATCAATGTAACAATAACAGGTTAATTACAAAAAGCTGTTAGAATTCCACTTCAATTTCATTTTTCACATTTTCACAAAAGTCATAAATTCACCTTAACCGATCTAAAAAAAAAAATTCACCATTAATAATCAAAGACATTAATATGATCAAATTCGAAAAATGAGAAATGATAAACGAATTTACCTGCTAACACAACTACACAACACAATCGAGTAACATTAGGAGGAGAGAGAGAGTTGATAATTTCACAAATTACTTCATCAGACATCAGGAGGAGAGAGAGAGCACCAAACACCAAGGCGGCGCCGGCAGAGCACAAAACACCGAGGCGGCAGAGGCAGGCTGCTGCCAGAGGTGTGACCGTGTGAGTCATAAAGCCAGAGGCGTCAGGCTGGCAGCAAGTTTCAGGCGGCAGGCCGGCAGCAAGGAAAAAGTTAGAGGAGAGAGAAGAAGTTAGAGGATGAGAGGAAGAAGAATATTGAAGAGAAAAGAAGGGAAGGAAGGAGCGGCGCGAACGAGCATTATTGTAAACCTTAAATTTTTGAATTTTTTTTTCTGGGGGAATGGTGGGTCACTTGACCTACCATGATTAAGGGTAGATCAGCCCCTGTTTGTAATACCTTTTAGTTAGTTGATGATAATATCATCTTTATATTAGAGAAAGTCCTATAATAAGTGGAAAAAAAAAGCCATAAATAGTATAAAAAAAAAAGCATGAAATGGAAGAAAAAAAAGTGAAAATGAAAGAAAAACACAAAATTTTCAATAAAGCGGTCAAATTGTGGATGCCTTCCACACTTAGTTTTAATTTCGAATTGGTTTCAAGTAGAGTGGACTCAAGGTGGACTAGTATTTTGGGGGCTTCAATAACATTTGGAAAGCCTATTGTCTCTTAAATAGCTAAAGTGTCTCTAATGAATGAGTAAATGGCCTAGGAAGGTGCCTTATTGCAATCTTGAATAATTTTTCCTTTAAGCCTAACTCATGTGTGCATGTGGAGATAGTTGTCTCAAAAGTTTCTTAATTATTCTTTCTTTGTGAACCATCTCATCACAAGTTGACTTGGGCAAATCCATAAAAAGTGTTTGAATGAAAAAGGGCTTGAATTGAAAGTCAGAGTTATGGGTTAAGCTCTTTGGAAACCCTTATGAGAGCATTACTTGTCCTCATTGGCGACTTTGAGGTTTAAATGACTTGTTGTTTACGCTAAAAATAACTGTGATTCCTAGAAAATTGAGTTAGTATATATTCTCATCTCTTTTCTTTTTACTTTGCTTAAATAAATTCATTCTCCTTCTCTTGTGTTTCATCTTATTTTGCTCGAGGATGAGTAATAACTTGGGGAAGTTCGATAAGTGACATTTATGTTACTTATAGGGGTAATTTTTAGTTTATTTTCGTAATTTATTTCCATTTATTCTTCCTATTTTTATAAATTTAACCTTTATTTCTTTTTTTATATCTTGTAGCTTAATTATTTATTTAGTGATTAGTATTAGTTTTTAGCTCTTAATTTCATAATTTATTTGTTTTATTTTTATTAATAATTTTATAGTTTGTTTAGATTAGTTTTCGTAATTATTTTCTATTTATTTTCCCTTTTAGTCACCCTTAATCTTCTTATTTATTTTTGGGATATTATCTCAGATAACCCTGACATATAGCCCTTTTCCCAAATAAGCCCCACATTGTCAACCCTATCGCGTATAACCCTAAATTTGTAATTTATCATTAAACATGACGGAATTACACGTGGTTTGACTTTCAATGGGTTTGGGGCCATTGAAGAAGGTGGCTGATGGCTATTCAAAAGGATGTTCATTAGTTTTATGCACAATTCAAGGGCTTTATTGCTGGCAACAGACCACTAATAGGGCGCCAAACCAGTTTATTCACATTTAATGCCATTAACCACCTTCTTAAATGACGCCAAATCACATCCAAAGTCAAACCAAGTTAACGCGGTTTGTAATTCCATCATGTTTAATGACAAATTACAAATTTAGGGTTATCTGCGATATGGGTGACAATGTAGGGGTTATTTGGGAAAAAGGGCTATATGTCATGGTTATCTAAGATAATATCCCTTTATTTTTATTTTAGTTTTGTTTTATTTTTCTCGTCTCTCCCCTTATGTTTCGATTTTCTTGTAGGCCGGTGTACGTTTTGTAGTTATGGTATGTGTGTTTGAAAGTAAAGATTTGTTGTGCGGCTTATTTGAAGTTATCGCGTAAATTTTCCCTTCACGACACTCTTTCTTAACTTGCTTGCACCATACAACTCTTTAATAGCTTATTTATCTTTGTTTTTGTTTAATTAGTAGCTAAACCTATGATTTATTTGTTTACTTGATGCGATAGGAAAACTCTCTGTTCAATACTAGTATTATTCCTCCTATTATGATTTTTTCCTAATTTATTTGTGTATATAAGGATGGTTTCTCAGGTTATTTGTATTATCACTTGTTTAGTTTCACTATCTCTTCCTTCAATTCTCTTAATTCGCTCCAAGTTAAGTTTTATACATTTGGTTTGCTCTTAATCTTTGGCTTTTTGTTGAGTATGACATCTTTTAAGGATGTGGTACTTGAGGTTAATAGTGGGAAGGCTGAACTTGTTATTCCTTCTGCTGCTGAAGATGACAGTTCTCAGGATGCTGATGTTGCTTCTAATCAGATTAATTTGTCTGTAAGTCATCCTCCTGGTCCTCCTACTTTTCCTGAAGCAATAATATTTGATGATTTACCTCAAGTAAAGAAAGATATACATGATTTGTCAAATTAAAATCTTGTTTGATGGATAAAATGTTTTGTGCTGCTATTGATATGAGAACTATTATATTTAGAACTAAGGCTGACTGGCAGTTTTGTAAAGGTGATGTAGTTTACCTTGATATGGAGAATAATTGGGTTCTTATGAGATTTTGTAATCCTGGTCACTTGTATTTGGTTTCGTCTGAGAGACCAATGGCATGTTGAGGGTGAGCTTTTTGTGATTTATCCATGGAAGTCTCATTTTGATCCTTACGTGGAAGAAATAAAGTGGGTGGAATTGTGGGTTAGAGTTCCAAGATTCCCTACTGAATTTTAGAATTTTGATTCAGTTGCTAATATATAAGCTGCAAATAATGTTGTGTCTTTGATTAAGTTGGATTCAAGGTCTTTGCTTAGGCATAAGATTTATTTTGCTCATGCATGCATAAGAGTTAATATTACTGAACCATTATTGGAATATGTTGAGATACCTCGTGTTAGTGGTGTCAGTTGTGGTTATGTAAAATGGTATGAAGACTTTTCTTCAGGTTGTTCCTTTTGTGGTTGTGATGACCATATTATTCATTATTGTTCTTTGCTTTACCCTCCCCGAGATGTTAAAGTTAGACTGATGAAACACCCTAAGAAAAAGTGGCTTGCTAAGTTCCTTCAAAGTGAAACTAGGCAAGTCAAGCCTCTTTCCACTGCTGAGTAAGCATTAGTGGTAGAGGCTAGGCTTAGGCACATTGCTATACCTTGTACTGCTGCTGTTTCTGGCTTGAATTCTACTGTGTATAAGAAAAAAGTTCCTTGTGAAAGTTTTTTCTTGTGAGAAAAATGTTGGTGCTGGTGGTATTGTGTTCAAAGATGTTGTTGAAGTTGTGTATTCTAAGCATTCCTCTCTCTCTCTCTCTCTCTCTCTCTCTCTCTCTCTCTGCCAAAATCAGGTGATAAAGGTAAAGAGTGATTATATCACGCCCTACAATAGATGTTGAGTCCTCTAATGATGACTTAAATGAGTTTGTTGTTCCAACTTCCATCTCTCTTGTTGGCCCTAGAAGTGGTACTAACACTTCAGACCCTCTTCCTACTGTCCCTAGTAGTGTTGCTGGGCTACTACCCCACCCCCTCCTTCTATTAATGATGAAATCATATCTCCAGTTCCTTTAAGAGTTGTATATCCTGAGGATTTATTTACCACTGCATATTTGCCTGCTGCTGATGTTAAGCTCATTGATGAGGATGATTTTTTTTTTTTTTTTAGAATTAAGTGGTTTAGTCTGGAGTTGATAATGATACTTATATTATGGATGAGCACTTTGATGATGAGATGCTTGAAGGCTATCTCTTTCAACAGGAGCACTCCTTTCATTCAACTAACTCTAATACCTCAATAATTAAACAGATTGAGGGGATGGGGGTTGAAGGACCTAGCTTCCAGGAGAATTGTTCTACTTCTAGTTCAGCTAAGAGGGGAAAGGGTGGTTCTGATGATGAGTCAGCTACTTTAGGTCTGAAGAGGGGCATCAATTAGCTAAGTTCTTTCTTCCATCTGCTATGTGATCTATGAATATATGTGTTTGGAATATTAGGGGTAGCAAGAGGCATCTTGCTATGGAGGAAGTTAAAGATTTTTGCAATCATAATAAGGTTCATGTCATGATGCTTTGTTAAACCAAAGTGCCTTTTTTTTCCCTCTGAGACTTCTGTTAGGCACAATGAGTTTCACCATTATGACTTCCTCCCTTCAATTGGTATGGCAAGTGGAATGTGGGTGTTTTGGAAAGACAATCCTTCTAATCCTTTTTTACAAAGTATTGTATTAAACACTTCTCGTTTTATGGTTTGTAAAGTTAATATCTTATCTATATATGGTTAATGCTCCTCCAAATCATTGTAATAAAGTTGAGTTTTGGGATGAATTGATAGAGTATGTAAAATCTTTAGATAGTACTCCTTATGTTATATTAGGAGATTTTAATGAGCTAAGTAATCATCAAGATAAATTTTGGGGGGGCTTAACTTTTGCTTTGCTCTTTGAATTATATGAATAATAATCTTTTTGCTTCTATTGATTGCATTGAGCTACCTTTTATTGGGCAACCTTTTACTTGGCGAAAAAGTAAAATGTCCCTAATAATATTTTAAAACGGTTAGATAAAGGTGTTGCAAATTTAGAATGGTTAAATTTGTTTTCCTAATGCAAAATTAAACCATCATTTTTTTTACTTCGTCATATCATTGTCATGTTTCTCTTTCTCTAAATTTTAATATGGGTAGGAAGGCTCCACCATTTAAGTTTGATAAACTTTGGACATCTCGAAAAGATTTTGATATTCTTATCAAAAAGACTTGGCGTACTAAATTTAGTGGTTCTTATATGTATTGTTTGACTCGAAAATGTAAATTGTTAAAAGAAAAAGCTAAGATTTGGTCTACTACTCATTTTGGTAATATTTTTAGACAACTTAGAGTAGTTGAAACTAAGCTAAAAGTAGTACAATCTAAATTCCTAGTGGATAGTGGCTGCTTTAAACTCATAGCATCTTAAAATGTTCTTTTAGCTAAACAAGTGAAACTGCTTGAGTTTCGAGATAACTATTGGAAGATCAAAGCAAAATCAAATCATCTCATATTAAGTGATGCTAATACTAAGTATTATCATGTGCGTGCTTCTATTAGGCGTAATTGTAATATGATCACTTCAATAAAGAATAATCAAGATGTGCTACTTTCTGATCCAAAATTAGTGGAGGATATTTTTTCGAATGCTTTTATAAAGCGTTTTACTTCTAAACAAAGTTGTGGGTTTGATGAAGAGGTTGACTTTTCACTTCTTGAATCTAATATTTCTGTTGAGGAGAATTAATTTCTTTGTGCCGAAATTTTAATGGAAGAAGTTAAAACTGTTGTGTTTGATTTAGCACTTGATAAGTCATCAGGTCTTGATGGTTTTCCTCCTTTTTTCTTTTAATAATATTGGGCTCTGGTTGGTAATTCAGTTTTTAAAGCAGTTAAACCCTTTTGTTCATTCGGGGAAAACTTTAAAAGAAATAAACCATACGTTTATAACTCTTATTCCTAAGATAGAAGCTCCCTCGAATCCTAATCAATTTCGTCCTATTAGTGTGTGTTCTACTATTTATAAAGTCATTTCTAAAATAATGGCAAATCGGTTAAAGGTTGTGTTGGATAAAATTATTCATCCGTTACTGGGAGCTTTTTGTTCCTAACATACTTATTCAGGATAATGTTTTGTTATTCGTTAAAAATAAAAAAGGATTAGAAAGATGGCTTGCAATAAAGTTAGACATGGAAAAAGGTTATGATAGATTGGAGTGGAATTTCATATTTAAGTTTTTTTAGAAATTAGTATTTTGTAATCAATGGATGAGTTGGTTAAAGAAATGCATTTCTACAGTTTCTTTTTCAGTTTTACTTAATAGAATTCCAGGATATGTTTTTATGCCTACTAGAGGGTTTCGTCAGGGGGGATCCTTTATTGCCTTATATTTTCATTCTGTGTGCGTAAGTTTTAGCCCGTCAACTCCACCAAGCTAGCATTATAGGTTCTTAATCAATTGGGGTAACTCTTGGTCATTCCAGAGTTAAAATTCATTTTCTTACATTTGCATACGACACTATGATTTTTGCTAAAGCATCAGTAGATAGTTGTAATACTATTAAAATAAATTCTTGATAAATATTGTAGAATGTCTGGTCAACTTGTCAATTTTCATAAGTCAACTTATCAGTATACTCAAAATACAATACCCCACATTTCTTCTTCTTTCGCTGAGATCCTTCAAATGGAACAGTTCTTTCTCTGTAGGAAATTATCTGGGTTGTCCTACTATTGATAGCAAAGTTACTAATAATACTTTTAGAGATATTCAAGAAAAAGTTTATTCTCAACTTTTCAAATGGACGGCCAATTCTTTATCTCAAGTTGGGAGGACTATTGTTATTCAAGCAAATTTGGCTACTTAAGCTAACTATTAGATGCAATGTTTTTCTCTTCTGCCATCTATTCTTTCTTCTCTAGATAACTGCTATACAAAATTTCTCTAGAATAAAGATTCTTCCTCTAAGGATCCAAATTTAATTGGATGGAAAAAAATTTTAAACCAGTAAAATTTGGAGGTTTGGGACTTAGAAAATCAAATATTAATAGTATTGCTCTTCAATTTAAAAAATTTTATGGAAAATTCTTGTTTCTCCTGAAAATCTTTAGGTTAAGTTTACTAATAAATATTTTAAGGATGATAATTTCTTTTCCTATAAAATAAAAGTTGATGTTTTTTGGCAATGGAGAAAATTGATGTCTCTTAGAACTTATTTTAGGAAAGGTTTAAGATGGAATGTGGGTAATGGGACTCAGATTTCTTTCTGGTTTGACAATTGGATTTTTCAATATCCTATTTGTGACATTTGTCATCCTATTATGGGAACAGAATAATATGAAAGTTTCTAATTTTATCTCTTGGAATCTTCAGTGGGATTTAGAGAGTTTATCTTAGTATGTTCCTGCTAATGTAGTCTAAGCCATTTCCAATATTTATATTCTGAGTAATAAAATTGAATATAAGATTCTTTGGTGTCTTTCTCCAGATGGGTGTTATTCTGTTAAATCAGGGGTCAGTTTTTTACAGGATTATCGTTTGGATCCCCCTCCTCCAAAGCGGTTTAGTTGGATTTAGAATTTTAAAGTTCCTCCAAAAATAAAAAGTTTTCTTTGGAAAATTTGTAATAATGGTCTTCCCACGAAAAAGCGATTAGAAGTTAGTCATGTTTTTCTCCCGTTAGAATGTGTTTTTTGTAGCTATCATTGAGCGAATACTTCTCATCTTTTTTCTTCTTTCCCTTTCTGTATTGATCTTGAGGATTTGATGCTTCATAGAGACCGGGAGCCTCCTCCTCCTTTAAAGGATGGTGATTCTTTTTATTGAGTATCTACTTAAGATAAAAGATATTAGTTCTTATGAACAAATAAGTTTGTTTGCTATAACTTGGTGGTTTATTTGGTATGTCTGTAATAGTATTACTTTTCGTCAAGAATCTTTCTCCCCTTCTAAGTTGGGAATAATAATTAGTAGTTTGTTGATAATTTGGGCTTAGTTGGGAGTTCTTTCCTTTCTAACAAACATTTTCATTGTACTTCTAAATTGGATAAATGAGACTTCGTAAGAATATAGTTTGGTGTCCGCCTCCCCCTAATTTCCTTAAGCTTAATTTTAATGGATCTAAATTGCAGGATGGGTCTGCTTCTTTTTATTTTGTTATTCGTGATGATAAAGGGGAGATTAGGCTTTGTGGTGCTAATTCGATTAGTTCTAATTCTTCTATTTTGGTTGATGAGGCTAGGGGGCTTAGAGAAGGTATTAGGGGTGCTCTTTCGTTGGGTATAAATAATATTATTATTGAAGGTGATAATTTGGTTGTTATTTAGTCAAATAAAAAATTGTAGAAAATTACTTGGACTATTAACCCTCTTATTCAGGATGCAAGTTAAGATTTTAGGTTTTTCGAGGAAGTACGGATCAACCATGTGATGCAGGAAGCAAACGCTGCGGTGGACTGGATGACTCACCGGAGCCACTATACTACAAATCTTACCTACTGGTTAGTGCGTTTTCCATTATCATCCGTAAGGATGCTTTAGGGTGGCCCAAGAGCAGGGACCTTTCCTAGTTTTTCTTTCCTTATAATTTTTTTTTTTGTTTTAATTAGGGTAGAGTTTTCCTTTTTAATTATTGATTATGGATTTATATTTAGTTTTCTTTTCATATGCAATTGCTAAACCTAGTTTAATGATGATTAGTAAGTAGATTTCATGCTAGGGTTATGGTGATGCTCCTATATTGGTTGATTAGAGAAATTGGAATAGTATTAATGTCGATCTTGTGATTAAATTGATTAAATGATAGATTTTTCATGATTGTGCATGTCTTTTGGAGTGATTAACCTAGTGATAGCGTACTCATGAGTGTAGATTATGTATGGCATAATAATGTATGCATGATTTGCATCACTCATACTTCATTTAGGATTCATGATCTTGGTGCTAGATTATGGTCTAGAAATTAGGCGCGTCTTCATGATTTATTGAGCTTCTTTTGCATGTAGTCATTGCTTGATAGATGCTTGTGCAATCCCGATTATCCAATTGCTTTGTTTAAGAGTGGATCCGATTCCCCTATCACATTCTTATTTGCATAGCTTTTCTTGCTTCAGTTTGTTATTGCTTAGTATAGTATTAGTTTTTAATCAAATTCAAAACTTGTTACGGAATTAGCTTATGCGTGTAAGAACTAGATATTTAAAGTACCATTCCTTGTAGATCGACCCTAGCTTGGCAGTACAGTAATTTAGGTTTTATAAACGTCTTTCATAGAGGGGTTTGCTTGATTACAAACGACATTGCTTTTCCCTTCTTCATCAACTCAGTCCAATCAACTTAATCCAATCCTAGTCCATTTGCATCAATCTTAAGCCCATTTTCATTGAGTATGTGTATTTATTTTAGTCCCATGTGCATTAGAGTCCATGCATTCATGTTAGGCTTATAAAAGTCTAGTTCATGTTAAAATCTAGGCCCCTTTGCACGTTTATATGGACCCTAGTATATGTTAAGTCCATGTAGGCCCAATATAATCCCAGTCTATTTCGAAGTCAAGTTTTTGTGCTTCTCCTAGCCTATTCTAAAGTCAAGCCTATGTGTTAATCCTAGTCTATTTCAAGTCAAGCCTATGTGCTAATCTCAGTCAATTCAAAAGTCAAGCTGAAGGTTCACCTAGTACTCAAGAAGAGGGGATGAGGTTTGAATTGAGTATGCTAATGACAATGTGTTTTAAAAAAATTGCAATGTAGGGAACTAGTTGAATCGGTTTAGAGCAGCGGAACTAAGTAAAAAAAAAAACGATAGAAGTAATGCACGCACATATATAACGAGGTCCAACTCAACCAGAGTCTACGTCCTCCACCACTTAGTCACTTTTATGCACTAGTGAAAAAACCTTAAATGACAAAATACAATAGATCCGATTTTCCCTAAACTGGATCCGTTATTTAAGTATTTTTCCGCGCAAATTGGAAATTGACATAATTGATCCGGTTAGCCTAAAATTCGGATCAATTTTTGTTAACTGACCCCGTTTTTAGGCCCAGATCAGTTAGGAATTCCACTAGCCCAAATGAAAAATAAAAATCGAGATTGAATGCTGGAGTGGTATAGTTTTTAGGCTCGGATCAGTTAGGCATTCCGCTGGCCCAACTGAAAAATAAATTGGAGATTGAATGCTGGCCCAACATAAAACAACCTATGAAATGCTTAGGCCCTATTACACCCAACAAAACTGGTCCTGTCTCTCTCATTCTTATTTTCACCCTACCACCCCATGAAACCCTAAACAATCTCCTCCTTCTCTCCACACCAGCGAATTACCGGTCCTTCGTCTTCTGTCTCCTTCTTCAGCCCACGAATCTCTTCATGTCGTTTCTCCTCCTCTCTTCTTTGTCATTCCTTCACTCTCTTCTCACACCTTCACCCTCCTCTCGCCGTTTTATTTTTGGATATGAGGAAATTTTATGTCGCCTTCATCATCGAGCATCTCCAGCGATCGCGAAATTTATCATTTATGCATCTTCGCGAATCACCATCTTAGCGTTTTTAGGGTTTTTCAGTAATTCTCGCTCTTCTCTCTCTTCACTCAATTACGTTTTTAGGTTGTATATTATTTATGTAATTTAATTTTATTCCAAAACAAGAATTTCTTTTTCTGTAATTTGTTCGTATTTTTGAATCTAGATTTCTATAATTTCTTTTTTTTATGTTTTGTAATTAATCAAACTTATTGATTTTTTTTTGGATTGATGGATTGTGTTGATTTTTTTCGCTCCTATGAATAATAATGTATTCGTCTTTGGACGCATAATTTTCGTTTTCTTCCTTTCTTATTTCATCGTCCTCTGTATTTCGTATTGTAATTTCGTTTGTTGTAATGTTTTTCAATTTAATTTTTAGTTTTGGTAGTTGTAGTTTCGGTTATGTTGGCTATTGCTTGTTGTTGTTTGCTGTGTTTGGTGTTGTTGTTATGCTTGCTAGAAAGTTGGCTTGAAGTTGAACCACCACGCCATAAATTCTGTGTTTTTTTATTTCATAAACAAGCTGATCAGGTTCTTTGGTGAAAATCGGATCAGTTGATGATTAACTGATCCGATTTTCACAAAAAAAAAAGATCCGTTAGTTGTAAATTGATCCGGTTTTTAGAATAAACCCGATAAGTAAGTTTTCAACTGATATAGTTTTGAATCAGATCATTTGTTTTTTGCTAACTGATCCGACGCCATCCGTTTCGGTAAAAAACCGGATCAGTAAGGCCAATTTTTAACCGTATCAGATCAGGTTTTTTCCACTAGTGATAATCTCCTCCGAAGAACAAAAGTAACAAAGCTCATGAACAGTTTGGCCTACTCCGAATAAACAGTTCAGCCCCACACCTCTAGATGTGCTAATTCGTACATGATCTCACAAGTACTCGCGCTTGACCACTCAAACGCTCACCACCACTATCCTATTAGTGGCTCAAATACAAACTTAAGGATGTTCTCTTAATAATTCTTGCACACAAAGCTATGTACGAGTTTGAAATCCTAATATAGTTTGCACTCAAAAAAGGGAAACGGTCCAATTGTCATTTAAGGTTCTCTTCGAATAATGCTCAATTTTTCCAGGAAGAGAAACGACTAGTATTCGAGAGTATAATCAGTATTTATAGGCTTTGGGAGAGTAATTTTGTGACCTAGGGTTAGGTCACATCTTGGGTGGAAGATACTTTCCGAAGGTACATAAGTATATGGAAAGTATCTTGCATATTATCTAGTTGGGGTGTTCATAAATATCCGATCTGGCCAATCATATCCATGACTCGGTCTATCCAATACGGTAAAATGGATATCCAATTCGCTTTTTGGTGTTTAGATATTTCGGATCGGATATCCGACAATTTTCGGATCGGATACGGCTTGGAAATTTTCATTTTCGGATATCCGAAAATATCAAAAACATGCGGATATTTTCGGATATCCGTAAATATCTGATTTTATGACCGGATATCCAAAAATATCCAGTAATTAAATACGAAACCTTTTTTAAGCTTTTCATAGAAAAATTCAAACTTTCTAGTTATCGGATATCCGATCCGATCCGAATTTTCGGAGATTCGAAATTTTCAGATCATTTTCGGATCGCACTTTCTCTGATCCGAATTTTCAGACCGGATCAGATAATCCGAAATGGACACCCTTATTATCTAGTTTTCATAAATAAAATATGATATTATTTAAGATATTATCGTGAAATCTCTCACCGAAATCTTCTGATAATATTCCCCTTGATTTGGCACATATTTTTACCAAAAATTCTTCTAGGAAAGCATCTTCAATATCTTATAAAAATCATTAAAAATAACCAAATCTAAATAGGCATGTTAACAGTCCTCACGAATAATGACCAGCTGGTTTCCGTGTTCATAACCCTAATGGTACCCTATTAAGAACAATATAGTATTTCCCCGAACTTATCATACACACAATATTACATAAAGACTAATAAGATCTACAATCTTCATTTCCTTTATGCACTTCAAGACTTGAGCTTTACCCTTTGAGATATTGTCATCTTCATGAGTATGGCTTCATTAAACTCTGTCTTGGAAAGCACTCGTTTACTGCATAAAGAAACAACACATAACACAACAAACCTAGCTGTTTGTTAGAACAGTTCAGTTGTTTGTCATCATTTCAAAACTAAGGAACTAGACAAATTCCCCCTTTTTGATGATGACAAACATTCAAAGTTTTTCTGCAACCAACAAGTTAGTACACAAGATAACTTAAGCGAAAAACTCATAAGAGATTTTCATCACTTTTTACAAAAGGACAGTTTTATAAAATGCGGATGACTCAAGACTCAAAAGCAAGAACCAGTTGGCAATTGGTCCCAGAAAAAGAGAAAAGATGAGAGGACTAGAAGACTCAACTATATCTAACTAGACCAGGCTTTGACACACAATCATCTTCCCCCTTTTGGCATAAATATAAAGTATAAAATATTATAAATCCAATAAGTTGCCACAAAGAGTTTAGAGCAATAGCATCAACAAATGCAAAAATAGTGTACTATACTGTAAGAAACAGATTAGTCTAACACGTCACAATTCCAAACCGAAAGCAAAAATTATCCAAAGCTAATATGAACAAAGAACTAAATTACACAAAGCAGTTTAGTAATTTGGGTGGAAAATAGAAAAATATGAGCAATTATCACAATGGGGAAGGGGGGAAAAACTGAGTGTGTAATTACTCGTCTTCATCGCCAAATCCCTCGTACTCAACACGCTCTTCTTCATCGCCTCCATTGGAGGCATCATCATCATTAACACTGGAAGAAAAGGACTCTCCAGCACCAATTTCAACTAGTTCAGCTTCTGGATCAACATCAACACTCTTCTCACTAGGGAAGAGAGAACTAGTAGCAGGTGCACGCAAACCAGAACCAGCAGGTGATGGTTGAGCCAGTAGAGAAATGTTGGGCAGATGAAGAACCAACAACTCAGTTTCAGCTAACTTATTCTCTAACTCCTCATGTTTGGAAGCAAATGAGGAGGAGAGACCTGTAATCAAATCCAACATCTTTGTGATACTCCGTATTTTTTAGAATATCTATTCATAGTGTTTGTTTTATTTAAAAGAAAAAAATTATTACATAGCATTAATTATTTTATTAATTCCTCTTTTATCTTTATTTTTTTCATTATTGAAGCATTTATTTCTTTGAAAATAATCCTTGCTAGGTTAAAACTACTAGCTTCTTAGCCTACTATTTATAGTTATGGGCTAAACAAGACCTAAGGCCTTTTTTTTTCTTGTTATGGGCTAAACAAAAATTAATCCCATTTTATTTTTCAAACACTAACATTTAAAAAGTAGAGGGGAGGACCTTCCCCCTTATTTTACCCCTTGTGGACGTGTGCTTCCCCCTCTCTCTGACACAAATTTCTTCCTCTTTCTCTCAAAAAAACTCTATTGCACTTTACACTTGTTCTTAATTAATTCGCTATACCTAAATGGTTAGTACTTTATGTTTATATTGAGAATTGTACCTTGATTTTTGTATGCATGTGTATTGAGATTTTCGGCCCTTTTTGTTGAACCCAATGTTTATAGTTTGTGTAATTTAACTAGATTAATAAGATCTAAATCCTAATTTCATGTATTAATATTAGATGTGTTTTAATCCTTTGAAACTTCTTGATTCTTTTATTATTAAAGCATAATTTGATTATCTTTTGGTCAAGTTATTTTAATACAAAAAGTACTTTAATACCCTTATTAGTATTGTAGTAATCCACTAAGTATTGTTAGGATTGTTAGACAAAGGATTTTCGGACAAACCCTAAACTTTTGGACAAACCATGTTAAAAACTGAAGGGTTCAATTGTAATGAGTGGTGCACCTGACACAACCTCAATGTACATGACATACAACGCTGCGTAGAGCGCATCCCCCATGCGTGGCGTGTAGAAACCTGGCGCAAAATGCAGTTTATGACGCGTCACTTGTCTAGCGGAATGTTGAACATTTTGTAATTCTTCGAAGTTTTTTCAACGTTTTAAATTTTAATTTCCACCTTATTGTATTTTAGTTTATGAATTATTAAGTTAATAAAAGGAAATGAATTATATTGTAATTTATTCTCTAATTTGGAATATTAAGTTAGTTCTGGAAATCATTTACTTTTATGCAATTGGAAGTTCTTCGTGATTAACTTATTTGTGGTAGGAAACGAGTTCTTAGAGGGATACTTCTATACCCTTGTTTGTTCCCGTGCACGAGTGAAAGGTACACGATAGGTAGTTAACTTAGTCGTATTCACGTAGCATTGAATAAGGGTGAAAGTATGAGAAACTTAGTATCATGTCTATGAAATGAAATTGTTTGTTTTATGGAAATGAGTTATGTTGTGATCAAGTATGAGTTAAGTTAAGTTGAGTTCAAGAATAAGTTGAGTTGAGTTGAGTTGAGTTCGAGTATGAGTAAGTCGTTTGATACATGGCAAGTTATATTTCTTATTCCGTAAGAAAGCTTTAATTGAAGTTCAAGTATTCTTGGAAGTATCAAGTATTTCACTTCTAGTCAAGTTCAGGCAAGTATTTGTTAGTTCTTTAAAGGACTCAATAAAAGTAACTTGATTGATCACCAATTATGTTAATAAAATAAGTTTAGCCATGTTTTTTTTCTTAAGTGTACATGTTTCTAAACTGTTAAATCATGTAAAGAGAAATAAAGTTGGTATTAAAGGTCGTATGTAGGATCCCTATGAGAAATGAACATAAAGGGAAGTTGCAACTGTCGTGTTGTATACTTCTTGGTAGGCTCTACATGATGATGTAGATGACCTTGTTGATTTAGCATAAAGCATCGAGATGGCTAAGGTTAGCCAGACTTCCAAAGGGCAGGGTCAATCTAGGGGAAGCTTGTCGGGGTATGATCATACTGATATAGGACAATAGGTGAGCAAACTATTCCTTCAGGTAATGATCAAGCATGCATGGGGTTGATCCGATGCAAGATTCTTTTAGCAAAACTTCTAATTTGTCATTCTTGGTTTGGGATTTTAATTGTTTAGATTTTGGATTCTTTGTGTTTGGGGAATGATTCTTCCACCTTGTACTAGCATTTAAGTTTATCTTTTTAAAGTTTTCCTCTGTGTAATTACGATAGAACTAGATAAATTATTTTCCACTATTTAGTACCCTTTCTTTTATTCAAAGGACAATTAGTTTTATAATGTTCATTTAGATTCATAGATCATTTAACCTACTGATAGCCTTGCATTTCACCGTGGCGGTAACATTGCCAGCTTCCTTTTTATGAAAGTGATATTGGGAGTGTTACAGTCTTCTTCATAGTCTCCTTTCGAGCTTCCATCTTCTTTAGAATTGGAGCTAGATAAGCTGAGTTGTTTCCCTCAACCTTTGGTTTCCCCTTCTTCTTCAGTTGTTTATCTTCAACAACATTCCTAAACCTCAACATATCCTTGCTCACATCCAAATCCTTTTGAGCAAGGATCTTCTTAGTAAACACTTGGATTGAGATAGTCTCACCCCTCAGAGAGATGTCCTTAGGGAACAGCTAGGTAAAGTGAGAACCATAAGCAAGGGATTGGTGAGATGAAGAAGCACATTTTGCCATATGCTTAATTATGAGGTCAATGAGGTTAATCATAACCTTCTTCATCATCAAATAAATCAGAAACCATATCCATAATCCTCACAGAACCTCGACCTTGGGCCTTGGTAATCAAAACCTTATTGCACAAAGAATGAAGAACCAATATGATTGGTTCCTTAAAGTGTTCGAATTTATAACCTACTGTCTTGTGGTAGGAAGATGATAAATAAATGTTCTCGGAAAAAGATAAAAGAGGAGAAGCACTAGTAGAATAATTGCTTATTGTTGTGGTCATTAAGTGGCCTATTGCAGCGGTTTTAGCCGCGCAGCAATTATGGGCGCAACAATAGGTAAATTACCTATTGCTACGGTTTTTGACCGCAGCAATAGGCTATTTTTTTAATAAAGAATAAACGTATTGCTGCGGTTTTGGCTAAGAACCGCAGCAATATATAGCTTAGCCTATTGCTGCGGTTGTTACCCAAAACCGCAACAATAGGTCCTGGTACAGTTTTTTTTTTTTTTTTTTTTTTTTTTTTGCATTTTGCCATCAAATTTGAATGATAAAAACCGGGCAACTAACCCATCCACTATCCACCAAATTTTTCTTACAGTTCGCTACAAAAAATTACAACTAACAATTGAGTTCAGAATAAATTTATATATTCAACTAAAAATAATATTTTTACAAACTCAAATTACAAAAAATATACAAAAATTATAAGAAAAGAGCAAAAGAACCTGTAGATTACAAACAAACTAAAAAAAATGACGAATCTTCTCCTTGAAATACAAAAAAATTAGAACTAAGAACTAAAAAAAAAATCAGATCTAAAAACACAAAAGAAAATCAGTAATCTTCACCAAAAACTAAAGTAGATCTGAAATTTTAAGAACCGCACAACAAAACTCTGAAACCGCCAATGACACTTTATCACACACGTTCTCGCCTTCTTTGCTGCATCAGACGGAATTTATGAAAGAGGTGTGATTTATTCGCTGAAGAGCGTGCATTCGTTGAGTTTTATCCGCGTCGATTTTCGTTCAGATCTACGAGACGACTAAAGAAGAAGACGAGAGGAGCGAGACGACTGAAGAAGACGAGAGGAGGAGGAAGACGACAAGAGGAGCGAGAGGAGTTTGACCGGCCCTGAAGGAGAGCAGATCTGAAGGAGGAGCTCGAGGAGTTTGAAGGAGGTGAGAGAAAGGAGTGAAATGAGGAGAGCGTAGGAGATTTGAATGAGGAGAGATAACTCTGAAAACGGCTGAAGATAAGGGGTGAAGTCCAACCCTAGCGGCTTTAAATGAAATATCATATATTGCTGTGGTTCTCCCATAAAACCGCAGCAATAGATTAATATTTATTAAAAAAATAATATTTTAATCTATTGCTGCAGTTGTGCCTGGGAACCGCAACAATAGATATGGTCAAACAGTCAACAAAATTTGAAAAAAAATCCCATTGACACATATTGCTGCGGTTTCCAGCCACAACCGCAGCAATATGTTTAATTCGATTTTTCCTTTTTTTTTTCCGTGGTTTATTGCTGCGAATGGGTAAACCCGCAGCAATATCACCGCAGCAATAAGCAAAAATTCTACTAGTGAGGGTCTGAGAAAGATTTTGAAAACCATATGTTTTTTTTAAATGGATGGAATGTGATAGGATAGAAACGTTAGAGAATAATATAAGGGATAAGATGGTATAGGATGAGATGTATGCTGACTCGAACTTTATCACGACCACTTATCGAGATACACTTTTTAGGATAGACTCCATCTTAGGTGCTATGCATGAAAATATCGATTTTTATCTTCGAATTAGGTGAGTTTTGTTTGAAAATGATGATCTAAAAGTGATCATGGACGATAATGTGAACATGGATTGAAAACTGGCATATAAATCGTCAAAAATGAAACGCAGAAAGACTGAACAACTTGCATGTTGCGAGCCACGCAATTTACTTACGCCACACGCATGAGTCTTACAAGCTATTGAGTCAGTCACAAGATACTTGCATCAGACGCAAGCTTCTTGCGCTTGGAGCACTTTGTTGGCGAAGCGGATCCGATTTTTGTTTTCGACGATCTATTTGTCGTTTTTCGATGTTTCTAACGCAATTCGAGGGGAAAGCAGGTTGAACATAGCAAACAGGCAATTAATAATGTTATATAGGTAAGAAATCATATGTAGTTCTCAACTAAAGTCACGATCTATGTTTTATACAATGGTCAGGCTTAGGTTAAGTCTTAGAAGGGTCCATGACTAAGAGATTGATTACATACTTCGTATCTTTGCTTTAAAGATGGCCATGTGTAGGACACACTCCAGTCTCTCATCGGGAACAAAAGAGAAATGCCATGGTTGGGTAGGTTTGCTTATGACTAAGATCTGACACTATCGCTCAGGAAGCTTTTTGGAGGGACAAAGCGCAAACCCTCCGAAGGTGGCCTCAAGCATAGAACATGCACTAATGATGCAAGAACATAGAAATTATAGTGGCCCAGAAATAGCCATGCATATGAAAAACTATAATGTTATTCAAAAGCATAAAACAAGTATGCATTGTATTTTTCGAGTTTCACCCACTCATTAAAATTTAATCTTAAATCCTCCCCAGTGAAGTCACTAAATTGTAGGCATGTTCTTATTGCCTACGCGGGATGATCACGTATTTAATTACTTCATTGTAAAGGTTTTGTTTTGAAATTGTTTTGAAGAAAGAAGTTGCCAACAAGTCTGTAAGGAAGACTCATAAACCTAATTGGATTTTGGAAAACCATAGGGATAACTTAAGGACTTATCCAATGTAGATTTCCCCGTCATGACTCCATAATTGATCAATAGACCAAAGATTGAGTACTGGGGTGAGGATACAAATAAAAATATCAAGAATCAAATTCACCCATTGTTGGCCTCTACTTAATAAGTTTCATGTCGAGTGTTACAAAATTAAACAACCAAGTAATATGTTCATGCAATGTAAAAATTAATCTACGTTGGTTCATTAAACACATAAAATACTAATTTTTAGTGACATGTTATTATGCACTCAAATTACATGAAACCTAATCCAATTGTCCACATTATCTGAGTTTAGCATTACAACATTTATTTAGGTATTTGATTAGCATATATAAACATGTGCGGTGAGCCGGTGATGAAATCGATTAACATACAACATGCATATGAATTATATAAAGAAATATAAGAATAAAAAAAAAGATATTAGAGTTTAGAGAAAAATGTATAAGAAATCGTTAATTCCTTTAATAATCTACATCATGATAAATAGATTGTTAGTAAAATAAGGAATTAATTGGAATTTACCCTCAGGAATTATACCTTTGTCGCCTGGGTATTGAATAATGATACGCAGGAGGAGCAATCTTGAAGCTTGAAATTCGAATATGATATAAATGTATATGTTTTAATGTTATTTGAAGCGTTTAAGAGAGTGTTTTGTAGTTGGAAGTATGATGAAATATGAGTAATAATATCATATGAAATTTTCTAGGAAAGTATATGTAAAACGTTTGTCGAAACAAGGCTATTTATAGGAGAAATGAGTCCGAAAATCACTCGGATGAGGCGAAGCAGTGGTGCGCCTGGCGCAGCCATGCTGCGCTCCATGCATCGTGGCTACGTCAAATGCAACCCCTGGTAATGTTCTCGGCTTTTGTAAACTATTTTTGTGTTGCATCAATGCATCCTAGTGTGTTTGACGCAACGCAGATCTGAGCAGTTTTCGTTTGTTTAACGATTCCATTTTATCTTTGATGAAATTTAATCTTTTGAAGCCCAAAATCAGGTATCTTTGGGAATAAAAATTTGATTTTCAAAATATCTTTTAATTTCGGAAATTTTTATTAATTATCAAGAATAATTAATATTTATTGAAAATACAATTAATTATCAGGAATAATTAGTTTGGCTTTTAAAAGTGTGCTTGGGATTCTTTTAAACAAATGAATAGGCTTTATGTTCGTAAAACGCTTTGGGCTTAGCTAGTTTGGTTGCTCTTCCTTTGGACCAAACCAATTAAGATGATAGTATGTTCCATCACCGGGTACTCAATGGGGAGACACGATTATGTGTCTACAAAAGCCTTCATTTTGATTGAGGTTCATGAAACTGAAAGTTAAAGTATTATGTGTCTGGACAGAGAACAACTCTAGACGCTCTAAAATCTAGCATTGGTCTATATATCGCCAGTTTCTGCGAAGCAAAGTTAGTCTGTTAGACGATAACTACAAGTAATCTGATTACTTGCAAGAGAAGTTGTTAGCAGATAGGTGCAAACAACTCAGATAAAAATACACATAATGATGCAACAATGCAAACTTATACTCTCTAGGGATGCATGAGACGCTATGCATGATCAGGGTTATGCAAGGCTAAGAATGGATAGAATGCACATGCAAGGCCAAGTTTTGCAAAGTTAGGAGGCCTAGAACCATAGAATGAGGTAGATAGATTTTTGAAAACTGTTTTGGTAAATAATCGAGGTCTGCAAGTGTGATAAGTATATTACAACTATTCAGAAGTTTGATTTGGAGGAACCACTGCATATATAGGAAGCACGCACTTTGGGGAAGCTTGTCATAAATTAGGCACTCAGAGCCTAGATTGGAAGCTACTTGAGTTGGATTGAGCGTCCAGAGGAGCATTTGATGATTCTTCCCTGGGAGTTAATGTAGGCAAAATAAGATATTACCAGAGACCATGGAAGTATCGGAGAGTCCTTTGGGGACAAGGAGAGTTTGGATTAAAAAAATAAAAGGTTTAATTTGTAACTTATATAAATATAGGTTGGAAAACGCTTTAACGTGGTTAGGTTGCGGTCCATGCACCGTGGCTGCGTCAGACGCAACCCCTGGTTGCATTCTCGACTTTTGTAAATTGTTTCTTTGTTGCGTCAACACATTCTAGTATGCTTGACGCAACGCAGATCTGAGTGGTTTTCGTTCATTTAAAGATTCCTTTTTATATTTAATGAAAGTTTATCTTTTAAAGTCTGAAATGAGCTATCTTAAGGAATAAAAATATGAATTTTGAAATATCTTTGAATTTAGGAAATATTTATTAATTATCAAGAATAATTATTATTTATTGAAAATACAATTAATTATCAAGAATAATTAATTGGGCTTGGGCTAGGAATTATTTTAAACAAATAAGAAGGCTTTATGTTCATAATACGATTTTAGACTTAGCTTGTTTGATTGTTCTTCCTTTGGACGGGACCAATTAGGACGACGGTATTGTTTTATCATCGGGTAATCAATGGGGAGACACGATTATGTGTCTACAACAATGTTTTAAGAGAATAATTCTATTGTTTCTATAATAAAATCATAATAATTTAGATTGTTTATCATTCATATAACTTTCGTTTTTTTGCATAGTCCTAAAAATATGTTATAGGTATTGATATTATTGATTGATCTACTATCAAATATTATTGATTAAATCAATCAAATGATTGATACATTAATATCAATCAAAGTTTTTTGTTTGATTGAAATTATGTAATTACATGATTGGCTGCTGAATAAAAATAATTTGATGGTATTATATGTGCCTAATTAATTCAAAACGTTATATAATATTATGTTTGAAGAAAGTAATTATATTATTTCTATAATAAAATAATGATATTGAGGAATCAACATTCATTTTTGCCGAAAATAGAAAAAACAATCATATTATTTTTCCTTAAGGTACAATATGGCTAAATTTGATATATTAGGCACATAAGGTATTGATATATTTCATATATACAAAGATTCATAAACTTTATGCTATTTATTAATTTTTGTAGGAAATTCTTTCTATATATAAAGGTAATGATATTATTGTTTCTATTTATAAAGGTAACGAGATTATTCTCAATAACTCATAAATCATAATTATACAACGTACAGGACATAAGTCAATTTAATCATTCTCAACACAAGATCATAAAATTTAAATGACAAGTTATTAGTTTCAAAATATAGAGAGAATTTTTCTCATTGAGTTCTTAAAGTTTGAAAGCATTGACTATAGTCTATGACATTGATAGTGATATGTAAAAAGTATGTCTTCCTTCTTTAGAAGTCCATTCACTTTTTTCAAGGTCCAAATTTGAAAATCATAATATATTTTTTGATCTTAATATTGTGCATGTGTTAAAATATCGTATATGATATGCTGAATCTCTTATTAGATATTCTACAAAAAATTGATGATCAAATGTCTGCATTCAATACCCTGAACAAGCAAAAGATAACAATATTAGTTAATAAAACGAGTCTTTTTTTATTTAAAGAAGTAAATAATCATTAATTCAACCATTGAATCTCTAAAGCTAACCAGTCATGCTTTAGAAAACCTGTATATATTTTTTTCTTCTTTTGCACAAGTAGGGGGAAGGGAATTGGGGATTCCACTTTGCAAAGGGCAAGAATCGAACACTTGTTATAAGGGTGGAAGGAGGGCCTCCAACCAACTAGGTCAATCTTGATTCTTTAGAAAACCAGTATATGGGTAATAACAAATTAAAAGTTACTTTTCCAAACTTACATATATATATACATATATATATATATATATATATATATATATATATATATATATATATATATATATATATATATATATATATATATATATATATATATATATATATATATATATTATCTTTTTATAATCTTAAATTTTAAATTACCATGTTCATAGGTTCATGGGTTAAATATTTCCACCATGATTTGAGAGTAAATAACATAAAATATTAAATTTATGAAATGAAAAACTTCTTGTAGAACTTACACAAGCCTAAAACCTAGTTACTCCCTTCGTTTCTCTTTAGTTTACTCATTTCATTTTTTGGAGAACTAAGAAGGAAGTACAAGAGTATGAGAGGGAAACTGAAAAGTAAAGAGATAAACTAAAAAGTGGGTTAAAATATTAAAATTAAAAGTGGATGACAAGGGTGGGAAAAGAAGAGGAAGTAGATGGGACATGTTATCAATAATAGAAAAGGCAACAGTGTGTAGATTAAAGAAAACAAACAAAAAAGAAAGTGGGTAAATTAAAATAAAATTGAGAGAGTACTTGCTAAAGAACATAAATTTGTGGGAAAAAAGGATAGGAGTTAGCTCAAGTGGATAGAACACTCCCCCTTGGCC
The DNA here is from genome assembly GCA_947646795.1 of Beta lomatogona. NCBI lineage: Eukaryota > Viridiplantae > Streptophyta > Magnoliopsida > Caryophyllales > Amaranthaceae > Beta > Beta lomatogona. The sequence goes on from CANSNZ010001472.1 coordinate 706,813, forward strand.
CCTGAGGTCAGGGGTTCGATCCTTACCCCCGATTATCTTTGGGGTGTTTTTTGAAGCATCTTATGCATGCCTTACCAAACCCAAATGTGTTGGTGTTTCCTGCAGCTAGTAGCGCTGTAGGGGTTAGCGCAATGACTTAATCCCTAATCAAAAAAAAAAAAAAAAAAAAAAATTGTGGGAAAAATTGATAAGAGAGGACTCAAGTATTACCCATTTTCTTTTATAAGTCCCAACTGTATATGGATTATTCACTGCAGGTCCTTATGATTTTTATAGGGCTCAACAGATAATCAACCTGTTGTAGCAGGTTGAATGTCACATTATTGTCACGTGCTCTTAATGAAAAATCTCCTCTCTCTCCTGCGTTTTTGTGAACCTCTCCCTTGTCATTTTCTCTCCTTTCTCTCACCTCACCATGGCTGCACTAAATTATTAACCCAGAAAACAATTGACAGTTGCTACTTCACAAAGTTCAATGACCTAATTTGATTTAGTCAATTAAAATACACAAGACCTACACCTCTCCTTTTACCACTACTTGTACTCTCCATTCACTTTTATTTCCATTTTTCTCTATTTTCTTCAGAAGTGTCTTCATCAAAAACCTATCTCATGCAAAATCGACTGGTTGTGCCCCAGGTTGTGTATATCTTGATTATAAACCTCTAATTTAAAACATGATCTACATGATAGTGTTCTAAATATTGAGTCCTCATATGATTAACATTTTGATTCCATCACTGCAAAGTTCTAGAAGTGATTACAGGTTTAGGTCAGGGGCTTCCAAAGCACAGGTGCAAAAGTTGGATTAAAGCAAAACCTAATATAGTTAACATGAAAAGGCAAAACAAAGCAGCTTCAATGCAATCAAAGTAAGCTTATTGCATCTCAATTAGCATTATGGAGGCCACCGACGGGAATGAGGGATTGGACGCAGTTGTGGAGGTTGAGATGGGGGCCGGTGAGGGAGGAGATGATGTCGAGGAGAGGGCGGGCATTGGGGTCAGGGGGAGGGTGAGGGGAGGAGGGGTCGCGACGGAGGGCGTGGAGAAAGGACACGGTGTGGAGGCGACGATTGCGATAGCGGCCTTTAGCGACGGCTTCTTCGGCGAAGGAGAAGGCGAGAGGGCGAGGGTGGAGGAGATAGAATGAGGATGAGGCTGGAGGTTGAGGTGGGGTTGGGAGAGGAGAGAGAGACATAAGGTTGAGGTGGGGTTGGGAGGAGAGAGAGATATGCTGCGTGAGAGAGAAAAGAGTGCAGAACGAGAGTAAGGAGGTTGGCGGGTCAGAGGCTGGGCAGGCGGCAGCAAGGGTGGCTATTCCCCTGTTTTTGGTGAGGCGTTAATGCAGAGGAGGAGAAGGGAGCATGGTGAAGGGATGCTGGGTGAGGGAGAAGCTGCGTGAGAGAGAAAAGAAAATGGGTTCCGCATTCAAAAAAATTACCTTCTGCACATGTTGTAAGTAAATTAGACCCTATAAAAATCACAATACATTAAACTTGGGACCTACAATAAATAATTTATAGTTGGGACTTATAAATAAAAATGGGTAATAATTGAGCCATCTCTTGTCAATTTTTCCTAAACTCGTGGGAAATTTGGAAGTACAAAAACCTTATCCAGATTTAGAGGATGATTGAAAACATCATCTTTTTGTTCTCACTCCCTCCCAGTAGTTTGCCACTCCCATAGTCAAAGCAACCCCCACTACATTCCTTATCTCTCTCTCTGCGCCCCTCGTTTAGTTCAACGCTGATGTTATAATCTAACACAAAAAGTTTCACTTCAAGTACATCAATGTCTTCTTTCATTTGTCCCCATTACTTTCCTTCCATTTGCAGCTCAAAACATGCTCTCATTAACAACCCAACTACCCTTTTCCAACTGGGTTTACCCAATTTTCGCCGAAAATCTCAGTTCACGCGCTTGAGTCCTCGATGTCTCTTCGAAATTCCTCGTCAAATTGACCCCCTTGATGAAAAAGTAAGTTTTATTTTATCCATTTCCTAGATTTCATAGTTTTACTTTGTTTGGTAAACTGGAATTTTTTTGGTCAATTTCATGAATGATTGAGATATTTCGTGTGGTAATTAAATAATCCTGGTGTTTCTCAAATTAGTATATTAATTAGTTTGCGGCGGTTATGGGTAAGATTGTATACATCTAGATCAATCTATGTGGTTGGAAGGTTCACATTATAATGGAGTATAAGTTGTTTGTTATTGCTGTTGTTATAATTGACATTAGATATGACTTGATATGACAAAGTGATGTGTTTTTTGTCGCCCTGTATTTAGTATCGCCCTGTATGGGAAAATTAGATTGAGGATGATTGGCTTGTTTATAGAAAATTTGTGGTGTTTGAGTGCAGAAAAAGAGGTCATTTTCAATGAAAGAATGCGCGATTTCAATAGCATTAGCAGTTGGGTTGATAACTGGAGCGCCTGCTTTGAATTGGCAAAGTGAAGCACAAGCAGTTACTACTCCTACACTGCCAGATTTAGCAGTGTTAATATCTGGTCCACCAATCAAGGATCCAGAAGCTCTGTTGAGGTATGGATTGCCCATTAACAATAAGGCCATTAGAGAAGTTCAGAAACCGCTGGAAGACATTACGGAGAGTCTCAAGGTTGCGGGGGTCAAAGCTCTTGACTCGGTTGAGCGAGTAAGAACCAAGGCCTCTTCTTTTCTCTGGTGACCTCTTTTTATATTTGGATGCTAATAATTGAGGAGATTCTATATTACTTGATTGTAGAACCTGAAGCAGGCATCTCGTGCATTCAAGAATGGCAAGACTGTAATCGTTTCAGGGTTGGCTGAATCAAAGAAGGAACACGGTATGGAGTTGCTTGCCAAGCTGGAAACTGGAATGGATGAACTTCAACAAATTGTTGAGGACAGGAATAGAAACGGGGTAGCTGCAAAACAAAGAGAATTGCTTCGAGATGTTGGCGGGTTAGTGTAAAATATTGGCTTGTGAAATTGAAGCTACTTGTTTTTTGTCCATCAATTGCCAAATATATTATGAATTTGAAGCCCAGTTACTCTTTCCTAATTGGCTGATAAAAAATATAGTAATTTTGTTGTGACTTGCTGATACCTTACCCAGAGAGCACTCTTTTCCCTTTCTTTGTTTTTTCATATATCCTATTATTTCTTTTTGAACGTTGGGTGGGTGGGAAGGGGTGCTTACAAGGGGGAGTGCAATGGCTGGTGGGGTGAGTGGTAGTAGAACATTAGATGTTTGAATATGCTAAAGCTTGAATTTGTTTTTTACTAGAAGCTTGATTACAAGGTAATTGCACTGCTCGTTGCTTATTTGGGGCCATAGCAGCTATGTTAGATTTGCTATATGTCTTTACGGGAATGGGGATTCAGACTATCTGTGTTCTTCAGTCAATAATTTGTTTTGTCCTATTTGAATGTTGTAGAGTTGACCAATATCTGGCCTATGCAGCTTACCTTGGAGAGTGGTTTCTGTTGATTCCTAGCTGTAGTTGTGTGAATCTGACAAAATGCAGTTTTGCAGTCGGTTTGCTAGAGCATCCCCAGTGCTGAGAAAAATTGATATAGAAGTGTGTTAGGGATTATCCGAGTATCAATGAAAGGCCATTAGTTTGAGAATCTAGAAAGGACTTGTAAATTAAGCTTTTTTCTCATAGGTACCCTTCTTACTGACTGCAGCTGAGATCTTCCTGGGGAATTGGATTTCTGCAGTGTTGAAGAGGACATGGTGGATGGCTTCCCCTATGAAGTGCCAGAAGAATACCAAACTATGCCGCTCCTGAAGGGAAGAGCAGTCGTTGAGATGAAAGTCAAGGTGAAGGACAACCCAAATCTTGAGGAGTGTCTATTTCGCATTGTGCTTGATGGTTATAATGCCCCGGTAACTGCTGGAAATTTTGTGGATTTGGTGAAACGACACTTTTATGATGGCATGGAGATCCAAAGAGGTACTCCCATTCTCTACTAGGCAAATCTATTAGGACAGTTAGAGTTAGAGTTAGTTTTTTACTTTTTGCTTGTTAAGTGTACTATAAATGTAGATTACCGAGTAGCAAGGTTCATCACTTTTACTCCCCTCCTGTGGTTGGTGTATAAACAGGTTTGCTGGGGCTGTGGGGCATATAGACAAATATTTCATCTGACTTGGTTTTAGTTGTGAACTTGTTATTGAAATGATCTGAGATTTGATTGATTTATTTTCCTTATATTTTTTTCTCTTCCATTGGTGTCTCTTCATCTATATGGGCCTTTTGTAAAATATGGTATGATAGAAGCATCTCTGTAGAGAGTATGTATCTGTATATACTATCCTGATCCGAAACTCTCTCTGGATGTGTTTTTATAATTTTTTTTGGCAATTCTTGATGGTTTTTTATACTTTATAGTGTAACTTTGGATGTTCAATAGCTAACTTAGGAGATTTGGTTGGTTTTCTTTTCTAATGCAGCCGATGGCTTTGTTGTTCAAACTGGAGACCCTGAAGGTCCTGCTGAGGGCTTTATTGATCCCAGTACAGAAAAGCCTCGAACAATCCCGTTGGAAATCATGGTGGAGGGGGAAAAGGTTCCTTTCTATGGTGCAACTTTAGAAGTAAGCTCCTTTCTACTTTGTGCTCTATAACTTTGCATCACAATTCAGGATTAACTTGCTGCTGCATAAGTGACTATATGATAGCAACAAGTGACAAATATAGTTGCAAATGTAAAGTACTTTGTAATTGCCTAATTGGATGTTCTGTTTACTGCATTTACAAGTTTAAATTATTTTTTGATTCGATGCTCTGTACATTGCATATTTATGTTCAAGAAGATTTAACCTCCGCACAATTACGATCAGATGCTATATTGAAGTATATTTGATCCCCTTGAACCCTAAATTTCAGTTTATACTTATTGCGTTTGGAATGTTCCAGATCTTACAAGCTTTTTGTTTCAGGAACTTGGTTTATACAAGGCTCAGACAAAACTCCCATTTAATGCCTTTGGTACAATGGCCATGGCCAGAGAGGTAAGAACTTGCAACCATGAATATTCTTCTAATTTATAGCCTACAGTTTTTTAGATGGTGTTTGCTTGGGAGTAAACCATATTTCTAGGAAAATAGTATGCCTTAGGCTGAAAAATAATAATACCGAGGACGGAAAACATATTTCGTTTTAAAAGTAATAAATGCCGCCACATTTTCCTTATATTATTTTTACCTTCCTCCTTCCCTTCTCCTATCTATCTTCTCCCCTATATTTTCATTTGCTCTTTCTCTCTAAGTTTTCTTGGGAGGAACCAAATGAAGGAAAGCTAACTAAGAATTATGTTTTCCTTCCAAAATATTTTTTATGGAAAATCATTTTCCATCCCATCAAACCAAACGTAGCCTTAGAAGAGGGAGGGGATGAAGAAAGAGAGAATAGCCGCTTTGCATTTGATTTGACATACTTCTCCTACATATTGCAGGAATTTGAGAACAATTCAGGTTCAAGTCAAATATTTTGGTTGTTGAAAGAAAGTGAACTGACCCCAAGTAATGCGAATATATTAGATGGTCGATATGCTGTGTTTGGCTATGTAACTGAAAATGAAGATTATCTAGCAGATCTCAAGGTCGGCGATGTTATAGAGTCAATGCAAGTGGTCTCTGGCGTTGAGAATCTTGTAAATCCAAGCTACAAAATTGCGGGCTAGGTTCTCGCTATTCTTGATATATGTTTTGCTGTATGGGGACACATTTGCTACAAATAAGTTGGACCATTTTTTGACGTTTTTATTAGCTACGACGGGGTGTGAATTGAGTCTTCTTTGTAGGAGAAATACAACATTCCATTTGTACATGAATATGTTTCTATACAAGCTTTAGTAGAGCGTAGTGGTGATGCAGCATGCAGGTGTTAGCTATCAGCACACGAGCAAGAGTTGTGAAATGCTATGCGGGAAGAAATTGTTCTGAAAATACATTTATTAGGGCATGTTTGGATTTAGGGTAATGGATTAAGGGGGTAATAAAAGTCAAGCTACCTTAATAAAGGAAAAATGGAGGTGACTTGAAATGGTTGCAAGGAGATAATGTGATTTTGTTGTAATGAAAAAGAAGGGAAGAAGAAGTTATTACCCTCCAAATGAGGGTGACAATTACTCTAGGGGGGTGTGGTAACTATTACAATCATAATTAGAGTAACAATTCCCCTATCCATTCCTTTTTCTTCCTACCATCACTAGCTTATCCCTTTTATCACCACTTCTTCCCCTTCATAATCACTTTTAACCACATTACTTTCCTTAATTTGACCTTTTTTTACCCCTTTAATTCATTACACGCAATCCAAGCGAGCCCTTACTTGTAATGTGTCATGAGAGATCTTACGTGCTCGAGTCACATGATTTCATCTTGACTGCACATTTCAAAAATCAAGTTGGCAAAGCTAACAAAGGATTTGATCTAATTCTGTCGGGCTCAAGTTAATTTGCTTTAGGATCTAATGTCATTTGAAAATTTTATATCAAGTCGGTTTTGGTTTGATTTAGGCTTATCTTAGTCACAATTAGTTATTGGGTTGTGACTTGTGGTGATGCTCCCAGTACATTTCAGTAGTTCAAGACATTGAATTTAAACTTATAATCATTTAAGATTTTTAATTAAGCAAAATGATTTAGTGATTGACATTGAAATGAATTTACAAATAAAAGGGGTTGAGCTTGGAGGTAGGATTATTGATAATTGAAGTAAATGATTCGGGTTTGACACTTCTTATAAACATGTTAATAATATTCTATATAAAAGTTTGACTTGAATTTAAAATTTTCAAAGTTAATCACCCAAAAGAATGTAGTAGTTGACATGGAATTTTTATTACAATGAAGTGATCATAGCTTGTTGGTAGAATTATAAACATTTTGATCATTTTGTGGAGAAATGTCATGTAAGAGATGATGTGGCACCATATCAGCAATTATAATGTAGCGAAATGTGGCGACCTGTAATTGTTGTTCATGTCGTGTCCTAGGATTGTTGTTCACAAATTTAAATATATATTGATATTGATGATTGAGTCTTTGCTGATTTGTTCATCATAATATTATAAACATTTAATCAATGACTAATTGACTCTCAAGGCTACACATAAATATTGAGTTCTAAGTTATTGTATTAAACTTTAGAACTCCAACATTAATTTATAAATTGTAATGAAACCCCCCTCATTTCCTTTACCTTTAAGTAACTCAAGGTGTACCTCCCGAATGAAATTCAAGAGATTTTAAATACTTGTAAATGAAAAGCTCAAAATGTACTTAAAAATAATGTCATTATCAAATTGCAGCAGAAAATAGAAAGTCTACCAAAATAATTCATTAAGTCAAACTAGAAGCACTGAGCCCCAAAATCCAAAATCCAAAATCCTTAACCATTATTAATATAACTCAAAACATAATAAATCATTATTCCAGGATGGCAATGAAGAGAACAAAACATTCCTTCAAACCCATCCAATGCATGATCATGAATACTTGTGCATAATCAAATAATTACATAATAAGGACCTAAAATTTGGTTTTTTTTGTTAAGGATCTAATATAAAATCTTCATTAAGGACCTATATTGAATGGAAGTTATAATACCATTATAAAAAATAAAAATAAAAATAAAAATAAAAATGCATACTATAAGACAAGACACTAGCTGCAGAACTTACACGTGTCATTGTTTTATAGTTATTTTATTTACTTAAATATTTGATATCATTTACTTTGTGTGTGTATATATAGGAATGAGTTTATATGAGAATGGATATTAGGGTGAGAAGTGAAAACAAATGTTAACCCTTAGATCTTGGCTCATTCAATGGCCCAAATTTAAAATAGAAGTTAAATGCAAAAACCCCCAAACATTCTTTTTTTCGTCACATTGCATTTGTCCTTTCTCTGTTCTCTCGTTCCTCTCTTATCTCCTTTCTATATGTTCTAAGTTTTTAGTGAAGAAATTTCGACTGGTTTTTTTTGTCGAGATCGTTTCTCTATGAAATTCAGTGTTCCGCATTATTATAATGTGATTTTCAATTACATCTGGATTATTTTCGAGGTAAATTTAGAGAGTGTTGAGTTCCTTGGTTTTGAAATGATGACACACAATTGAGTTGTCCTAACAAACAGTTAGGTGTGTTGTGTGTTCTTCACTCTTCTTCTGTATTACAAACAGGTCCTTTCCAAGATGGAGTTTAATGAAGCCCTAAGATGGAGTTTAATGAAGCCCTACTCATGAAGATTAGAAAATCTCCTAGGAAAAAGCTCCAGTATTAAAGTGCATGAAGATAATGAAGATTTTAAATCTTATTAGTATTTATGTAATATTATTGTCTGCATAATGAGTGGGCAAAATACTAGACTGTTCTTAATGGGGTACCAGTAGTGTTGTGAATATGGGAACCAGTTGGTCAGTAGTCGTAGCACTACTAGGTGAAGGAAACATCAGAACTGCTTCCTTAATGATTTTACAAATTATTGAAGATGCTTTCCTAAAATTATTTTTGGTAAGAATCCGTGTCAACCCAAGGAGAATATAATCAGAATATTGGGTGAGAGATTTCGTAATAATATCTTGAATAATATCTTATTTCATTTATGAAAACTAGACAATATGCAAGATACTTTCCACATACTTATGTATCTTTGGAAGTATCTTGCACCCATGATATGACCTAATTCCAGGTCATAGAATCACTCTCACAAATCCTATATATACTGATTATACTCTCCATTGCTCGTTGCTGCTCTTACTGGAAAAATTGAGTATTATTTGAAGAGCACCTCAAATAACAATTGAACTCTTTCCCTATTTTTAGTGAATACTATACTAGGATTTCAATATCTCTTACTTAGCTTTGTGTGTAAGCATTATTAAGAAAACATCTTGGAGTTTGTAATTGAAACACTTATTGGTTAATTAGTGGTTGGGGAGCATTTGTGACTTCAAGCGCGAGTACTTGTGAGGTTAAGTGCGATTTAACACATCTAGAGTTAGGTATGGGGTGAACTGTTTGTCTAGCGTAGGTCAAACTATTTGCGAGTTTGTTACTTTTTTTCCTTCAGAGTAGATTGACCCATGGAATGTTGTTTGATTCCAAGAGTAAGAAGGTACCAGCTAAAGGCATTGCTTTGATAGGAATAGTTGATGAAAAAAGGAGATGATGTAGCTATGGTGGTCAAACATTTTGAGAGACTTTTTAAGATCAACGAGAAAAATTCATGAAAGGTAAAGGTTTTTCAAAGACTAACTCTTTAAGTGCAGGTTGTTTCAGATGTGGTGACACTGGACATCTAATCATGGATTGTCCCAAATAGACCGGCGAGCAACATAAGCTTTATTACAAAAGGGTTACCGAAATGGCCTTGTGTAGTCACATAATCGTGTCTCCCCATTTAGTTTCCTGTGATTACCAATACCCTACTTCCATTGGTCCGGATCGAGGAAATAATAAAGATTGAGTCTAAAATAAAATATTTTAAGCCCAAATTCATTTTCTAACCCATTTTTTTAACTCAATTCTGAATACCTTTTTTATAATCAGTTTTAGTAAGCCCATTTCCTAAAACATTTTTAAATAACCTTTTAAAGGCCCATCTCTGAAAACCTTTTAAAAATAGTTTTGTGAAACCCAATTATATAAAACCCATTTTTCTAAGCCCAATTTAATAAATATTGATTAGTTTTATTAATAAAAATATCTTTTATACAAATAATCTTTTCCCAAAGTGTTTTTAAATATATCTTCTCTAAAATCTTTTTAACAAGTGAATCTTTTAGAAACCTATTATCTTTCGGAAACCTATGCAACTCAACTACCTTTTCCTATATATTACACTCATCTCTATGCCTACAATTTGGCGACTCCACTGGGGAGGATTTAAAAATTTTTTTTTTTTTAAAATGAGTGGGTGAAACTTGAAAAATAAGATTCATTCTTCTTTTGTGCCTTTGAATAATATATTGTTTTGCATGTGCATGGCTATTGTTCAGCCACCATAAGGACAATATACCTTGCCTCATTAGCACATGTTCTATGTGTGAGGTCACCCCCGAGGGGTTTGCGATTTGTCCTTCCAAAAAGCTTCTTGAGCGATAGTGTTGGATCTTAGTCATAAGCAAACCTACCCAACCATGACATTGTTCTCTTGTTTCTGACTTGAGACTGGAGTGCATCTTACACGTGGCCACCTCTTTAAGCAGGGGTACGAAGCGTGGGATCAATCTCTTAGGCATGGACCCTTTTCAGAATTAACCGAAACCTGACCAATAGTTGAATGTAGAACTGGACTTTTAGGTTGAGAACTTTGCATATTATTATCCTACTTGTGCATATTTAAGTGCAAGTGCCATTAATTGTTTCGTATTACTGATTTTCGAGTCAAAACTATTGAACGAAATCACGTGCAGATAGAGAGTTCCAGCTGCTGCCTTGTACTGCGCTCCACGCAGCGTATTTGCGTTGCACGCTTTCTTCTCGCGTCTGGCGCTAATGTAGCGTTGAGCGCTGTTCTAGCCCTGCGTTGCGCGCTACCTAGTCGTGTCTCTCACAATTTGTCTGTGTTCAGCGCATTGTTCCTTTGTCCTCCCTACGTGCAGTCTTTGCTACTTGTGTTGTGCATATGATAGGCTTTTACCGCAGCTTTGCTTTGTGTCTTAATTGTTTGCTTTGAAGTGTCTAACACCATTTTCGACCAAAATTTTGGATACTTATTATCTTGGTTTTTTTTTCCTTTATCCACCCACCATTCCTTTTAAAATTTTAAACAATCTCCATTTTTTTTCTCTTTCTTTTTTATACCCTATCTATTTCAAAAATTATATCCCCATCTTTTACCAAACTATATCGCCCATCTTTTTTCGAAAAAATGGTCTCCCATCTTTTTTTTGAAAATTCATCCCCATTTTTTTTCAAAAATATCATTCTCCTATCTTTTTCAAAATTTCATCCCATCTTTAATCTCCTATCTACTTCAAAAATTCTATCTCCACTTTTTTTTTTTTTCAAAAAAAAAAAATCTCCATCTTTTTTTTTTCCTATCACATATCTTTTGTCATCCATCATCCTATATCCTATATTTTCATGTATATTATCCATCTTTTCATATGTACATCATTTAGGATTCCTTTTAGTGTCCATCTTGTTGTAAAAGTCTCATCCGCTTAGGAATTCTAACTCCACTAGAAATCCGTCTGACCCACATGTCTAGATTCATCCAGTTTCACTCCATTTAGAGTTCTTAACCCCGTCTAGGTTCACACATCTAAGAAGTCTAGGATCGTTAGAGTTTTTGTCATCTTAGAATTCTATAATCCATAGAAAGTCCATGCACAATAGGAGTCTAAAACCCTTAGAATCCCGTCCATCTTAGGAGTCTAAGTCCATTAGAGTTCCACCCATATTAGGAGTCTAAATCCATTAGAATCCATCCACTTTAGGAGTTTAGGTTCACTAGAGTTTCATGCATATTAGGAGTCTAGCATCCTTGAAAGTCCGTCAAATCTAGAATTCTCACATCATTAGAAGACCGTCAAGTCTAGGACTGCATTCACACTAAAATTCATTTGCATTGCATAGTCCATCATTCATACACTTCATGCATAACTAGAATTGTTAGGCATTTAGGAGTCTCATTGCATCCATACTTTCCATTCCATTTCATGCATTCCGCATTTAGTAGTCCTGAACTACAAGCGATATGATTCCCTCTTTCGAGATATGTAGGCAGCCTTTACAGGTTCGAACACATAGATTGAGTAATGCATACATGCATTAAGTCTAGGTGCATACACAAAAAAAAAAAATCAAAAAAAAATTATTATGCATATTCAGATTTGTTCCTAGGAGCTCAACTTTTAAACAAACATACATTCCTTCATTTCATTTCTCTCCCTCCATCATCATTCTATCTCTAAATATCCTTTGATGATCTATGTAGAAATCAAGCGACATTGAAATGGGGAGTCCATCGAATAACGAGCAACAACTTGCTGAAATGGCTAGAGCTTTAGCCAAGCTGTCCAGCATGATGGAAGAAATAGCTATAAGGCTTGAGAAGATCGAGTCTGGTTAATCTCCTGGATTCAACAAGACAATGGAGAGTGTTGTTCATAGGGAAACCAATGCAAAATCCTATTTTGAGCCCATTGATAACACCAAACTGAAGGGAAACATCCTGAAGAGTTCTCTACAACCGACATCCCTAAATTCAAACCAACTAAGAATCCAAATTATCATTTAAGGAACTTTCGTGCAACAATGATCATCAAATCGGTTGACCCCAACTCTACTCAATGGTATTCCCAAAAAACACACTTCTTCTCTTTTCATTTAGAAAGAGAACTCATGAAGATCGAAGCAACGAAGCTGTCTCGTCACATGACGTAAGAGTCTAGATTTATGATTTTATTTTCTATTTCATCTCTCTCATTTTGCCCAGTCTAGAATAGGATTTTCCCTCTTAATTACATCTACTCATAATTTTCAATTAATAAATGAGTATTTCTTTTCTAACCTTGCACTAATGAGCATTAATGAAAATCACGATCGTCGCCTTAGAAGAAATGAATTTCTAATTCTCTTGACTATTGTAATAAAGGCAATGAACAACTGGCATGTATAAAAGAGGCATTCCTCCCCTTCCCCGCAATGATTTCTTTAATCCTTATCATGCATAACACCCCCTCCCTTTAACCTACCTTATAGGAAGTACACTTGACAACAATTCAATGTAAAGGGCAATTAAAAAAAAAAAGAGCAACATAAAAAAAAAAAAAAAAAAATCAAAGCAAAAAAAAAAAAAAGTAAAAAGCAAAAGCAAAAAAAAAAAAAAAAAAAAGAAGTGCAAAATATCAAAAAATCGAAAAAAGAAAAGAAGTGTTGCAAATAAGCCCAACAATAGCTTTGTCAAATGTGCTTTTCTTTTCAAAACCTTCAACCTCCGATTCTAAACCTCCAACTTCAAATCTCTGTGATAAACCTTCTTAACAACCATGCACATTGCGTCTCAATAAGCCATAAAAGACAAACCAAAGCCCACTAGGTCGAAAACCCATAAGGGCGACTTAGGCAAAAGTCAGGGCATCTTCTCATTCATCAGCCTGAACTACGAATGGTCTGATTCTACTAAAGATACATAGGAAACCTCACCCTGAAGTCCGACCGCTTTAAACCAAACCAACCTACATCATTATCTACCCTTGCCAAAGACCTCTTCCTAATCAATGCCTAATTCATTGCAAAAGGCTCCAAAGGAAAATGCTCGGCCACCAATTAAAATGCTAAAAGCTACGAATGGCCTGATTCCATCATGGATACGTAGCAACCTCTTTTGAGACCCGACCATTTAAATTCAAAACATATTTTTAAGGCTCGCCTAGGCCCATGAGAAAAGCGTGATCGCCCAAAAATCATGAATTTTCAATGCTCATCCCTACCTTTAGAACTAGACTGGGATTTGAACCTGCATCATTAGCCTACCTCATTGCGTGAGTCGATTCATTATGACTCCGCCTTTTCTTATTCTAATCACTTCCTTTTTCTATGCTACATTATCGCTTCTAAGCCAACCTTAGCATAACCTTTCAACACTCAGCGTTATGACCGCACTTCATCTATTGAGTGTCCCTTTCTTTGACCTTTCTTGTTTAACACCTTAGGAACCCAATATGGAATCTTTGGTCGAAACTTCCACTAAGCGTGACCAGATATCTTCAAAATTAAGCTGAGTACTTCATCAATTCCATCTTACTGGGGGCTTCATCATTGGTCCATCCAGAAAATCACAGGCTCCAAGTCCAGACCTATTGTAATAAGGACTTCATTACGAGTCCATGCACGACATCTTATCTTGGGTTTTAAAACCCACACTGACACAAGATCGAACCTACTATATGGCCTCACTTAGGCCCTTGGCTTATAAAACTCGAAGCATATACAACTCAAATGCTACAAAAGCTCATTCTATGACGTATTTCAAGTCCAACATAGTCTATTAACTTAATAGATCATCCTTGGGCTCCATGTGTACCTTGATAAGGACTTCATTACGAGTCGATACAAAAATTGTGGGCTCCAGACCCATACAAGATCCTAACTGTTTTTGAGCTTTTAATGAAACGATCAAATCATCAAATCATGTCATCCAACATTGTGTTAAACATCGCGTCGGTCGTCCTTAGCCATAGGATCCTAGCATCAATCATCGAGTCACACATACACACACATATTATACACATTATGCAGTCTAGTGTCACACAGTTGCACACTTACACTATATCCTCATAGTTTAGGTCATAAGTATGTCCTACCCCTTCTCGCTTTTTAGCGAATGAACTTTTCGCAAGTTATATTTCTCGTCTTTTAGCGAATGAAATTTTCGTAAGTTATATTCTCGCTTTTTAGCGAACGAACTTTTCGTAAGTTATATCTCTCGCTTTTTAGCGAATGAACTTTTCGTAAGTTATATTTCTCGCTTTTTAGCGAATGAATTTTTCGTAAGTTATATCTCTCGCTTTTTAGCAAATGAACTTTTTGTAAGTTATATTTCTCGCTGTTGAGCGAATGAACTTTTCGCAAGTTATTCCTTCTCACTTTGAGCGAATGAACTTTTCGCAAGTTATTCCTATTCCAATTGCTTTTAACCCAAATCAATCTACTTCGAATAATCCCTTTCATGCGAATAAACTTTTTGTAAGTTGTTATTTTCTTCCTCGCTTTTAAGCGAATGAACTTTTCGTAAGTTATGATTTTCTTCCTCGCTTTAAGCGAATGAATTTTTTCGTAAGCCATACATTTCTTTCTCGCTTTTAAGCGAATGAACTTTTCGGAAATTACTCCTTTCTGTTTGCATGCTTGTGTTCATTGCATTCAACAGGTATCAAGACAACAACGATGACATACCACCGCCATGTCTGCGGACAATCATCAATCAAGAGGGGACATACCACCGCCAGGTCTGCGGACCACCATTAATTAAAGAGGCGACATACCACCGCTAGGTCTGTGGACCATCATTAATTAAAGAGGCGACATACCACCGCCAGGTCTACGGACCATTACCCATCGAGACAGCATAACCCCGACATGAGCCGGGCAGGAAATAGCTCATGACACCTTCTTTCACACCATCTCATTTTACATATTCACAAATACGTTTCACATGTTTGTTCCTGATACTTTTGCTTATTTTGCAGGTACCGGCGTAAAAGAGTGATTTTGGACTGCAGAGCATCTAGAATCATTCTCCGTCCCGACACGTATACTTTGACTTTCGGTTTTACAAACCTTAGTCAAAGTGGGGGCTTTTGTAGACACATAATCGTGTCACCCCATTTAGTACCCTATGATGACCAATACCCTGCTCCAATTGGTCCGGATCGAGGAAAGAATAAAGAACAAGTCTAAAATAAAATATTTTAAACCCAAATTCATTTTCTAACCCATTTTATTAACTCATTTCTAAAAACCATTTTTATAATCAGTTTTAGTAAGCCTATTTCCTAAAACGTTTTTTAAATAACCTTTTAAAGGCCCATCTCTGAAAACCTTTTAAAAATAGTTTTGTGAAACCCAATTTTATAAATTCCATTTTTCTAAGCCCAATTTAATTAATATTGATTAGTTTTATTAATAAAAATATCTTTTATAAAAATAATCTTTTCCCAAAGTGTTTTTAAATATATCTTTTCTAAAATCTTTTTAACAAGTAAATCTTTTAGAAACCTATTATCTTTCGGAAACCTATTGCAACTCAAGATCTCTACCTGCAAGGCTAACATAAACATCCCCCTAACAACATCACTCGGCAATCCCCCTCAACCCAGCTCCTCATCAAGTCAACACCCAACACCTCCTGCTTCCTACACCTACACCTACACCTACACCTACACCTACACCTACACCTACAATCTATTCACCACCACTCACTACTACATCTCATGCAGATCATCATCACACCAAATTCATCATCGTCAATCACCAATCTTTATCATCACTGCCTTATACATCATCACTAATATTCATCACCCTCAAAACCGCATACCATCACTACCCCTAACTCATAATTTCGTACTCATAATCACATCATCATATAAGCATACGTGACAAACTCATGCACATCAAACAAACACAAGACAAATTCTTTTAAGGCTCGTTCAACATTTAATTTTTCGAGATCCGTACAAATCAACGACCTCGGACGGTGGTATAATTTCTGAGGGTCAACTAAATTAAATATCTTTATTTGCTTTCTTCATTTATTATTTATTATTTTCTTGAAGTTACTAACCTTCTATTCATAATGTAGGTTATTAATATATTCCTGCGATTGTAAGTACTGTACAAATTATACTAACTCCCTGCTATATTTTATTTTCTTATTTTTATTTATTTTTATGAACATATAATTTTTCATGCCTGATTGCAATATTTATCACCTTGTATTTATTGTTAATCAAGACCTAAATAAATGTTCTAACTAATTCAGATAACATGGCCAACGCTAGGAACCCATTAATATTGATTGTCTAATAACATACTACTAAAAATTAGTCTTTTATGTGTTTCTTGAACCTACCTAGTCTAAATATATTTAGGGTGTTTAAAAACATTATTTGATTATTCTTTGGCATAAAACTTTTAATGAATCGATATTTAGTAGAGTTCCTGACTGTATTGTACCCTCACCCCCGAACTCAATCTTTGGTTCATTTTGACCATCTATGGAGTCTAGATGGGGAAATCTACATTGGATAAGTCCCTAAGATGTCCCTACCGTTTCAATATCCAATTAGGTTTATGATTCTTCCTTTAAAGAATTGTTGGCGACTTCAAACCGTATTTTTAATAAAACCTTAACAATGGATTAGTCAAATAAACGCGCTCACACCGCATGTAGGCATTAAAGGAATTAAAAATCTACGCCTACACCTTGGTAACATCACTTTGGGAGACATTGATTTAGATTTTAATGATTAAGAAGAGTCGTCTAAGTCTGAAGCCTACATGACAACACTAGATCAAGATACCTCTCAGAACAAGTCAACTAGTGTTGGAAATTTAGAGTATAAGGTTAGCTAATTTCATGATATATTGTTTGAGTCACTTGGTAATGGTGTTGTTACTCGAATAATATATGTAATAATATGCTATATGTATTTCATGTTTTGTTCTTGTGTTTCGTCGAGAACTTAATGAAGAGCAGCAGCCTCGCGAGCAGTAAGTCGTGTGCTAGACAACCAGCAGCACGTTGGATCTAGTGGGAAGGATGGTGATGGTCGCACCTCGCGACCTTGCCCAGCTCGCAACTCGCGATGCTGATCGCAACTCGCGGTGCTGATCGCGACTCGCGACGGTGTTCCTGACATTTGTTGTTCTTTGCGCTATTTCGCGTGTTTTGACGGTTTGTCAATGTATCGTTTCGGATTTTCTGAAACAATATAACAGTGTTATAAATATGAGATCTCTCATATGATGAAGGGGTTGAGAAAATAACTTCTCTCTTTTGCATACAAACTCTAAAGATAAAAATTCAGAAACTCTTCATCTCTACAAAATCTCACAAACTCTTTTTCATTGAATAGTGTTCATAGTAAGCGTGACCACTATTGTTTTCTTCTTTGTATCTCGAAGGTGAATTCCGTGAACCCGTGCTTTACGATTAGGGTCGGAATATTACTTTTGGGAAAGTGATCCACGCCTAGAAGATTGTTCATCTTGTGACCCTTGTTCATATTTTCCTTTTTCCCTAACAATCCAAAAGTAATATACATTGCAAGATGACTTCAATTTGTGAAATGTCTGCAAATTTTCACAAACTTGACAAGTTCGAAGGTGTTGGCTTTAGAAGATAACAGAAGAAGATGCATTTCCTTCTCACTTCGTTAAGTGTGGCGTATGTATTGAGCACTCCCAAACCCGAGGAAGTGGAAAATGAAACTGTTGAAGATATTCGGAGGAGAAACAAATGGGAGAATGATGACTACATATGTCGTGGTCACATCCTTAACGGTATGTCCGATGCTTTGTTTGATATTTATCAATTTGTTGAATCCGCTAAGATTCTTTGGGATGAACTAGAAAGTAAATACATGGCCGAAGATGCTTCTAGTAAGAAATTTCTTGTTAGTAATTTCAATGCTTTTAAAATGGTAGACTCTAGGTCGGTAATGGAGCAATTCCATGAAATTCAAAGAATCTTAGGGAGTTTTAAGCAACACAACATTGTGATGGATGAGACCTTTGTTGTTTCCTCTATAATTGACAAATTACCACCCAGTTGGAAGGATGTTAGAAATTCTCTTAAGCATAAGAAAGATGATATGAATGTTGAACAATTGGGTGCTCATCTTCGGATTGAAGAGGGCATTCGGGTCCAAGATGGACAAAAGGATGTCAATCCTAATTCTTCCACCGTTAACATGGTGGAGGATGGTAAATCAAAGGAGTCTTCTAATCCTAAGAAGAGGGCTAACAATTTCACCTAAGGCAACAATGGGAAGAAGCCTAAGTTTGGTGGAGGTGCTCAACGAGATTGTTGGGAATGTGGATAGCCCGGTCATTTCAAGAAGGATTGCACCATTTGGAAGAAGAAGATGAACAAAAAGAATGGTGGGAATGGCGAGTCTAGCCAAACCCATACCAAGCAAGGATGATTGTTCATGGTGGATCGATTCGGGAGCATCAAGACATGTATGCAAGGAGCGGTCTCTATTCAAGACTTTCAAGGAGGTTGAGAATGGAGAAGTTCTTTACATGGGCAATGATTCTACGGCTAAAGTTCTAGGTGTAGGACAAGTATAATTAGTGTTTAGTTCCGGAAAGCCTCTTATTTTAAGAGATGTATTGTATGCTCCGGAACTTAGGAGAAATTTAGTCTCCAGTACTACCTTGAATCGGTTAGGTTTTAAAATGGTGTTTGAAGCTGATAAATTTATATTGTCTAAGGGTGGCACATTTGTAGGACTTGGTTATCTTTGTAATAGTATGTTCAAACTAAGTATTTCGAATGCTTTGAAAGATACTTGCTTTGCTGTTAATGACAATTCTTCTCTATGGCATAATAGACTTGGTCATGTTAACTATAAGAAGTTGTATTCAATGTCTAAGTATGATTTGATTCCCTCTTTTGATCCAAGTATAGAGAAGTGTAGAATATGCATGTTAACAAAGATAACTAGAAATTCTTTTCCAAACAATGTGGAAAAAGATACTTCATTACTTGATTTGGTGCATAGTGATTTATGTGATTTTCATAGCACTCCTTTCTTAGGGAACAAGAAATACATGATAACTTTTATTGATGATTACTCTCGGTTTTGTTATGTATACTTGTTGTTTACTAAGGATGAAGCCCTTGATAAGTTTAAGATCTATAAAAATGAAGTTGAATTGCAACTAAGTGACAAAGTTAAACGGTTTAGAACCGATAGGGGTGGTGAATTCTATGACCCGAGTTATTTTCAATATACTGGCATTATACATAAAACTACAGCGGCTTATACACCACAACAAAATGGTATAACCAAAAGAAAGAATAGAACTTTGCAAGAAATGGTAAATTCTATGTTATCCTATTCGGGTTTAAGTGATGGTTTTTGGGGTGAAGCTATGTTAACAGCTTGTCATATTTTAAACCGAGTTCCAATGAAAAAGAACGAGGTTACCCCATATGAACTTTGGTATAAAAGAAAACCAAACTTGAGTTATCTCAAAGTTTGGGGATGTCGGGCAATTGTAAAAGTGCCGGAACCCAAACGTAAAAAGTTGGGTGAAAGGGGAGTTGAGTGCATCTTTATAGGGTATGCTCTTCATAGCAAATCCTATAGGTTCTATGTTATATAACAAAATGACTTTTGGTCAATTCACACTATTGTGGAGTCAAGAGATGCATTTTTTGATGAAAATCGATATTCATCAATTCCTAGACCAAAGGATATTAATACTAATACCAATATTCAAGCAATTGATCAAATTAACAATGATCAAGGAATTGGTCTTGATCAAACTAACATTGATCAAGAAGTTGATGAACAAACTCTTGATGAGATTGTTGCATCAACATCATCACAACCTAGGAGAAGTAAAAGGGCGAGAAAAGAGAAATCTTTCGGCCCGGACTTTCATGTATATTTGGTTGAAGGATCAAGGAGTTCATTAGTGACTAAGTTTCCATATATATTTAATGTAGAAGAGGATCCTTTAACGTCTAATGAGGCTATGAGGTCTCAAGATGCCGCTTTTTGGAAAGAGGCAATTGATGATGAGATGGATTCCATCATGGGAAATAACACTTGGGTTCTAGCTGATTTACCTCCTAAGTGTAAACCAATTGGTGTAAATGGATTTTCAAAAAGAAAATGAAAGTAGATGGAACTATTGATAAGTTCAAAGCCCGTTTAGTGGCTCAAGGTTTTTCACAAAAACTGGGTATTGACTATTTCGATACATATGCACCCGTTGCTAGAATCTCCACTATAAGGTTATTAATAGCTCTTACGGCTATTCATAAGCTTGTGATCCATCAAATGGATGTCAAGACGACATTCTTGAATGGAGAACTAGAGGAAGAGGTTTACATGTGACAACCGGAAGGGTTTGTCGTGAAAGGTCAAGAGCATAAAGTATGCAAGTTGATTAGATCTTTGTATGGGCTAAAACAAGCACCTAAGCAATGGCATCAAAAATTTGATGAGGTTGTGTTGTCTAATGGTTTCAAATTGAATAATTCAGACAAGTGTGTTTATAGCAAATTTGATGACAACGGTAATGGTGTCATGATTTGTCTATATGTAGATGACATGTTGATATTTGGAACGGATTTGTCACAAGTTGAGTGGACAAAATCTTTTCTATCTTCACAATTCTCCATGAAAGATTTGGGGGAGGCGGATGTCATCTTAGGTATAAGAATTAAGAGAGACAGTGGAAAATTGATCTTGTCACAATCTCATTATATCGAGAAAGTGCTCAAGAAGTTTAATGTTAGTGATTGCTCTCTTGTTTCAACTCCTATGGACCCAAGTGAAAAATTGTTGCCAAATGATGGCAATGCCGTGTCTCAACTTGAGTATGCGAGGGTTATAGGTTGTTTGATGTATGCTATGACGAGTACTAGGCCGGATATCGCGTTTGCGGTTGGGAAATTAAGTAGGTATACTAGTAATCCTAGTATGGAACATTGGCAAGCTATTCGTCGAGTGTTAAAGTATTTGAGGAAAACCATGGACTATGGTTTGTCCTATAGTGGATATCCTTCGGTTTTAGAAGGGTATTCGGATGCAAGTTGGATCTCTAATAGAGAAGATCATTCCTCCACAAGTGGATGGGTATTCCTCCTTGGGGGAGGTGCGATATCTTGGGCTTCCAAGAAACAAACTTGCATTGCGGATTCTTCAATGACATCGGAGTTTATAGCTCTGTCGTCGGCAAGCAAAGAAGCCGAGTGGTTAAGGAATCTCAAGTTTGAGATACCTTTGTTGCCAAAACCAATATCACCTATTGCTATACATTGTGATAATGATGCAGCTTAATTTGGCAAGAGCTTATAGTCAAGTGTATAATGATAAGTCAAGACACATTGGTGTGAGACATAGTTATGTCCAAGGACTTATCAAAGATAGTGCTATCACTGTTGACTATGTGAGAACTACGTATAATCTAGCAGATTGTTTCACAAAGGCGCTAGCTAGAGATACGGTAAAGAGGATGGCAATCGGTTTAGGATTGGTGCCTATTGGAAATCACGAGTAAGGGAATCTTAACTTAACGCCCAATAAGACGTTGGGTCTTGAGTTCAATAAGATTAATTTCCTTATTTGATGATTGAAAGAACTTATATAATCATCCAAGGTAAAGTTCTTTAAATCTGTGATGATTTAAGAGGTTGTTTAATCTTAATAGGTCTCTTGACATTGTGCTTTGTCACAGGAGCATGCTTTTCTAAGAGATCTACCTATGTGAGTGCGAAGTTTGGCCGCTTCAAGGAGCTAGTGAGACATAGCTTTGATGCACTTATGAAATGATATGGACACATGGCTAATTAGTGTCAAGTATATATTGGAAATGAGTAGTTAATCTTGTGTGTGTAATATCTTCAAGTTTTCATTATGTGTTGCTAATGGTTCAATCCTTTATCGACACCATTTGGATACGAATGCTTGGAATGTGTATTATACTAAGTGGAAGTTCAAGTCTTTGTACACTTTCATTTATGCATGAGGTTGTTTTGTTTTGATGATGCTTGTGCAATAACTATTCTTGTATACTCTAAATGGGGGAGGATTGTTGGAGATTTAGAGTATAAGGTTAGCTAATTTCATGATATATTATTTGAGTCACTTGGTAATGGTGTTGTTACTCGAATAATATATGTAATAATATGATGTATGTATTTCATGTTTTGTTCTTGTGTTTCGTCGAGAACTTAATGAAGAGCAGCAGCCTCGCGAGCAGTAAGTCGTGTGCTAGACAACCAGCAGCACGCTGGATCTAGTGGGAAGGATGATGATGGTCGCGACTCGCGACCATGGTCGCACCTCGTGACCTTGCCCAGCTTGTAACTCGCGATGCTGATCGCGACTCGCGACGGTGTTCCTGACATTTGTTGTTCTTTGCGTTATTTCGCGTGTTTTAACGGTTTGTCAATGTATGGTTTCGGTTTTTCTGAAACAATATAGCAGTGTTATAAATATGAGATCTCTCATATGATGAAGGGTTGAGAAAATAACTTCTCTCTTTTGCATACAAACTCTAAAGATCAAAAAATCATAAATTCTTCATCTCTACAAAATCTCACAAACTCTTTTTCATTGAATAGTGTTCATAGTAAGCGTGACCACTATTGTTTTCTTCTTTGTATCTCGAAGGTGAATTCCGTGAGCCCGGCTTTACGATTAGGGTCGGAATATTACTTTTGGGAAAGTGATCCACGCCTAGAAGATTGTTCATCTTGTGACCCTTGTTCATATTTTCCTTTTTCCCTAACAACTAGTACCCCCTGCAGAATCACAGAGGGAACCAGCTCATCTGACTTGTGCTTTATAGCAAAGAAAGACCGCTTAGAAAAGCATAAGGTAATTATGTCTAAAATTGGTGAAGATATATATGATTATGATAAAGATGGTTTGCTTGGATCTCTTGAAGGTACTTTTGATCAAATTCTTGAGATAGGGGCCGGGAGATGTACTTAACTAGCAAAATATAACTAAAAGAAAAAACACGTGAATGGTGAAATTGCTAGTGCTAGTTGTGTTCACTTATAAAAAGTTTGTTTGAATCTAAAAGACGAAGTTGCAACAAAGTTTGTTTGAATCAAATTCTTATAAGTCTCTTTAGATAAAGGTAAAGTTGAGTTGGAAACTATTAAACCTTCTTCACCAAATAAGGATGTGGATTTTCGTAGTGATAGTGAAGAAGATTCAACTGTTTCCCCATTTGACTTTTCAAAAGACTCAAATGATCCAATTAACTTTGAGGAAGCTAAGGTTAAAGCAAACGCTTTACGAAAATTTGGATTGTTGCGAGCATTCAATCTTTTGATTAATGACGCTGAAGAATTATACAAAGAATTTTTTCTAACTAAAGCTCCACATTCAACTGTTTCTCATTATGTTCCTAGTGTGGATGTGTGTCACTTAGTTTATGATTATGAGATAAAGATTTGTGATTTGCAAATTGAGTTGCAGCAAGTCAAAAAGGGAAAACATGTTAGTTCTATTGACATGCAAAATGATTTATTGGTTTCAAAGTTAAAATCGAATTTTGATAAATTAAATTCGGATTTCACTGTTGCAAACACTAAGATCAACTATTTGTACACAACGCTTAAAACCAAAGAAAATGGACTTGAAAATTTCAAAAAAGCATCTCAACAAAATACTACATGTCAGAAATACATTGTATAAGATTACCTCAATTTGAGTAAATGGAAGAAAAACATGTCTGGGTTAAACTGGAACAGGATTAGATCCAACTGGGCCACCAGAGAAACCACTTTGATCAATGAATTCAAAAGAGGTAAGTATGTGCTTGCAAAGGACATACATGTGTGCTATCACTGTGGTAAGAATGGTCACAAGTTACATGAATGCATGGTTAGGAAATGAAGTGTTTCCAAAAATGGTAGGCATGTTAAGCATATTTGGATAAGAAAATACTTTCTTAAGTCAGCTGTTTGTGGAAAGGGACCCAAACAAGTTTAGGTTCCCAAAACTAACGTTTGAAATGTTCTTGCCGTCTAAAGTCAAGTAAGATACCTTTTGGTATTTAGATAGTGGTTGCTCAAGACACATATCCGAGGATAATAGTAAAGGAGTCATCCAAGGAGTAGGTAAGGTTCATAAGTCACACCCTCATTCAATTAATGATGTTTATTTTGTTAAATGTTTGAAACATAACTTCTTGAGTATTTCTCAACTACGTAACAAAGGAAATAGAGTTGAATTTCAAGCTAATCTTTGTTACATAGCTAATACTTAAACAAGTGAGGTTGTTTGTTAGGGAACCAAGTTAGATAATGTTTACATCACTTATTTAAATCATATCCCTAAGAACAAGACCACCCGTTTGAGAGTTGTTTGAAAATAATAGTGGCTTTGGCATAAAAGGTTCGGACATGCTAGCTTGACACTTTTGAACAAACTTAGGTCTCATAACTTAGTGATCGGGTTACCTAACATTAAGTTTGAGGCTGATAAGGTTTATTCAGATTTTGTCAAGGGGAAACAAGTCAAAATTTCTTTTAAGCCAAATAATGGGATGAGTATCAGTAGACCTTTAGAACTTGTATAGATTGGTTTGTATGGTCCCATGCGTGTATAAACTCGAAATGGTTATAGATTTGTTTGTGGGTTGGTTCATGGTTATTCTAGATATACTTAAACTATCTTTCTTTCTTCTAAATATGAAACCTATGATGAAGTTGTTGCTTTAGTGCAACAGGTCCGGAATAAGATATGTCATCAGCTGGTTGCCATAAGGTCGGACCATGGTACTAAGTTTGAGAATTCTCATTTTCAAGAATATTGCAAAGAGCATAGAGTGGATCACAATTTCTCTGCCCTAAGAACAACTCAGCAAAATGGTGTTGTTGAAAGAAAGAACAGATTTATTAAAGCGATGGCCAGAACAATGTTGATTCAAAGTGGTATGCCTAAGAACTTTTAGGGAGAAGCTGTTAACAATGGAAATGGATGATGGATCATCCATCATCCGCTTAACCCGGTTTTATTAAGCGAGTGAGAACCCAAAATAAATGGATGCGGGTAAAGCGGGTGGCGGGTAAAGCGGGTAATGGATGCGGATCGGAAGCGAATGAGATTTAAACATCCATCACCCGACCCATCACCCACTTAACATCAACCCATCACCCATATTATTAATTACACATGTTTATTTACTTACTTTATTTAACATTTTAGTTGAAAATTTTAATAAGTATGTATCTTATGGCATAATTTTTTGTAAAAATTGTAATATATCTCCTTCCTCGCTTACCACCCATTCAACCGGTGGATGACTGTAATCCCCCGTAATTTTATGAATTTTATAAATATATTTTAATATATAGTTATTTATATTTTAATATATTTTAGCATTTTAATGATTTAATTCTTCAAAGGTTGACTATTTGAAAGCCAAAGGAACTATTTTAATAATTTATTCAAGTCAAATATTTTATTAAAGTCATGCTTTGAAAGTACTTGAATTTGTTTGAAACACTTGGTGGATTTGAAAAAGGAGTTTAAATGGGCTTGAGGAACCCAAATACTAATTATAGTGATGTTAAGAGTTCAATCATCATTCCTATTCATCATTAAGCTCTATTTGAAGCCCAATTGTCTTTTCCTAATCCCACAATGGGGAAACTATAAATACCCCATAAACCCCAATTTTTCCCCACAACTTTATCTTCTCTCTCCTCCTTCCTCCCAATTTTTGGCCCTCTCACATTCTTTTTCTCTCTTTTTCTTTTCTTCCTTCCTCCTCTTCCTTCGGCACTTCCTTCCCTTCCGTCGACCGCCGCCGCCTTCCATCGGCTGACCACCGCCCCAGTCGACCACGACCACCGTCGACGCCGTCGCCAGTCCTCTTTGTTTGGTGCCCTTTTCGTCCTTTGCTTCCTTTGCTTTGGTTTGTTTCTTTCTTCCTCCTCAAGTTTTCTTCAAATATTATATTTTTAGGTTTGGTTTTAATTAGTTTATATTTAAAAGTTATAAGTTGATGATTTATTATTGAATCTAAGTTATGTAAATTATGTGTTGAAAGAATAAAAATTCAGATTTGATTATTATATTTAAAATAGGGTTTTAAAATACCAAAACATGGATTTTTAGGGTTTAAAAGATTGGAAAATCATAGTAGCATGTTATAAACTATGAAATTGATTTAAATTATGAATCTAAGCATGTTTAAGTATGTTTAAAGGGAGTTTTAGTAATTTATAAGTTGCTGGAATTTTAGAAAGGTTGTTATCAATGGAGTTTAATGGATTTTCATGACTAGTATAGTGGTATTATACTAGGAAGTATAGGTAATTGAAGTTTTAATGATAAAAACAAACTTTAAATATTTTTCAAGGGGATTTAAAGTATTTTAAAGTTGCTGGAATTTATTTGGAGTATTGATTATGAATTCTATTGGTTGCGTTAGGCGGAGAATTCTCTCTAGGCGACTTTTAAGATCGTTAAAGTGGCCTGTCAATTTGTTTACACAAGGTACGTACATACCTATGTGTTGATTGAGATATCATCATGATTTAAGCAACGAAAATTATGTAGTATCATGTATAGGAACTATGTTCAGTTCATATTTGATATTTATTATGTTGGAATTTGCATGTTTTATATTGTGGTGTAAACATGTTGATTATGAGATTATATTATGAGATTATATCATGTTTGTATGGAAACTTGATGCAAGCATGTTGGTTGGGAACTTTAGTTTATTAATTCACGTGGTGGAATTAATATATTTATTAGTATTGGATCATTATTGATCATTGTTCCCTTTGAGTATTTCACTGCTTTATAAGGACCGAGGGCCTTATCTGGTAAGTTGATATTTTCTACCTATGAAAGGTAATTTGGTTGTTGATTAGGTTCAACAAATAAGAAAGATTGGATTAAAGTTGAAACTAATCTTGGATTGTAAGTTGTGTGATCACTTATCTAATCCTAAGATAAAAAGAGAATTGTGATTGTTTGATGATTTTATTATTTGTGTTGCTTGTGAGTCATAACAAGTAATAACTGGTAAATCATGTAAAGCGAAACTGGATAGCAATAGCTTTAGACTGGTGCACGTCTGAAGTATTGGACAATTAGAAGTTGGAGTACATGGTGGTAGCCCATGGCTTTTTCTGCGTTTCGGGTTGATCACCGTTCCTATTTTATTAAAAGGTTCCTCGATATCGTAGGTCATTTTGGAATACGGAGTCGCGCCCGTATTTAGTCTTCCTAGGGGAAGGCTGTTTTAGATGAGACAACTCGGTCCATTGACTATTCCATTTAAAGTAATAAGAATGTTGTTTTAAGTTTATTTCAGTAAAAGTTAATATGTTACTATTTATTCCTGCCTACTATTTATTGGTATCATGTTAGGATTGTTTACTTGTTTAGTATGTAGTACTCAGCTTTGCTGATTACGTGCTTTTGTTGTGTATGTTGATCATGGCTTTGCCTTATTGATCCTGTGATGACCCATTTTGGTGAGCAGTCTCTAGGGATCAATAGTGCATAGTCCATATAACAGGTTCGAAGATGATGCATCATTGGGATTGGGATTTTGGAGAGCTTGTATAGTTTATATTCATTACTTTTGAGTTATACATTTTATAGTTGTTTTTATTTGGTTTAAGGTTGACTTTGGTTGTTGGTTGGTTTTGGAGTTGATTTTATTGTTGACTATGTTTAATTTATAGAGTTTATTATTATTGTTTTCCGCTGCAAAATTCTGAATAAGCCGATACGTTTTCACACGGGAAATAATGCTTTGATAATTCTCTATGTTTTATATTAAAAAATATTTTAGAAAAGAGAGAATTGTCGGGGTGTTACAAAGTGGTATCTGGGAGTTTTAGGTTTTTATTGGCCTTTCGTGCCAACTTTAAGTCTTTAGGCACCTAACTAGTTAGTTACTTAAAATGAATTTCTTAGAATTGAGCTCCTACTTATTCATGGTATTTAAATTACCTTCGAAAAGTTTTTTTCAAAATTCTATTATTATTCTGATTCGAATTTATTTTCAAAGGGTCCATAAATATTTAATTTTTTTAGTTTGGTGTCCGGATTTTTTTTTATATAGTCCGAACTTTTTTTTTTTCGAGGATTATGTTCGAAATTTTCGAACTATATTCCTTCATGTTGTTCGGTTTTTTCGGTTCCTTCCAAATTCGAAAAAAAAATTATTTATTTAATTATATTATTTTCAATACTCTAGTTTATTCTATTTTTTGGTGAGAGATGGGTAGTATAGGAAGGGCATATAGGATAGAAATAGTATATGTCTGCATTAAATAGTTAGTTCAACATGATTATATTTTTCTTCCCTGCTAACTGTTTATGTTATTTATATGCTTTATGTTGTGGGTTATTCTTGTTTATTGTTGATTGTTGGGATTATACGTTAAGTGAGAGTACCAATTGCTTACAGAAGTTAAATTTATTGTTATAGATTCCTAGCCATGTCTGAAAGAGAAGATACTAGAGTAGGGAGCTTTTACAACCCTATCGTACTGAGTGATGATGAGAGCGATGGAGGTTATGAGTCTGATGATGATAGTTATACCGAACTAGAGTTCATTATGCGTGATGTATTAAGAGCAGGCGTGCCTGATAGTGATGATGAAATTCTTCATGAGTTTGACCGTGCTAGAGGGCAGACCAGGAGCGATATCTACTATGCTTCTTTCAGATATGAGACTGATTCTGAGTCAAAGAGCGACGAGCCTCAACCTAAACGAAGATCTACGAGATTTAGAAGATATGTTTACTATAATACTAAGGACATTGATGAATTTGTAGATGAACTTTTCACTCCCGAAAACTACAGGAAATCAGAGGATAAGACTGATGATGTTTCACGTTATTTTATTTATTTATTCATTTATGCTTTAAAGAATAATGTTGAATAATTCGTCCAATAGTGGTTTAAATTTATATTACCTTCATTTAATTTTTTATATTTTTTAGCAAAAGTACAGCATTACGGATTAGAAATTTTTTGTTATTAACATATTTGAGGAATAAAAGTTAAATATTTAGTTATCTAAAGGAGCAAGAATTTATTTTGGGCACGCGAATGGAAATATTTTTATTTATTTGTTATGATTGAATTTATATTCATGATTCCTAAACTGTGTGTTCTTGATGTGAATATTCTTCATGGATGATTGATGATGATTATTCTGTAATATTGTTGTAACTTCATGAGAAATTGTTTGTTTATGCGATCTTTATGGTCAAATCAAATGTTACCTTCGTAGAGAATGGCATGTAATCATGTATCGAACCTAAAGTAGAGTGCGTTAATTTAAGGTCACGCACTAGAATGGCAAACAATAATAACGATTTAGTTGCTGCTATTCGCCTTTTGGCGGAGAACTGACTCAAGATAGAGCTGAGCGTCCCGATTCTGCTGGGGACATGTTTGAGAGGCTAGCCAAAGTTAAACCACCATATTTTAAGGGGCAAGCTGATCCTACCTTTTTGGAGAACTGGATTAGTGAGTTTGAGAAAATCTTTGGGGCTGTGACTGTCCTGAGAATATGAGAGTATGTTAGGCGGTGCTGTACTTAAAGGATGAGGCTGATTTATGGTGGAGAGAAAATGGGGTTAGACTGAGTGCTGTTGAAGGTTTCAATTGGGATTCTTTTGTTACTACCTTGAGAGGAAAGTTTTACCCTGCCTTTATGAGGAAACAGAAAGCCCAAGAGTTTATTAACCTGAGGCTGGGGACTATGACCATTTCTGAGTATTATAGCAAATTCATAGCACTGTTGAGGTTTGCACTTGAGGTAGTAGCCACTGAGGAGTTAAAGGCTCAAAGGTTTGAGCAAGGTTTGACTGATGAAATTCAGCTGGGGTTAGGTGGTGAAACTTTTTCATCCCTAGATATTGTGTATGGGAGAGCCGCCCACATTTATGGTCTTCAGTCGAGACGTGATAAAAAAAATGCTGTAGTGGGGAAGAAAAGAAAGGATTTCAATGTTGGAGGAAACCAAGGGAACTTCAAGAAGAGTAGAAATGGGAATGGGAATTTCCAAGGGAGGAATAATCAGGGCTATAATAATAAGGGTCAATCTGAGAGAGTGTACCACTATAAGAAGTGCAGTAATAACCATCCAGGTAAAGACTGCAAGGGAGAATTAGTGACCTGTGACTACTGCTAGAAGAAGGGCCATGGGGAGTATGAGTGCTTTGCTAAGTAAAAGAAAGAGCAAAATGGCAATGGGAGTGGTAACCAAGTGAGGTCTGGATTTAACCAGTTAGGAAATCAGGGTTCGAAGCATGTAGAGGCACTGAATAACTAAGGGTGCTACAATAAGCCTGCTAGTGAGAGCAACCAGAACAAGGCTCCGGGTAAACTGTTCGTGATGAGTTGCAATGAAGCTGGACGATCTGCCGACGTAGTGTCTGGTACTTTTTCTATTAACTCCGTGCTAGTTAAAACATTATTTGATTCGGGGGAGACTTATTCTTTTGTTTCGTCGTCTGTTATTAAAAGTCTAGGGTTAGTAGATTTTGAGGTGATTGATTTGCCTGTTAGTATACCTACTGGTGAAACCATAAGGCGTACCAAGTTGTTCAAAAATTTGCCTCTGAAGATAGGAGACTGTGTTTTTCCTTCTGATTTGATAGAGTTTAATCTGGGAGACCTAGATGTAATTCTGGGGATGGATTGGCTAAGTTTATACAAGGCCAAGATAGACTGTGAAGTTCAAAAAGTAGCTTTAAGAAACCCTTTGGGGAAGTTGATCACGTATAGACGTTTTGGGAAGTCCAAGAACATTGGGGTTATTTCTGCAATGCACGTGAAGAAGTTGATGAAGAAGGGGTGTGAGTTATTTTTCCTGTAGTGTGCAACATGTGAGTAAAGAAGCTGGGGTAAATATTAAGGATGTTTCAATTGTGAATGAGTTTATGGATGTGTTTCCAAGTGAGATTTCGGGTATGCCGCCTGCTAGAGTTGTTGAGTTCACCATAGACTTAGTTCCTGGAACTGCACCTCTATCTAAAGCACCCTATAGAATGGCACCTCCGGAGATGAGTGAATTGAAGACGCAATTGCAAGAGCTGTTCGATAAAGGTTATATTAGGCCTAGTGCATCACCTTGGGGAGCTCCTCTGTTGTTTGTTAAGAAGAAAGATGGGAGTATGAGGTTGTGTATTGATTACAGCGAGTTGAACAATGAAACCATCAAGAACAAATATCCTTTGCCTACGATAGATGACCTATTTGATCAATTGAATGGAGTGAGCGTGTTCTCGAAGATTGTTTTGCGTTCGGGGTATCACCAGTTGAGGGTAGCTGATAAGGATATACCTAAAATTTCATTTAGGACTCATTATGGTCATTATGAGTTCACTGTAATGCCTTTTCGGTTAACCAATGCACCTGCCATACTTATGGACTTAATGAATAGGATTTTCCATGAGTTCTTAGATAGGTTCGTTGTGGTATTCATTGATGATATCCTGATTTACTCGAAGAATGAAAAAGAGCATGATGAGCACTTGAGGATTATATTGGAGACGCTTAGGAAGAATCAGTTGTATGCCAAGTTCTCTAAGTGTGAGTTTCATTTGGAAAAAGTAGCATTTTTGGGTCACTATGTGTCTAAGGAAGGAGTCTCTGTAGATCCTGCAAAGATTCAAGCTATGAGTGAGTGGCCTACTCCAAAGAATGTGTCTGATATTCGAAGTTTCCTAGTTCTAGTTGGCTATTATAGAAGATTTGTGAGATATTTCTCGAAGATAGCGAGGCCAATGACCAATTTGATGAAAAAAGAGTCAAAATTCGAGTGGAGTGAGAAGTGTGAGGAAGCTTTTCAGATTTTAAAAGAACGTTTGACCTCCGCATCTGTTTTGACTCTGCCTGATGGGAATGAGGGATTTGAGGTGTATAGTGATGCTTCAAATAATGGTTTGGGATGTGTGTTACAGTAGAATGGAAGGTGTTCGCGTCTGCGTCGCGTCAGTTGAAATCTTATGAGGCTAATTACCCCACCCATGATCTAGAGTTAGCTGCTATTGTGTTCGCCTTGAAGATTTGGAGACACTACCTGTATGGGGTAACCTGTAAGATCTTTGCCGACCATAAAATTTTGAAGTATATTTTCACCCAGAAAGACCTCAATATGAGGCAGAGAAGATGGTTAGAGTTGATAAAGGATTATGACTTAGACATCCAATATCATGAAGGGAAAGCAAATGTAGTTGCTGATGCGTTGAGTAGAAAATCGAGTCATAGCATGAATGCCTTGATAGTTCCTGAGGAGTTGTGTCGAGGTATGCAAAGACTTAGCCTAGAAATCTTGAACCTGGGGAGATCGAGGCAAGATTGAGTGCTTTATCGTTGGCGTTGTCAATTTTCGATGAGATCAAAGAGGGTCAAGTTGGGGATGAGCACCTAGAAAAGATTAAGGAAAAGATGGGCCAAGGTAAGGAAGTTGATTTTAGGATCCATGATGATGGTAGTCTGAGGTTCAAGGGGGGGTGGTGTGTACCACAAAAATGTGATGAGCTTAAGAGATGTCTTATGGATGAGGGCCATAATACACCGTACTCTGTGCACCCTATGGGTGACAAGCTGCATAAGGACCTTAAGCAAATCTATTGGTGGCCAAACATGAAGCGTGAAGTTGCCGAGTTCGTGTCTAACGTGTCAGAAAGTCAAGATAGATCATAAGCGACCCATGAAGTTCCTGGATAGAAGTGGGATTCCATATCGATGGATTTTGTGACTGCTTTGCCTAGAACAAGGAATGGCAATGATACTATTTGGGTTATTGTGGACTGTCTGACGAAGTCGGCCGTGTTCATTCCTATTAAAGAGACATGGAAGAAGAAGCAACTTGTGAAGACATATATTAAGCATGTAGTGAGATTGCATGGGGTTCCAACTGATATTATTTCAGATCGTGATTCGAGATTCCTCTCGAAATTTTGGCAAAAGGTCCAGTTAAATCTTGGGACAACAATGAAAATGAGTACTGCCTTTCACCTTGTGACTGATGGTCAGACTGAGAGGACTAACCAAACTATGGAAGATATGTTGAGAGCATGTGTTATTGATTTTCAGGGTAGTTGGTAAGACCAATTAGATTTGATCGAGTTTTCATACAACAATAGTTATCATGCGAGTATTCAGATGACACCTTTTGAGGCATTATATGGAAGAAAGTGTAGAAGTCCCATTTGCTGGAATGATTTTAGTGAGAACATAGTATTGGGGACAGAGTTCATTGAGGAGACTGTCAAGAATGTGAAGTTGATTCAGGCTAGAATTCAAGCTGCTCAAGATAGGCAAAAGAGTTATGCCGACTTGAAGCGAAGGGAAGATGATTTCGAAGTAGGTGATAAAGTGTTTCAGAAAGTATCACCAACTAAGGGTGTGATGAGATTTGGGAAAAAGGGCAAATTAAGTGCCAAATATGTAGGTCCATATGAGATTCTACAAAGAATTGGGAAGGTAGATTATATCCCTGATGAGCGTCATGTCTTGGAGCCTGAGAGGATCCAGATTGATAGTAGCCTCACATATGAGGAAAGCCCTGTGAAAATTGTTGATAAGAAGGTGCGTAGTACACGCAATAAGGATGTCAATATCATGAAAGTGTTTTGGTCAAACCATGAATCCGAAGAGGCGACGTGGGAAGCTGAAGCTGAAATGAAGAAGAAGTACCCAAATTTATTCCTTGAGGTGAGTTACGAGGGCGTAACTCGTTTTCTTTAAGGGGGGTAGAATGCGATAGAATTTCGCGCTTTTTACTTATTTTTATGGTATTTTTATGCATTTTTATGCTTACTTTGGCGATTTGCACATGTTGGTGCAAAATAAATAGATTCTCCGCATAAGAAAAGGTGTTCATGAGTAACACAAGTGATTTTAAGTTGGCAAAAGAGTGCACATGAGTGGCACAAGTATCTCTCCAATGGGAGTTGAGTTGAAAAACTTTTGAAAATGTGTGAGTTTTCGTGTCAAGTTTCGGGACGAAATTTCTTTTAAGAGGGGGTAGACTGTAATCCCCCGTAATTTATGAATTTTATAAATATATTTTAATATATAGTTATTTATATTTTAATATATTTTAGCATTTTAATGATTTAATTCTTCAAAGGTTGATTATTTGAAAGTCAAAGGAATTATTTTAATAATTCATTCAAGTCAAATATTATATTAAAGTCATGCTTTGAAAGTACTTGAAATTGTTTGAAACACTTGGTGGATTTGAAAAAGAAGTTTAAATGGGCTTGAGGAACCCAAATACTAATTATAGTGATGTTAGGAGTTCAATCATCATTCCTATTCATCATTAAACTCCATTTAAAGCCCAATTGTCTTTTCCTAAGCCCACAAAGGGGAAACTATAAATACCCCATAAACCCCAATTTTTCCCCACAAATTTATTTTCTCTCTCCTCCTTCCTCCCAATTTTCAGCCCTCTCACATTCTTTTTCTCGCTTATTCTTTTCTTCCTTCCTCCTATTCCTTCGGCACTTCCTTCCCTTCCGTCGACCGCCACCGCCTTCCATCGGCCGACCACCGCCGCCAGTCGACCACGACCACCGTCGACGCCGTCGCCGGTCCTCCTTGTCTGGTGCCCTTTTCGTTCTTTGCTTCCTTTGCTTTGGTTTGTTTCTTTTCTTCCTCCTCAAGATTTCTTCAAAGATTATATTTTTCGGTTTGGTTTTAATAGTTTATGTTTAAAAGTTATAAGTTGATGATTCATTATTGAATCTAAGTTATACAAATTATGTGTTGAAAGAAACAAAATTCAGATTTGATTATTATATTTAAAATAGGGTTTTAAAATATCAAAACATGGATTTTTAGGGTTTAAGAGATTGGAAAATCATAGTAGCATGTTATAAACTATAAAATTGATTTAAATTATGAATCTAAGCATGTTTAAGTATGTTTAAAGGGAGTTTTAGTAATTTATAAGTTGCTGGAATTTTAGAAAGGTTGTTATTAATGGAGTTTAATGGATTTTCATGACTACTATAGTGGTACTATACTAGGAAGTATAGGTAATTGAAGTTTTAATGATAAAAACAAACTTTAAATATTTTTCAAGGGGATTTAAAGTATTTTAAAGTTGCTGGAATTTATTTGGAGTATTGATTATGAATTCTATTGGTTGTGTTAGGCGGAGAATTCTCTCTAGGCGACTTTTAAGATCGTTAAAGTGGCCTGTCAGTTTGTTTACACAAGGTACGTACATACTTATGTGTTGATTGAGATATCATCATGATTTAAGGAAGGAAAATTATGTAGTATCATGTATAGAAACTATGTTGAGTTCATATATGATATTTATTATGTTGGAATTTGCATGTTTTATACTGTGGTGTAAACATGTTGATTATGAGATTATATTATGAGATTTATATCATGTTTGTATGGAAACTTGATGCAAGCATGTTGGTTGGAACTTTAATTTATTAATTCACATGGGGGGATTAATATATTTATTAGTATTGGATCATGATTGATCATTGTTCCCTTTGAGTATTTCACTGCTTTATAAGGACCGAGGGCCTTATCTGGTAAGTTGATATTTTCTACCTATGAAAGGTAATTTGGTTGTTGTATAGGTTCAACAAATAAGAAAAATTGGATTAAAGTTGAAACTAATCTTGGATTGTAAGTTGTGTGATCACTTATCTAATCCTAAGATAAAAGGAGAATTGTGATTGTTTGATGATTTTATTATTTATGTTGCTTGTGAGTCATAACAAGTAATAACTGGTAAATCATGTAAAGCGAAACTAGATAGCAATAGCTTTAGACTGGTGCACGTCTGAAGTATTGGACAATTAGGAGTTGGAGTACATGGTGGTAGCCCATGGCTTTTTCTGGGTTTCGGGTTGATCACCGTTCCTATTTTATTAAAAGGTTCCTCAATATCGTAGGTCATTTTGGAATACGGAGTCGCGCCCGTATTTCGTCTTCCTAGGGGAAGGCTGTTTTAGATGAGACAACTTGGTCCATTAAATATTCCATTTAAAGTAGTAAGAGTGTTGTTTAAGTTTAGTTCAGTAAAAGTTATCTACAAGTTAGTATGTTACTATTTATTCCTGCCTACTATCTATTAGTATCATCTTAGGATTGTTTACTTGTTTAGTATGTAGTACTCAGCTTTGCTGATTACGTGCTTTTGTTGTGTATGTTGATCATGGCTTTGCCTTATTGATCCTGTGATGACCCATTTTGGTGAGCAGTCTCTAGGGATCAATAGTGCATAGTCCATATAACAGGTTCAAAGATGATGCATCATTGAGATCGGGATTTTGGAGAGCTTGTGTAGTTTATATTCAGTACTTTTGAGTTATACATTTTATAGTTGGTTTAATTTGGTTTTCAGGTTGACTTTGGTTGTTGGTTGGTTTTGGAGTTGACTTTATTGTTGACTAAGTTTAATTTATAAAGCTTATTATTATTGTTTTCCGTTGCAAAATTCTGAAGAAGCCGATACGTTTTCACACGGGCGATAATGCTTTGATAATTTTCTATGTTTTATATTAAAAGGTATTTTAGAAAAGAGAGAATCGTCGGGGTGTTACAATGACGGATGTATGTATGTGGGGTGATAGCTTATGCGGGTGGAGCGGGTGGAGCGGATGGATACGGGTAACGGATGCGGGTGAAGCTCCACTAGCCCTGAACCCAGTCTATTTCCATCCCTAGTCCCCATGCGTGTATAAAGTCGAAATGGTTATAGATTTGTTTGTGCATTGGTTGATGATTATTCTAGATATACTTAGACTATCTTTCTTTCTTCTAAAGATTAAACCTATGATGAAGTTGTTACTTTAGTGAAACGGGTCTAGAATAAGATAAGTCATCAGCTGGTTGCCATAAGGTCCGATCATGGTACTGAGCTTGAGAATTCTAGGTTTCAAGAATATGTCAGAGAGCATAGAGTGGACCATAATTTCTTTGCCCCAAGAACAACTCAACAAAATGGCATTGTTGAAAGAAAGAACAAAACTCATGAAGCGATGGCTAGAATAATGTTGATTGAAAGTGGTATGCCTAAGAACTTTTAGTGAGAAGTTGTTAACAGTTAACACTTCATGATATATTTTGAATAGAGCTCTTTTGAGGTATAAGTTGAAGAAAGCTCCTTATGAACTCCTAAGCAGAAAAAACCCAATATTGCGCACCTAAATTCTTTGATGTAAATGTTTTGTGCACAAAAATGGGAAAGATTAGCTCGATAAATTTGATCTTATGAGTGATGAGGTCGTTTTCCTTGGGTATTCTTCTAAAAGTAAAGCATGCTTATAGAGTTTTTAATAAGGAAACCCTTTGTGTTGAGGAGAGTATACATATGGTCTTTGATGAACATAACATGTTTTTTTATAATGTGCATAATGATGATGATTTTGAAATAGGATTGTCAAATTCCAGTAGAACGTACACATGCAGCTGGTCGTGAGGACGAATAGCAGTTCTCCATCTGATTCCCCATGTGCAAATGGAAGGAAACCTAAACAAGATCAAAGGTCTAGGACTGAAGTTAAAGATCAAAGGGGAGGATCAGTTGCGGATGGTCCCCCCAAAAGACAACCAGGTAAGTGGCTCAGTGGAACCCTTAATGAGCAACAGGTAAGCAGCTCAGGAGGGACTACTATACAAACTGGTGGTGCTGGAACTAGTATGCAAGTGGTTCATCTGAAGATGTTGAGAGAAATGCACAAAATGGTCATTCTTTTAGGCCTTATAAATATCAATCTCCTCATCCTCCTGATCAAACCAATGGTGAGATTTCTAAGAATGTTCAAACCATAATATTTTTTGTGAAATTTTTTGTGCATTCTTTTCTTTTTTCTTTATCATAGAAGCAATTGATTATAAATTGGCTTTGATTGAGATTGGATTTTGGCTATGTAGGAAGAATTAAATTAGATTGAGAGAAACCATGTTTGACATCTTGTGCCAAGACCTATGGATAGGTGAGTCATTGGTACCAAATGGTTGTTCTGTAATAAGTTGGATGATCTTGATACAATAGTCAGAAATAAAGCTCGGTTGGTTGTGCAAGTATAATCAACAAAAAGGAATGGATTATGATGAGACCTTTGCACCTGTTTCTAGATTGGAGGCTATAATAATGTTGATAACCATTGATGCTCACATGAATATGAAGTCGTTTGAGATGGACGTTAAGTCTACCTTTTCTTAACGGTTATTTGGAAGAGGCATATGTTGAACAACCACCTTGTTTTGAAGACGGTGAGTTCCCAAATTATGACTTTAAATTAGAAAAATCCCTCTATGGTCTTAAACAAGCTCATCGAGCATGGTATGAGAGGTTATCTACTTTTTTGATGGAAAATGGTTACAAGAGGGGAACAGTTGATAAGACATTATTTATCAAAACTAGAAAAAAAGGATCTATTGGTTGTTCAAAGTTATGTTGATGATATATTGTTTGGAGCTCCTAATCAGATTTTGTACGATGAGTTTGTTGATCTTAGGAGGTGTGAATTTGAAATGACATGATGGGAGAATTAGAATTCTTCCTTAGGCTTCAAATCAAGTAACAGTTCATGGAATCATGCTTTATCAACAGAATTATCTTAGAGAGCTTTTGAAGAAGTCTGGAATGCAGAACAGTAAAGCTTATGATACACTTATTCACACCTCTACCAAACTTGATGTTGATTTGGAGGGAAAGGATGTAAGAGCTTTACTGAGGTATGATTGACTCTCTTTTGTACCTAGCAACTAGTAGGCCAAACATTTTTTCAATGTGGGGTTATTTGCAAGATTTCAGAGCAATCCTAAGCAATCTAATCTAAAGGTTGTTAGAAGGATTCTAAGATACTTAGGATGCGTTCTCTTCATCTTAATAAATTAAGTTTCAGGTCCAATCAGTTCAGTTCAGTTCAGATAAATTTCAATCAGGTCCAATAAGATCCAATAAGTTTCAATTAGGTCCAATCAGGTTTAATCAGGTCCAATAAGTTCCAATAAGGTCCAAATAGCCAATAATCAATAAATTTAATTAAAGGACCACTATGATTATTATATAGTATTATATTTGTAATATTGTCTATTATTTTATTATTCATATTACTATTAGCTGATTATGTTATTATTAAAATTTTTAACTAAGGTACCACTATAATCATATAGTATTATATATATTTGCATTATTATCTATTATTTTATTATTCATATTACTATTAAATGTTGATTATGTTATTATTAAAAAATATTATAATCATGGTCAAATAAGGTTAACAATAATAAACATCATAATTATAATATTTTGCAATTCGTTTTTAAATAATTAGAGATAACATGTTTTCGTTACTAATAACAATGAAAGATATAAATGTTATTAATTGATTTCCTACTAGTGCTTTATGAAATCAAAGCAAGACTATTAGATATATTAGTGGTGAAAGTTATGTATAGGCAAGCATATAAATAGTATTTTTTTTTTTTTGTTAAAATGTTAATTATAAGAGATACTTAATAATTACTATTATTTCGAAGGATAAATTTTAATAACTATTACTCCCTCCGTTTCATTTTAATTGTTTCACTTTGACATTTTACACTATTCACAAGTTGCACTTTGACCCTCATTTGTGATTTATACATGAATAAAAAAAACATAGGCATGTGGGATCTTATTAGATTCGTCTTAATATGTATTTTATTAATACGTACTTTTTTTAATTTTTACAAATACAAAACTAGAGATATATATCCTCAAAGTTTTGCATTGGCATGCGTGAAAAGTGTAAGTGTAACCATTAAAAGGAAACGGAGGGAGTATGTCATAATAAATTTTGAGGGATAGTATTTATGTTAGGGGTAATATTTATGTTATTACTCATCAAACTTTTTGTCAAATAAGGTCAAATAAGTTTCAATCAGGTCCAAGTCTAATAAGTTTCAATCAGGTCTAATAAGTTCCAATCAGGTCAATAAGTTTCAATCAGGTCCAATAAGTTTCAATCAGGTCCAATAAGTTTAAATCAAGTCCAATAAGTTAAATCAGGTCTAATAAGTTCAATTCAGTTCAGTTCAGTTCAGGGTTATTCAAGTAAAAAGAATGCACCCTTAGTAGGAACAAATGATTTGTGCTTGTGATACCCCGAAGGAAGCTCTATTGAATTGTTTAGGTACACATATGCAAACTATATTGGGTTCCTTTTGGATAGGAAAAGTACATCAGGTATGGCTCACTTTCTTGGATCATGTTTGATCTCTTGGGGACCAAAGAAGAAAAATCCAGTAGTCTTATCCACAACAGAAGCTGAATATATTGCAACAGATGCTTGTTGATCGCAGTTGTTGTGGATAAGGAACCAACATAAAGATTTTGGTGTTGTTTTTGGGAGTGTTTCGATTTTGTGTCATAACACAAGTGCTATAAACATTTCAAAAAATCCTGTCTAACAATCCAAAATCAAACATATTGAAAAACGACCACTTTTTAAGGGACAATGTGGAAAAATGTTTGGTTGAGTTATTGTTTTGCAAGAGTGAAGATCAAGTTGCCGATTTTTTCACAAAACCTTTGTGTCCTGAGTCTTTTTATATGTTTTGTGTCTTATTAGGTCTACTTTAGATTTAGGTAGTTGGCTTCAAGTGTCTCCCTTTGTATTTGGCTAGATTTATACTCTTTAGTTATCATTTTTGTGCATATATATCTAAATATCTTTGCAAAGATTCATTTATGTGTCACCATTTTTGTCACTTCCTGGATATGAAAAAATTCACCTAGTGGTATTACTTGAAACAGATGAAATCTGGCTAGTTGTATGAACCACTTGCAAGTTGCAAGTTGCAAGTCTTCGTTCCTTGTCGCAGAGCATTTTAGAAGAACAGCAAAATTACAAGTATATGATCTTGGCGCAATTAAATTTGAGCCGAAATTCAAATTCGGATTGTTCAACTTCTTCAAGTTAATGCTCCACGAGGTAGTTATTCCTTCTTTTTAGGCAACAATCTTTCATGATATGTATATCTTACTTCCCGCTTTTATTTGTGGTAGTTGATGTAAGTAATTTCCTAAAATGTAAACTTCCCAAATTTAAATTGTTGCCATTTAGTTAACTAATCAATATATCATATAACTAATATATAAAGCAGAGTACAAAAGTCAGATCATGAGGCCGCGATATTTGGCAAAAACCATATCACGAGGCTGCGACATTTGGCAAAAGTCAGATCACGAGGCTGCGACATTTGGCAAAAGTCAGATCACGAGGACGCGA
Organism: Beta lomatogona; assembly: GCA_947646795.1. Classification (NCBI taxonomy): domain Eukaryota; kingdom Viridiplantae; phylum Streptophyta; class Magnoliopsida; order Caryophyllales; family Amaranthaceae; genus Beta; species Beta lomatogona. The sequence goes on from CANSNZ010001472.1 coordinate 748,296, forward strand.
ATCATTTGTGGACGCCATTTGTCGCGCTCATAAAGTGCCATGTAATTTTTTTTTGAATATAAATAGAGTTCTTAATTGATTAAAATACAAATAGAGTTTAGGATAAGAATAAATAGAGTTGGGTTCACAATGAAAAACTTAAATATAGTAAATTGATTATAACTTTTAATATATAGTTCGTAAAATTATAATTTTTGCACCATTGGAAAGTGTTTAAAAAGCTCTTTAAAATAAGATCCATTTATACTATATTAAAAAATTTATATTAAAGTAACTTATAAAAGGAAACATCGACTATATACTAACGTATTAAAGTAACCTACTACAATTGAAATTAGCGATTCAATTAACCTAATGCAATTGGAATTAGCGATTCAATTAACCTAATGTAATTGGAATTAGAAATTCAATTAGAATTAGGATTGTTATAAGATATTCAATTAGAATTAGGGTTGTTCTACAAAACCTATTCATGTTAGAATAAGAATATTAAAAAGTCTTGCAAACAATCCCTACACTCTTTATAAATTGTGTATCAATCTCTCTGCTAATGACGTTAAATATATAATCTCTTTTATTTTGCCCCCTATATACTCTACATGAAAACAACAAATAGTCAAGACTTCTTGATTTCGTTGAAACAAACAAGTTTGTTGTCAATGCTACGTTGTCCTTGAGTACATTGATACAACTTCAGCAAGTTTTTTACCTTCGGCGAGTTCAAGTAAGCTTTAGTCCTTAATGTTATGACATAATAAATAATTATAATTTTTATGACTTAGATTTTTTAAAAAAATCTTTTTTTATGTATTCTTTCTATTATGAGGCCGCGACATTTGGTAAAAACCAGATCACGAGGCTACGGCATTTGGCAAAAGTCAGATCACGAGGCCGCGGCATTTGGCGTCCTCATTGGTGGACGCCATTTGTCGCGCTCATAAAGTGCCATGTAATTTTTTTTTTTGAAATATAGTTTATTGTTGGTGGAAATATTGGTATTTGTCAGAGATTTTTGACAACATACCTAGGGGCAACTAATTAGCTAATCAACTTCTTATCAAAATCTATTATATCGTTGTACAATGAAAAGTAAACTAAGGCAAAAAATCTCCATAGAATCTAATGAAAGATGAACTTTGTTGCTTTTTATTGGGTCAAAAAGTTTAAGTGTCTAAATGATATACTCGATTGTTCAGAAATGATGTAGTCTTTGCATGATATAGTATGTTTGTGAATGATATTGTCAGTTTCTTCATGACATATGAATTACAAGCCAACGTCAAAGATAATGACAAAATCATACTATAACTTTTAGTTGTTCTATGTCGGACATAAATAACGGCCAAAAATAGGGGTGAAAATATTTCACAACTCTACCTCTTCTTCACGAAAAAGCCAGGGCATTTGCCCGGGTCCCAATACTAGTATATAAATAAAGGAGGAACTTTTCGGGAGCATAGGGAGCTCCTCAATATTTCGAGGCCATAGAGCGAGCCATGTAAGATTCCCATTTCATCAAATTTTATTTTTATCTTTTACAAAAAAAAAAAAAAAGAGTTCAACATAGATTTAAATACATATAAGGAGTTCTAGATAAGCTAAAATTAGAGTTTGGTTTTGCATGAACAACCTAAATTATTATATTATGTATATTGTGTATAACTTTTGCTACGTGATTCGAAATATTTTAATTTTTGTTCCATTGGATAGTGCTCGAAATATGCTCCAAAATAAGATCCATTTATAATATAGCTCAACAACTTATGAAATAGGGAGCGCCATGTAGGATTGTCGTGTCATTAAATTTTATATTAAATATTTTAAAAAATAGAGTTCTACATATATTTAAATACATAAAAGGAGTTTTGGATAACAAGAAATTAGAGTTTCGTTTAGAATAAACAACCTAAATTATTATATTATATAAATTGAATATAACTTTTGCTACCTAATTCAAAACATTATAAGTAATTACCATTTGAGAATGCTTGAAATATACTTCAAAATAAGCTCTATTTACAATATAGTTTTACAACTCATGAATATATATTTAACAAGATGAATGGTAAGGCATTATTTAGTCATTCTCTTAGATAAATATAATAATAGTTATAACTATAGTGTACTATATGTGACTATAGCATTTTATCATAGGTCCAATTTACAGGATAAAACATATTATCTTTCAAAACTTCAGTCTTACGAGTCCGGATCCTCTAGAGTTAATAATAAATAATATATAATATATATATATATATATATATATATATATATATATATATATATATATATATATATATATATATATTAGAGTTTTGGATGATGAAAAAGTTAAATTATGATTTTAAAAAACAACCTTAGAATAATATAGGAAGCTCCACCTAAGCATGACATGTCATTCTTTTTAATTTTTATTTTAAAAAAAAAAATAGTGTTTAACATAGATATAAATACATATAAGGTGTTTTTAATAAGTGAAGATTACACTCTGATTTTAAACAAACAACCTAAATTATTCAACTATGTAAATTGAATATATAACTTTTGCTATATAATTCACAATATTATATATATTTTTTACCATCGAAGAGTGCTCGAAATATGTTTCGAAATAAGTTCCATAAACAATACAGTTTTACAACTTATGAAAATATATTTATTTAGATGAACAATAACATTTTATTTATTATTTATTTTAAATACATATAAAATTAACTATAAAAATAGCGTATTATATGTAACAATAACAATTATGTCTTTCAAAATCATACTTTTAAAAATTGAGTTATATGAGTTATATAAAGATAAAAAATACATTCATATAGTTTTGAACCTATAGCATACCATAATGACATTACATGAAGAATCAAAAGAAAGTTTGTCAACGACATTGCAGAGGTATTATGCAATAGACTAATTTACTTATTTTATTCCTAGAATATTTGTTGTATAAGTAATTATTTATGTTTTTATTTTTCATTTATCTATATGTCAGATCTTTTTCTTTTCTCAATGAACTTAATTCTACTAAAACTAATTGGGAAATCAAGGTTCGAGTTTCTAGAGTATTTGAGGTCGCAAATCATGAAAAAAGGGGGAAGTTTGATAAGTCTTAATATGGTCATGATTGATGGAAAGATTTTTTCTCTTAAATAGTATTTTAGATTATTAATAGAGGTTAGTTCTATATTTAATTTATTTTATTCACGATACCATCTTTATGATCTTGTTCTTGGCTTCCCATCTTCTATTCTATATGCGTTAGTGTTTATATGCTATATTAAAAGTTGAAGATGTGGCTGACACTCATATTTTTTTTCTCTATTCTTTATGTTCTGCATCTATTAAATTATTACGCTTTACTTTCTTAAAGTACCATTCGGATATTTTCCATGTTAAAATTGTCTTAGCTATTGTTAGTCATATCAATTATTGGGATACTATTTAATTATAGACTTAGGTACAATATTCAATTGAACATTAAAAATATAAAATTTATATATCATAATAACAAATCTAGAAATTAAAGTATAATGATAGATACTTTCTCTATATTTTTCTACTACAAACAATGGGTTTGGCATGGTTTTAAGAAAAAAAAAAAAAAAAGTAGTTTAGCATAGAGGGGTTAACTAGTAATCCGTGCATTGTGCTCCCAGGAGCAAAACGAGAATTGTGCTCCCACAATACAAAATAGAACATTTACGAAAGCGAAAATGAATATTTTACTGTTGAAGTGGAACATTACAAGAATTTATGTACGAATACGAACATTTAATTGTTGAAGTGAAATATTACAAGAATTCACTTACATAAACGAACATTTTACTGTTGAAGTAGAACATTACCAGAATTCAATTACGAAAAAGAACATTTTGCTGTTGAAGTGGAACATAACTAGAAAATCGATTACTTAAATAGAACATTTGCTCATCAAATATAAAACATATTTTCACGACAAATAGAACGTATTTTTTGCTGAAAAATAAGCTTTGAACAAACAATTTTGTTAAATAGAACATTTGCTTATCGAAAATATAACAATTTTCACGAAAAACAGAACATATTTTCTGCTGAAAAATAAGCTTAAAATGAACATTTGTTGACATAGAATATTTACTTATTGAAAATAGAACAATTTTCGCGGAATATAGAACATATTTTTTTTGCTGAAAAATATGCGTAAAACGAACATTTGTTGAAATAGAACATTTACTCATCGAAAATGGAACAAATTTACTGGGTGCACCGTGTGCACCGTGCTCCTGAGAGCACGATAGAATTTTCAGTTAACTAGAGTAGGGGATAAGTAAATCGTTAATAAAGTAAAAGCAACTTTATGAGGCAATTTGAGTAATAACTGATGGTTTTATTAACATAACGTAATGACGATGTTGTCAACTATGGTTTTTTTTTTACCGAAAGTGGAATGGTTCCAATAGATGAAACTACCCAAAGTGGTAATTGTTGCAATAGAAAAAGAATAGAGAAATTATATAAATACAATAGTGTTGAAAAATCTCATTTCACGGCAACATAAAATCAACAATGTCAACAAAAAATTTGCAAAAAAATAAAATAAACAATAACCCATGCAACGTAGGGCCTTCAAAACTAGTATCAAATATTTTAATAAAGAAAAAGAGTAAAATAAACTATAAGACAATGACACGTGTCAGCTTTACAACGAGTGTCTTGTATTATTATAATATAGAGATTTGGAGATTCTCGTCCTTGATGCACATCCCAACTCATATAGTCATATGACAAGCCTTGGTAAAGTTCAAGGCAATTCGATGATAATTTCTAAATTAAAAGTATGATCCCAATCTTTAATAACGATATACTGTATTATCTACACGACAAGACCACATTTATTTATTGTGCAATTTTTCATCTTACAGAAACAGGAGGTTGTGCAACCAGAACTAGCAGACCGGACGAAAAATTGCCATTTACACCAGCTACTAATCTAAAAGAGATGCCTAAGCGGGTCTTCCTGCTTTTCAAGTCAGGATATCATATGATGTCTGACAATTCAGTCCCACAAAGATAACAAGAGTACAAATGATTTTTACCAAAATCTGCTCCTAGTTCAAGGTCCTCGATTGCTTCGGAAGCAAAGGCATCCCTGCTGTTGATCAACAGGGATCATGCCACCACCCTTTGTGGTATCAATCGCCTCTATTAATGACACCACCTCATCCATTTCCGGCCTCTTGTCTGGGTTTGCATCCCAACAACGCTTCATTACATTTGCAAGAGAGCCAGGGCAGCATCTAGGTATTTCTGGCCTCAGATTCTGGAAGTCGGGATTTTAAGCAAGGGTAATGGTGTTCAGGGTTTATTCAAGCACTTAACATCCTACTATAATGGTACATTAAAATCAGATATTACCTGTCGAACAACCGCTGATGTTACTTCTGAGAAGCTGAGATCAGGATATGGCATCTCACAACAGTATATCTCCCATAAGCAAATGCCAAAGCTGTACACGTCACATTTCCTATTATATGGATGACCATTGAGAACCTGCATTATTTACCCCCCAAAAAAGTTGAAGATTGGCATACAAGTAATTCTGGTACATTGATGTCAAGGCCTAACTTGAAAGGAAAAGTCAATGCTATCAGCAACAATTTATTTGTTATGCCTTCTTCTTGAGCTAGACTTGTTATGAAAGCCAGAGCCGTGCGCAAACTATTTGTTGCTGTACGGATTTTGGAGTAAAGATTTCAGATTAAAATGTTGCATCTGAAAACGGTCTAAAGGTGACCAACAAAATACATGTTCTTGAGGATAGGAAATTGGCAGGAAAGTAGGAAGCTGTGACAGAAAATGTTGCCATTTTTGGAAAAAAAATGTCAACAAAAAGCTTAAATACCAATCAGTCAGGTATTAGCTTTCCTCAACCCACAGGAAGCAACACCGTGACAGTAGAGGACCTTACCTACAAGGGATCTAAGATCTTGCATTTGGTTGAAGCTTTTAGTTGTTATCATTAGAACAAGATTTTTGTTAAAGGATGAACAACACAAAAGCAATTACCTACCTCAGGAGCCATATAACCAAGGGTTCCTGTTTCACCAGTCATGTCATGAGGATTTGAAGCCTCAACACGAGCAACGCCAAAGTCGGCTATTTTGAGATTCCGTTGCTTGTCCAAAAGCATGTTTTCAGTCTTGACATCTCTGTGGACAATTTTCTCAGCATGGAGATAGCTCAACCTATGAGGATACAATGGAGAAACAATCATCAGAGACTAAGTTCCAAGTTGCAATTACATTGTAAAGCTAAGTTCCATTGTGCAATTTTATTGTAAGCTACATAATCATAGCATCTTCAATTCTACACGTGTTGCCTTTCAGAAAGAAAATATATCTACAGATTCGAGGACAATCAGTTCCATACTTGTTTTCATCAGACAAATGAAAAGAAGATACACTTGAGTGCTGACTGAGAAAAACTATCAACAGAGCAGCAGGACACAACGAACAGAAAAAGGTTTTGGGGAGCAGAGGAGTCCTGGATTTTAGAAAAGATGCAAAACAGCAACGTCTATTACATGCTTGGTTTCAAATTCTCATTTGAAAATGACGTGTCATATCAGGAAGAATAATTGTCAATTAAAAAGTTCAGCAGATTCAGCTGTGACAGAGGAAAGAGCCCTGGTGTATGAGACTATGACCATGATAAACTGGGTCTATGGTGTACAGACAATGAGTGATAACAACAAGCTGGAAACTATCATGGGCTTAGACGATGTCCAACACAACTATTGATTGCCTAAGCTATCTTCCATTATGGTACACATCCTGATTCATTGCCAAACAATTGCGCCATCTAGCTCGTAGGCCGGGAGGTAACTATAAAGCCATTGAAGGGTTGAGACATCCTACAAGGCTACAATTGAATACTCAAACAGCAAAGCATAAGATGTACCTAAACATAGTGAACACAGACAAAATGCAGATGGGGATCAAGGGACTAACCCCCTTGCAAGGTCAAGTGATAGCTGAATTACTACTTTGAAAGCCAGCTTCCTTCTCCTGTTCTTTATAAGAAAATTTTTCAGAGCACCTCCAGGAAGATACTCAACCACGACACAACAAACATTCTTTGGCATGCCAATGTGACCGTTTTCAGTTTGTATAGTCAAGTCAGAGGAACCCATTGTAGCTCCTATAAACTGCAAGATAAACAATGACATTGTGATCATAGGCACAAGGATAAGAAGGGCACCAGAAATTTATAAGCTCTATACAGCAGTGAGGTATAAGGTCAAATAATCAGGTATAACAAACCTAATTTGAACCGTACAGTAGCATGGAACATTCAGAGCATAACTTATTCTCCTTTCTTGTACCTTCATTGAAGGAGTAAAAACTTTGTGTTTCTTGTACCTTCATCTGAGGGGTGTCAATGGAGGCTATTTATGGAAGCATTCACTTATGCTAAGAAAAACCTATTTATGGAGAGCTAGCTAAAAAATAAATGTTCTCCTTGTCCACATTAATACTAAATAATAGATCTTCATTAAGTGATCATCAAAGGCAATGGCATACAAGCAACACCAATGATCCGATTCATCCATTACAGCAGAAGCCATTAATTATAGAAGAACTGGTTATAATGTATTCCCTGCATTAAACAACAGAGCATTGGATTTGATTGAACTATTCTAAGGCTTTTAGAATATAATGAAGTTAACTAAAGAGGCTTATAAAAATGTGAACAAAATTTATCTATGATAAAGTTGAAAATTGTTTTAGTGTATATGATTAATTTTTATTCAGAAACAACCTCTATGCTAAAGCACGGAGAAGGTTGCGCGTATACAACCTCACATTGAGTTTTCGTTGGTATGGAATTACTTTTTGATCGTAAATCAATCTTCTGATATAGTATTACAGAGACTAGGTTGTCTCTACCAAAGTTGTTAAAATCGAGATTCTAGTTTGAATCGGAAACGACCTATAGAATCGAATCGTAAAATCGAATCATAGAATCGTAAGATTCTACAAACACGTATAATCTAAATATTACACTCAATCTTCATTGAATATGCTAAAATTATAGTTAAATACCTAAAAATTAGAAAAAAATAGTTGTTTACCCACTATATTGGCAATAACTAACAATATATATCTATTATTTGCTTTGTTAGCATGATTTAAATTTGCGAGGTTTTCACAAGTCAACAGAAATGTATAGAATCGTCTAGAATCGTGAATCGAATCGTCTACCATATTTTGAATCGTAAAATCGTAAGATTTTAAGATTTGAATCGCGATTTTAATAACTTTGGTCTCTACCACTTTATATTAACTTGTTTGTTCACATACCAATTTGCTAACAATGGGTTAGGTATATCAGCAAATGAAACCAGAGATTTGCAATACCTTAGTCACATTAGGGTGGTCCAGTTTGTGCCATACTGCAACTTCTTGAGCAAAAGCTGCTCTTAACTGCGAAAGCTCAGCATCCGACCGATGGCCCTCTTCCCCCCAATCAAGAAGTTTAACTGAGAGCAATACAATGAAGCTTTATGCACACAACTAGAGGAAAAAAGAAATAAAGGGTAAAAATAACATCATCATTTTCATTTTCATTAAAGATCCTAGAGTCATGCAGATGCAAAAACAGACTGCTTTACTCCTTTTTTCCAGGATGAGTTACCATCGTGTTACGTCTAATTTTCCATTTTTTTTACTGTTTGTGTTTTCTGTAACAAAAGTATTCCTTACTAGAAAAAGAAAACAAAAATAGTAACAAAATAGGCAGTTCATCTCATATCACATGAAATTTGTGAGAAAGAAAACTGAACTAAAAACTTTTTTCTTTTTCCAAAAAGTTGCAACTGCTTATCCTCCACTTGACTACCAATCTCGTGAATCACGGATCATCCCAACTACAAAGTGCCTTAAAAAAGTCAGACAACCAACAATGGCAGTATGGCACTCCACCCCCAATCCAGAGGAGTAGAGGACCAAACTTAAACTGAAAAAACACAAAATTCTTAACAAACTTTTTTTGGGGTAAGTGAGCAACTAAGCGCAGTGTAGACCGGATTCGATCCAAGGTACCACCCCAATAAGACTCTACCAACTAAGCTAGACCACATCCACATACTCTTAACAAACTGAACATTTACAGAAACACCCAGAAATTATTACAACTTAATAAACATAAAAAAGACGGGTAAAAACACATAACTCAAAATTGCCCACCAAGAGACTGATAAAATGCTTAAGAGAAATATAAAAAAAAAACCTGCAACATCTTGGGCATCATAAACACCACGATGAACAGTACCAAAAGTACCGCGCGCAATAACAGACTTAATAAGGAGCTTAGAAGGGTCAATTTCCCATTCTGCGCGACTACTTCTGTCTCTTTCTCTCTCCTCTTCTTCTTCCTTTCGCTTTCTTTCGAGCGTTAATGCCTTGTTAAGATGCCTTTGTAACTGTTCATCTAAGCTTTTCAGATCTATCTGATCTGCTCTCACATACCCATCATTGCCTTCCTTCATTTTCTGTTGCTTTATTTTTTTGTAGGTTTGTCTGTCGATGTTAACAATTTTTTCAGGGGTGGTTGGGTTAAATGGGTGTAAGAACTAACAAGTGAAGTAGGCAACTGCCAAAGACCAGACTAACTGTCGCTGAGTATATAAATGCAGGGCAGGAGTACTATGAGTGGAAAGATTCCGAGAGATGAAATATTGAGGGCGTGTACCGTAACCGTAGTTTGCCTTTTATTCATTCTTCTTGGGTTTTGTAAAAGGATCACAAAAAAAACACACACACTCTCTCTCTCTCTAACTTTTGTTTTATGTACGAAAATTCAATATTCCCCCACCATTTTTTTTTTATTAATGACATGTTTTTTTTACTAAACTAAATTGAACTAAATTTAATTTGCTTGAACTAAAATTGTGTTAGAGAATTAACGGAACTAAACTAAATTGAACTTGTTGAAACTGAATTAATGGAACTGAATTCTCATTAATTCAACCCAAAAAAAAAGGGCCTACGTGACTAAATAAGAATTGACATAGTTCTTAAGAAACTTATAGAAGAAAAAGTTAAGGACCACACTTAACAAAATACATAGCAATTTTGTGATGACAATTTTGTAAAAAATGTGAACTTTATTTTGTCATTTATAGCAACCACACACTTAAAAAAAACACGGAGAAATATACTCCTAACTTTTGCGAAATGAATCGACATATTTTCAAATGAAATGGTCTTACTATAAAGGAAAAATTACTAATTTATTATTGTGGCAACTGAAAAACAAGCCTAAACACCGCTGTATACTTTTGGAAAATTGCAAGAGATCTATAACTCTAGTGAAAATTACACAAAACACCCTTACAATATGTTATTATTTACATATGATCATTTAATACATTGATATAGGTCTTAAGGGAGACACTTTGTGTTTATACTAATTTTAAGTGACATGCATCCAAATATGCACTATTTATCATTGAAAGATTGTTTCATTTCCTACTCAGACAACATGGTCTTCATAATCTCTCTCTACTTTTTGACAAACATACGTTCCCATGAAGAGAACACTTGAAAAAGCAACATTATGGGAATGGGACAACCTTGTAAAGATGGAGGGAGTATGAAATAGTGTTAAGATGTTAAGACAATTAACAAGCCTCTTAAAATATCAAAGCTTAACATTACAACTGATTTTGGTGGTGTCAAAACTTTCTAACTTGAAGAGTTACCGAATCAGGATTGCATCCAACCTAGTTTTATACAAGAAATCTAAGAATCAAACTTTATCTATACTCGACCTGAGGTCATCCTGAAATTAATTTGACCCCAATAACCAAAAAATCGAACACAATTTATATGATTATACCCGGCTCGAAACTTACCCAAAATCAATTAGACCCAATAATCTTAGATTTGAATATAATACATACCGTTCGAAGTCAACCCGAAATTGGCTAGACCCGACATACATCCGTTTAGAGCCAACTTGTAACAGTCTTATTTGTTATAACATTTATTTAATGCTAATTATAATTATTATTTTAATTATGTATCAGATATTCTTATTTGAGTTGGAATTTGAATTTTGATTTGTCATGTCTGTAATATAAATATTATGAAGTTATTATTAAATATATATTGAGTATTAAGTATTAAAGATTTGTTGAGTGGTATTTGATTGCCCAAATAAGGAAATGAATTCAGTTTCTTAAAGTTCATTTCCTATATTGATAAAACAAACCCTTTCCTTGGTTAGTTTTTTGGCAAGTTAAACCCCCAAACCCATTCTCCTCTTTCTCTCTCACCCAAATCCCAAACTCTCAACCCGGTCTCTCTCTCTCTCTCTCTCTTTGTAGCTCACCGGAGCTTATCTCTGTCTCTCGTGCCATTTCCCTGTCTCTCGCTCATCTCCATGTTGCTGCTATTCTTCGGCGTCGCTGCTTCGTCGGTGCTGCTAGTTGTTGTGTCTAGGGGTGAAAGTTCGGTGTACGATTTAGATTTAGGCCTAATCTAATCCGGTCCGAATAAAAATTGGGTTTTAATTTTCCAATCCAATCCAATCCGAATTTTCAGACATTAGATTGGATCTGATCCGAATTATCCAATTTTTTAAACTTTATTTTTTTGATGAAACAAATGTTGCGCGAGCATCAAAATAAAGTGTTTGAAAATAATGTAATTCATACAATCCCATAAAAGTTCGTTAATAAACTAATAACAACTAACAATTCATTACAAGCTCATAATTCATTACAACAAATAGGTTCAACAACAAAGCATAACAACATGTTCAACTACACAAAGAAGGTTAAAATTTACACTCTTGGACCATTTAGGCTTTTAAAAAAAATCGGTTAAATCGAATCATAAATATACAATATAGGGCCTATAAACTATCCAGTTATTTTGGATTTTTGGACTCATTCACCCTCAATCCAATCCGAAAATCTGTTTTTTCAAAAAAACTCAATCCGACTCGAATCCGAACATAATTCGAGTCCAATCCGAATTACTAATTCGATTTATATTGGGTTGGATTTCGGTTTTTATCCGTATAAATTTCACCCCCTATTCGTGTCATTTCTCTCCTCTGGTGCTGCTACCGCTTCTCTCCTTTGTCATCGTTGTGTTACCGTCTTGGTGTTGTTGACGTTGGTAATTGTTGTTATGTTCAGGTGGCTACTTGTTCGGTCGCTTTGCTCGTCGGAGCTAGGGATGTCGGTGGGTAATGGATCTTATCCGGATCCATTTTTAGTGGATCTGGATCCTCAAATTTTGGACCCGACGGATGCGGGTAGGATCTGGATCGTAGTTTTTAAAAAGGGATTTGGACCGGGGCCTAAATTATTACCCGAATCCAGATCCGTTTACCCATTTTTTTAGCTTTGCAAAACCCTAACCTTGCATAGTATCTCTATCTAGATCTAGTTTCTTAGCTTTGTGAAACCCTGGCCTTGCATAGCGTCGCATGCATCCTTAGAGAGTCTTAAGTTTCCATTATTGCATCATTATGTGAATTATTATTTGAGTTGTTTGCACCTATTTGCTAAACATTAGATCAGAAACTAATCAACCTTGAATTTGAACGAATCTAAACAAGCATATTTAAACAAAGAATGAACTCGAAATTCGTCTACAATCGAAGCTAAAAAAATATCCAGAAAAATTTGAACTAAAAATGAAAATTTACAAAGAATGAATGAAGATTATATAGATTAGAATATATGAAGAAAAAAAAAGGGTAATGAGATCTACTCTTCATATTGAAAGAGAAAATTAGAAGAAAACAAATTGAAAGGAAACAAATCTCAATAAAAAAATTTAATATAAAATTAATTTCCAAACATCTAGTCAATTGACTAAAATCCTCACCCGAGATCGACTTCAATTCAAGCTGAAAAATAGAGCAAATTGTGATGAAATTTTCCAGCGGCCTTGGATGTAGATATGATAGGACGAGAGAAAATTGCTAAGGTGTTTCGGGTCTTTGATGAGGTTATGGGAGGAGAGAGAAAGAGAGAGAATATCATATAAAAATGACGAAGAAAATTGTTTATGATAGCGCGTGTTCTACTCGAGCAATAAATCACCGTCAACTAGAATGATAACACGCGCGTGTTGTTTCATTCCCCTGGTAATAATGCATTTCCATTCCCTTCTAATACCAAGTATCTAGGCGGCAATAAAAACAGGATGATTGACCCATTTCATTACTAGATTTCATTATTGGGCGTTACCATTCTAGACTACCAAACAACAAAAACACAGTAATGAAAATTTTCATTACCATTATATTCTTTTAGTCCCAGCTACCAAATTGGGTCGTAAGAGTATGATATCTCGATTCTGACTCATTTATTAGCAAATTAATGACTCATGATATTGGAAAATTAGAACAAAATAAGCAATTGAAAAGCTAATGTAATTAGAATCAATTGAACAATTAAATTATTAAAGAGTTCAATCACAACATCAAATTATGGTATAAACATGAACTCCCTACCAGCCTTGAAAAAGAACTACTCACACATAACTAGGAAAAAAATCAAATGTAATGAAGAACTCATGATTACTAGGTAATGGAATTAAAACTAATATTAATGAAAACAAATTCTCATAAAGATGAACAATAAACAAGAAAGCATAATTAATGAATATAAACTGTTAAAATTTATAGAAGAAAACATACTTTAATTGATTGCAACGGCAAACAACAAAGTTAGGGCTAAAGCTATAAGAGTATGTTGATTACCATAATGTAAAAATATAACGTAAAAACAATAATGAAAGGTATTTTGATTACAAACAAAGTCCTAATATAATAATGTCTTGAGTATCATAATATTAATAGGAAAGATAATGTGAAAACAAGGACCTTAAATGAGTGAATTAGACGAGTTCGCGCTTGTCCCACGACCTTAACTTACCGTGGCCTAATTTCTGTCGGCACATTTCAGCAAAATAATATGCGTTGCATCAAGCGCGTTGGGATACGCGTGCGCCACACAAAACACTATACAATACACAGGAACAACCAGAGGTTGCATCGACTGATGGTTACACGGTGCACAATGATCCCCGCACCTAGCGTACCACTATTTGACCTTCTTCGCATAATTTTCGGACTCGTTTCTCTTATAAATAGCCTTGTTTTGACAATTTTTCAACACAGCTTCCTACAAACATTTCCTATGCTTCCAACTATGAATACGCTTATAAACACACCATCAACTAAAACAACCCTAAAATTTCAACAAAAACAATAATGTATCAAGCAAAAATCAACAACATCAATAGATTTTTCAGCAGATAGAACTAGTCAAATCACTATTAAACAAGGTCAACTGAACGAAACCTTAAACCAGCAGATTAGATAAGCAAATTTACATTAGATCGGAAACTAATCAACCTTGAATTTGAACGAATCTTAAACAAGCATATTTAAACAAAGAACGAATTTGAAATTCGTCTAAAATCGAAGCTAGAAAATATCCAGAAAAATTGAACTAAAAATGAAAAAATTTAAACATAATGAACGAAGATTATATAAATTAGAATATATGAAGAGAAAAAAGGGTAATGAGATCTACTCTTCATATTGAAATAGAAAATGTAAACTAGAAGAAAACAAATCGAAAGGCCAGAACAAGGCTCTGGATAAACTGTTCGTAATGAGTCGCAATGAAGCTGAACGATCTACCAACGTAGTTTCTGGTACTTTTTCTATAAACTCCGTTCTAGTTAAAGCGTTATTTGATTCGGGGCGACTTATTCGTTTGTTTCGTCCTATGTCATTAAGAGTCTGGGGTTAGTAGATTTTGAGGAGATTGATTTGCCTGTTAGTATACCTACTGGAGAGACCATAAGGTGTACCAAGTTGTTTAAAGATATGCCTCTGAAGATAGGAGGTTGTGTATTTCCTTCTGATTTGATAGAGTTTAATCTAGGAGACCTAGATGTAATTATGGGGATGGATTGGTTAGGCTTCTACAAGGCCAAGATAGACTGTGAAGTTGGGAAAGTAGTGTTGATAAACCCTTTGGGGAAGTTGACCTCATATAGACGTTTTGGGAAGCCCAAGAACTTTGGGGTTATTTCGTGATGCAAGTGAAGAAATTGATGAAGAAGGGGTGTGACCTATTTTTACGTAGTGTGCAAGATGTGAGTAAAGAAGTTGGAGTGAATATTGAGGATGTTTCGATCGTAAATGAGTTTATGGATGTGTGTCCGAGTGAGATTTCGGGTATGCCGCCTGCTAGAGATGTTGAGTTCACCATAGACTTAGTTCCTGGAAATGCACCTATATCAAAGGCACCTTATAGAACGACACTTCTTGAGATGAGTGAATTGAAGGCGCAGTTGCAAGAGCTGTTCGATAAAGGTTATATTAGGCCTAGTGCATCACCATGGGGAGCTCCTGTGTTGTTTGTTAAGAAGAAAGATGGGATTATGAGGTTGTGTATTGATTATAGGGAGTTGAATAATGTAACCATCAAAAACAAGTATCCTTTGCCTAGGATAGATGACATGTTTGATCAGTTGAATGGAGCAACCATGTTCTCGAAGATTGATTTGCGTTCGGGGTATCACCAGTTGAGGGTAGCTGATAAAGATATACCTAAGACTGCGTTTAGGTTTCGTTATGGTCATTATGTGTTTACTGTAATGTCATTTGTGTTGACTAATGCTTTTGCCATATTTATGGACTTGATGAATAGGATTTTCCATGAGTTCTTAGATAAATTCGTTGTGGTATTCATTGATGATATTCCGATTTATTCAAAGAGTGAAAAAGAGCATGATGAACACTTGAGGATTATATTGGAGACGCTTAGTAATAATCAATTGTATACCAAGTTCTCTAAGTGTGAGTTTCGTTTGGCGAAAGTAG
This sequence comes from Beta lomatogona, assembly GCA_947646795.1. Classification (NCBI taxonomy): domain Eukaryota; kingdom Viridiplantae; phylum Streptophyta; class Magnoliopsida; order Caryophyllales; family Amaranthaceae; genus Beta; species Beta lomatogona. The sequence goes on from CANSNZ010001472.1 coordinate 764,205, forward strand.
CATTTTTAGGTCACTATATGTCTAAGGAAGGAGTCTATGTAGATCCTGCTAAGATCATGAGTTTTCTAGGTCTAGCTTGCTATAAGCTATTATAGGAGATTTGTGACAGATTTCTCAAAGATAATGAGGCCAATGACCAATTTGATGAAGAAAGAGTCAAAATTCGAGTGGAGTGAGAAGTGCGAGAAAGCTTTTCAAATTTTGAAAGAGTGTTTAACCTCGCACCTGTTTTGACCCGCCCGATGGGAATGAGGGATTTGAGGTGTATAGTGATGCTTCAAAGAATGGTTTGGGATGTGTGTTGCGAGAGAATGGGAAGTGATAGCGTTTTATTTATAAAGTTTATTATTATGTTTTCCACTCGCAAAATTCGAATAAGCCGATACGTTTTCACACGGGCGATAATACTTTGATGATTCTCTAATTTTTTATATTAAAAAGGTATTTTAGAAAAGAGAGAATTATCGGGGTGTTACATCATATTTCTATTTCGTTATTATATTCATATGCATGATGTAAGTTTTAATGTTTTCGTCACCGCACATGTGTCTAAGGAAGGAGTCTATGTAGATCCTGCTAAGATTCAAGCTGTTAGTGAGTGGCCTAGGCCAAAGAATGTGTCAGATATTAGGAGTTTTCTAGGTCTAGCTGGCTATTATAGGAGATTTGTGAGATATTTCTCTAAGATAGCGAGGCCAATGACCAATTTGATGAAGAAAGAGTCAAAATTCGAGTGGAGTGGGAAGTGCGAGGAAGCTTTTCGGATTTTGAAGGAGTGTTTAACCTCTCGCTTTGTTTTGACCCCACCTCGATGGGAATGAGGGATTTGAGGTGTATAGTGATGCTTCAAAGAATGGTTTGGGATGTGTGTTGCAGCATAATGGGAAGGTGATAGCATTTTATTTATAAAGTTTATTATTATGTTTTCCACTGCAAAATTCTGAATACGCCGATACGTTTTCACACAGGAGACAATACTTTGATGATTCTCTAATTTTTTATATTAAAAAGGTATTTTAGAAAAGAGAGAATTATCGGGGTGTTACATCATATTTCTATTTCGTTATTATATTCATATGCAATATGTATGTTTTATTGTTTCCGTCACCGCACATGTGTCTAAGGAAGGAGTCTCTATAGATCATGCTAAGATTCAAGCTGTTAGTGAGTGGCCTAGGCCAAAGAATGTGTCAGATATTAGGAGTTTTCTAGGTCTAGCTAGCTATTATAGGAGATTTGTGAGAGATTTCTCTAAGATAACGAGGCCAATGACCAATTTGATGAAGAAAAAGTCAAAATTCGAGTGGAGTGGGAAGTGCGAGGAAGCTTTTCAGACTTTGAAGGAGTGTTTAACCTCTGCACCTGTTTTGACCCTGCCTGATGGGAATGAGGGATTTGAGGTGTATAGTGATGCTTCAAAGAATGGTTTGGGATGTGTGTTGCAGCTTAATGGGAAGGTAATCGCGTATGCGTCGCGTCTGTTGAAACCTTATGAGGCTAATTACCCTACCCATAAGAGTTTGCCTTGAAAATTTGGAGACATTACCTTTATGGGGCAATCGGTAAGATCTTTACCGATCATAAGAGTTTGAAGTACATTTTCACCCGGGAAAGACCTCAATATGAGGCGAGAGGAGATGGTTAGAGTTAATAAAGGATTGTGACCTAGACATCCAATATCATGAAGGGAAGGCAAATGTAGTTGCTGATGCGTTGAGTAGGAAATCGAGTCATAGCATGAATGCCTTGGTAGTTCCTGAGGGATTGTGTCGAGATATGCAAAGACTTAGCCTAGAAATCTTAAATCATGGGGAGATCGAGACAAGATTGAGTGCTTTGTCATTGGGGTTGTCAGTTTTCGACGAGATCAAAGAGGGTCAAGTTGGAGATGAGCACCTAGAGAGTTTAAGGAAAAGATGAAGCAAGGTAAGGAAGTTGATTTTAAGATCCATGATCATGGTAGTCTAAGGTTCAAGGGAAGGTGGTGTGTACCACGAAAACGTGATGAGCTTAAGAGGCGGCTTATGGATGAGGGGCATAATACTCCGTTTCTGTGCACCCTGGGGGTGACAAGTTGTATAAGGACCTTAAGCGAGATCTATTGGCCAAACATGAAGCGTGAGGTTGCTATGTTTGTGTCTAAGTGTTTAAGTGTCTAACTTTGTCATAAAGTTAAGATAGATCATAAGAGACCCCATGGGGAAGGTTCAATCCTTATAGGTTCCTGGATGGAAGTGAGATTCCATTTCAATGGATTTTGTGACTGCTTTGCCTAGGACGAGGAATGGCAATGATACTATTTGGGTTGTTGTGGACTGTCTGACGAAGTTGGCCGTGTTCATTCAAATTAAGGAGACATGGAAGAAGAAGCAACTTGTGAAGACGTATATTAAGCATGTAATGAGATTGCATGGGGTTCCAACCGATATTATTTCGGTCTGTGATTCGAGATTCCTCTCGAAATTTTGGTAAAAGGTCTAGTTGAATCTTGGGACAAGCATTGAAAATGAGTACTCGCCTTTCACCCTGCGACCGATGGTCGACCGAGAGGACTAACCAAACTATGGAAGATATGTTGAGAGCGTACCAATTAGATTTGATTGAGTTTCCATATAACAATAGTTATCATGCGAGTATTAAGATGGCACCTTTTGAGGCATTGTATGGAAGGAAGTGTAGAAGTCCCATTTGCTGGAATGATTTTAGTGAGAATATAGTATTGGGAACAGAATTCATTGAGGAGACTGTTAAGACTGTCAAGTTGATTCACGCTAGAATTCAAGCTGCTCAAGATAGGCAAAAGAGATGCCGATTTAAAGCGAAGAGAAGATGAGTTCAAAATAGGTGATAAAGTGTTTCTGAAAGTATCACCAACTAAGGGAGTGATGAGATTTGGGAAAAAGGGCAAATTAAGTGCCAAATATGTAGGCCCATATGAGATTTTGCAAAGAATTGGGAAGGTAGCTTATAAGTTGGCTTTGACAATGGAATTCGAGAATATGCACGATGTGTTTCATATTTCCCAACTCAAGCGTTATATACCTGATGAGCGTCATGTTTTGGGGCATGAGAGGATCCAAATCGATAGTAGCCTCACATATGAGGAAAGGCCTGTGAAAATTCTTGATAAGAAGGTGCGTAGTACACGTAATAAGGATGTCAATATTGTGAAAGTGCTTTGGTCTAACCATGAGTCTGAAGAGGCAACATGGGAAGCCGAAGCTGAAATGAAGAAGAAGTATCCAGATTTATTCCCTGAGGTGAGTTACGAGGACGTAACTCGTTTTCTTTAAGGGGGGTAGAATGCGATAGAATTTCGCGCTTTTTACCTATTTTTATGATATTTTTATGCTTATTTTGGCGATTTGCACATGTTGGTGCAAAATAAATAGATTCTCTGCATGGAAAATGTGTTCATGAGTAACACTAAGTGATTTTAAAGTTGGTAAAAGTGTGCACATGAGTGGCACAAGTATTCCTCAAATCGAAGTTGAATTAAAAACTTTTCGAAAAGGTGTGAGTTTTCGTGTCAAGTTTCGAGACGAAACTTCTTTTAAGAGGGGTAGACTGTAATCCCCGGTAAATTTATGAATTTAATAAATATATTTTAATATATAGTTATTTATATTTAGATATATTTTAGTATTTAAATGATTTATTTCTTCAAAGATTGACTATTTGAAATTCAAAGGAATTATTTTAATGATTTAAAAAAGTCAAATAATTTATTAAGTCATGCTTTGAAAAATATTTGAAATGTTTGAAACGCTTTTTGGATTTGGAAAAGGATTCCTAATTGGGTATGAGGAACCCAAACACTAATTTCATCAAACTTTAAACTCTAGTTTGAGCTCAATTACCTTTTCCTAGGCCCACAAGGGGAACCTATAAAAACCCCATAAACCCCCAATTTTTCCCAGACAAGTTATTTTCTCTCTCTTCCTTTTCCCCACAATTTCGGCCCTCCTTCTTTCTTCTATCTCTCTCTCTCTCTCTTCTGTTTTCTTTCTCCCTCTCCTTTGGCCTTCACTTCCTTTCCTTGCCGGCTGTTGCCATCCCGTCGGCCGTTTACCGACCGCCAAAAGTTGTCATTGCCGGCCCCGTCGGCGTCCCTCCTCTTCTTGCTTTGGTTTGATTACTTTTCTTCCTCCTCAAGTTTTATTCAAAGTTTATGTTTTTAAGATTTGTTTTAATATGATTATGTTTAAAAGTTTTAGTTTGATGATTTATTTATGAATCTAAGTTTATATAATTTATGTATTGAAGAAATAAAATTCAGATTTGCATATTAGGTTTGAATTGGATTTTTTTTATCAAAGCATGGATTTTTAGGGCTTTCAAGTAAGTTATGAGATTGATTATTTTTATGATTTTAAATATGTTTAAATATGTTTTAAGGGAGTTTTAATATATAATATATTGCTGGAAATTTAAAGGGAGTATTGATATGGAGTTTTATGATTTTAAAGCATGAGTTTTTGAGAGTTTTAACCAACTAGTGTAGTAGTACTATACTAGGAGGTTTAATAATCAAGTTTTTATGATGGCAAAGGTTTTAAACACTCTTAAGAAGGGTTTAAAGTTATTGTTGTAAATTCATAAAGGATTGATTGTGAATTTATATTGCTGGTTTTAGGCGGAGAATTCTCTGTAGGCGACTTTTAAGGTTGTGAAAGTGGCCTCTCAATTTGTCTACACAAGGTACATATTTATTGGATTAGTATCATGATTTTAAGGATGAGAATTATGTAGTATCATGTATAGGAACTATTTTGAGTTCATATATGATTTCTATTATGTTGGATTTGCATGTTTTATGCTGTTGTGAGAAACATGTTGATAATGAGATTTATATTATGTTTGTATGAAAGATTGATGCAAGCATATGGTTGGGTACTTTATTTTATTAATTCATATGAGGGATTAATATATATATATATATATATATATATATATATATATTGGTTTGGATCTTGATTGATCATGTTGTTCCCTTTTGAGTATTTCACTACTTTATAAGGAACGAGGGTTTTATTTGGTAAGTTGATATTTTATACCTATGAAAGGTAGTTTGGTTGTTGGCTAGGTTCAACAAATAAGGAAGATAGGATTAAAGTCGGAATTGATCTTGGGTTGTTAAGTTGTTTGATCACTTAACTAATCCTAAGATAAAATGGAAATTTATGATTGTGTGATGATTATAATGTTTGTTATACTTGTGAGTCATAACAAGTAATAACTGATAAATCATGTAAAGTGAAATGTGGATAGCAATAGCTTTAGACTTGTGCACGTCTGGAGTGTTGGACAATTAGGAGTTGGAGTACATGGTGGTAATCCATGGCTTTTCCTGGGACCGGATTGATCACCCTGTCCTATTTTTATTTAAAAGGTTCATCGATATCGTAAGTCATGGGAATACGGAGTCGCGCCCGTATTTCGTCTTCCAAAGGGAAGGCTGGTTTTAGTTAGACAACTCGGTCCATTGATTATTCCATCTAAAGTAATACAAATGTTATTGTGAAGTTTAGTTCAGTTAAAGTTATCTGCATGTTATTATATTATTATTTATTTCTGCTTATTACTTATTAGTATCATGATAGGATTGTTTATCTATCTAGTGGTCGTTTGGTTGATCATAAGAATTGAAAATTCCCATGAATTTTCAATACACGTGATATAAATTCCTTCATTAAATTCATGGGAATATAAATATTTTGTTTGGTAGTGTATAGGGGAAGTGGAAATTCATGGGAATTTCTACTTACCTGGGGGGGAGTAGGTTAGTTAATTCCCCCATTTTGTAGGCAATAGAAATTCATGGGGATTTCTACTTCCCCCATTTTTAAAATTTTTTGTCAACCAAACAACTAGCCCATTTCACAATTCCTAGGAATTTTAAATTCCCATGATTTCAATTAGCAACCAAACGACCACCTAGTATGTAGTACTCAGCTTTGTTGATTGCGTGCTTTTGTGTGTGTATGTTGATCATGGATGTGCCTTATTAATCCTGTGATGATCCATTTTGGTGAGCAGTCTCTAGGGATCAATAGTGCATTGTTCATCTACAAGTTTGAAGATGATGCATCATTGGGTTCGGGATTGGAGAGCTTGCGTAGATTATTTATAATACTTTGAGTATATACTTTTCATAGTTGACTTTGGTTTTAAGTATGACTTTGACTTGGTTGGTTTGACTTTTGGAGTTGACTTTGTAGTTGACTAAGTTTTATTTATAAAGTTTATTATTATGTTTTCCGCTGCAAAATTCTGAATAAGCCAATACGTTTTCACACGTGCGATAATACTTTGATGATTCTCTAAATTTTTATATTAAAAATGTAATTTTAGAAAAGAGAGAATTGTCGGGGTGTTACAAAATGGTATCTAGGAGCTTTAGGTTTTTATTCGCTTTTCGTGCCAACTTTAAAATTTTAAGGCGCCTAACTAGCTAGTTACCCACAATGAATTTCTTAGAATTGAGCTCTTACTTATTCATTGTGTTCAATTACTTTTTCGAAAGTTCCTTTTCAAGATTTCAAGATTTAAAATATTATTTCAGTTCGAATTATTTTTTTAAAAAAGTCCAATTTTTTTTTATAATTGTGTTCGAAAATTTTGAACTATTATAGTTAAATTATTTTATTTCATTTTTTTCGGTTCCGTCATAAATTCGAAATTATTTATTTATTTAAATTATTTTAATACTCTAGTTTATTTTGATTATTTTATTATTTTATGAGAGATGGGTAGTGTAGGAAGGGCATATAGGATAGAAATATTATATGTCTGCATTAAATAGTTAGTTCAGCATGATTATATTTTTCTTTCCTGCTAACTGTTTATGTTATTCCTGTGCCTCGTAATATTGTTATTATTCTTGCTTATTGTTTATTGTTGGGATTATACGTTAAACTAGAGTACCAATTGTTTATAGAAGTTATATTTATTTGTTATAGATCTCTAGTCATGTCTGATAGAGAAGCTACTAGAGTAGGGAGCTACTACAACCCTATTGTGTTGAGTGATGATGAGAGTGATGGAGGTCATGAGTCTGACATTGATAGCTACACTAGCCTAGAGTTCATTATGCATAATGTGTTGAGAGCAGGCATGCCTGATAGTGATGATGAGGTTCTTCACGAGTTTGACCGTGCTAGAGGACCAGACCAGAAGAGATATTTACCATGTTGTTTTGAGACCAAAGAGTGATTCTGAGTCAGTCAGAAGAGGACGAGCCTCAATCTAAAAGGTTACGAAGATCCACGAGATTAAGAAGATATGTTTATTATAATACTGAGGACATTGATGAAGATGAGAGATTTACTCTAGAAAAGTACAAGGAACCAAAGGATAAGACTGATGATGTTTCACCTTAGATTATTTACCTATGTATTTATGTTTTAAGGATAATGTTGGATAATTCGTCCAGCAGTGGTTTAAATTTATTTCATAGTACCTTTGCTTTATTTTAGGAAAAATACAATATTATGGTTTAGAAAATTGTTACTACCATCTTTTGAGGAATAAAAGACAAGTGAGCAAGAGTTTACTTTGGCACGCGAATGGGAATATTTTTATTTATTTGTTATGATTGAAAAATTTATTCGTTGATCCTCAATTGTGTATTCTTGATGCGAATATTTTTCATGGATGATTATGTGGTTGATGATGATTATTCTGTGATATGGTTGTAACTTCATGAGAAATTGTTTGTTATTGCGATCTTTATGGTCAAATCAAATGTTGCCTTCCTAGAGAATGGCATGTAAGTTATGTATGGAAACCTAAAGTAGAGTACGTTAATTTCAGGTTGCGCAGTAGAATGGCTAACAACGGTAACGATTTAGCTGCTGCTATTCGCCTTTTGGCGGAGAAACTGACTCAGGAAAGAGCTTAGCGTCCCAATTCTACTGGGGACATGTTTGAGAGACTAGCCAAGGTGAAACCACCATACTTGAAGGGGCAAGCTGATCCTACCTTCTTAGAGAGTTGAATTAGGGAGTTTGAGAAAATCTTTGGGGCTTTGAACTGTCGTGAGGGTATGAAAGTAGGTCAAGTTGTATTATACCTAAAAGATGAGACTTGATTTGTGGTGGAGAGAAAATGGGGCTAGACTGAGTGTTGATGAGGGATTTAATTGGGATTCTTTTGTCACTGCCTTGAGAGAGAAGTTTCACCTTGCTTTTATGAGGAAATAGAAAGCCCAAGAATTTATCAACCTTAGGATGGGGAGTATGACCATCTCTGAGTATTATAGCAAGTTCATAGCACTGTCGAGGTTTGCACTTGAGGTAGTAGCCACTGAGGAATTAAAGGCTCAAAGGTTTGAGCAAGGTTTGACTGAGGAAATCCAGCTGGGGTTAGGTGGTGAAACTTTTTCATCCCTAGATATTGTGTATGGAAGAATCGCCCATATTTATGGTCTTCAGTCGAGGCGTAAGTGAGAAAAGAAAGGATCTCAATGCTGGGGGAAATCAAGGGAATTTCAAGAAGAACAGGATTGGGAATGGGAATTTCCAAGGGAGAAATAATCAGGGCTACAACAATAAGGGCCAATCTGAGATAGTGTACCACTGTAAGAAGTGCATTAATAACCACCCTGGTAGAGACTGCAAGGGAGACTTAGTGACCTGTAACTACTGTCAGAAAAAGGGCCATAAGGAGTATGAGTGCTTTACAAAGTAAAAGAAAGAGCAAAATGGTAATGGGAGTAGTAACCAAGTGAGGTATGGGTTCAACCAGTGGGGAAATCAAGGTTCGAAGCCTGTAGGGGCACAGAACAACCAAGGAAGCTACAGTCTACTAGTGAGAGCAACAACAACTAGGGCCCTGTTCTTTTGGACTTATTTTCAGCAAAAATAAGTAAAAATAAGTTCAGTTCAGCAAAAATAAGTTCAGTTCAGCAAAAATAAGTAAAAATAAGTTCAGTTCAGCAAAAATAAGTAAAAATAAGTTCAGTTCAGCAAAAATAAGTAAAAATAAGTTCAGTTCAGCAAAAATAAGTTCAGTTCAGCAAAAATAAGTACAGTCTTATCTAATGTTGTAATTATTATTTTTATTTTCAATATTACTATTAATATTGTTATTATTATTAATATTATAATTATAATAATGATGAATTTCTATTTTTTTTTATTTTTTTTACTTTCTTTATTATTTTTATTTTTTTTTATTTTTTTATTTTTTATTTTTTTTGTTTTTTTATTTTTTTTATTTTTTTATTTTTTTTATTTTTTTAATTTTTTTATTTTTTATTTTTTATTTTTTATTTTTTTAATTCTTTTATTCTTTATTTTTTTAATTTTTTAATTTTTTTATTTTTTATTTTTTATTTATTATTTATTATTATTATTTATTATTTATTATTATTATTATTATTATTATTATTATTATTTATTATTTATTATTTATTATTTATTATTTATTATAATTTATTATTTATTATTTATTATTATTACTATTACTTATTATTATTATTAATATTATTTATTATTATTTATTATTTATTATTTATTATTTATTATTTATTATTTATTATTTATTATTTATTATTTATTATTTATTATTATTTATTATTATTTATTATTTATTATTTATTATTTATTATTTATTATTTATTATTTATTATTTATTATTTATTATTTATTATTTATTATTTATTATTTATTATTTATTATTTATTATTTATTATTTATTATTATTACTATTATTTATTATTATTATTATTATTATTATTATTATTATTTATTATTATTTATTATTATTATTATTTATTATATATTATTTATTATTTATTATTTATTATATTTAGTATTTATTATTTATTATTATATATTATTTATTATTTATTATTATTTATTATTATTATTTATTATTTATTATTATAAAATAATAAAAAAATAATAATAATAAGTATTGATAATATTATGTTAATATTTATTGACTATTATAATAATGAGTATTGATAATATTATGTTAATACAGTTTAGTTCGGCAAAAATAAGTTCGGTTCGGCCAAAATAAGTTCGGTTCAAAAAAAATAAGTTCGGTTCGGCAAAAATAAGTAAAAATAAGTTCGGTTCGGCAAAAATAAGTTCGGTTCGGCAAAAAATAAAATAAGTTCAGTTCAGTTCAGCCAAAATAAGTTCAAAAGAACAGAGCCTAGAACAAGGATCTGGGTAAACTGTTCGTGATGAGTCGCAATGAAGCTGAACGATTTACCGATGTAGTTTCTGGTACTTTTTCTATTAATTTCGTTCTAGTTAAAGCGTTATTTGATTAGGGGGCGGCTTATTCGTTTGTTTTGTCGTCTGTCATTAAGAGTCTGGGGTTAGTAGATTTTGAGGTGATTGATTTGCCTGTTAGTATACTTACTGGAGAGACCATAAGGTGTACCAAGTTGTTTAAAGATTTGCCTCTGAAGATAGGAGGTTGTATATTTCCTTCTGATTTGATAGAGTTTAATTTAGGAGACCTAGATGTAATTCTGGGGATGGATTGGTTAAGCTTCTACAAGGCCAAGATAGACTGTGAAGTTCAGAAAGTAGTGTTGATAAACCCTTTGGGGATGTTGACCTCATATAGACGTTTTGGGAAGCCCAAGAACTTTGGGGTTATTTCTGCGATGCAAGTGAAGAAATTGATGAAGAAGGGGTGTGACCTATTTTTCAGTAGTGTGCAAGATGTGAGTAAAGAAGTTGGAGTGAATATTGAGGATGTTCCGATCGTAAATGAGTTTATGGATGTGTTTTTGAGTGAGATTTCGGGTATGCCGCCTGCTAGAGCTGTTGAGTTCCCCATAGACTTAGTTCCTGGAACTGCACCTATATCTAAGGCACCTTATAGAATGGCACTTCCTGAGATGAGTGAATTGAAGACGCAGTTGCAAGAGCTGTTCGATAAAGGTTATATTAGGCCTAGTGCATCACCTTGGGGAGCTCCTGTGTTGTTTGTTAAGAAGAAAGATGGGAGTATGAGGTTGTGTATTGATTATAGGAAAAAGAATAATGTAACCATCAAAAACAAGTATCCTTTGCCTAGGATAGATGACCTGTTTGATCAGTTGAATGGAGCAACCATGTTCTCGAATATTGATTTGCGTTCGGGGTATCACCAGTTAAGGGTAGCTGATAAGGATATACCTAAGACTGCGTTTAGGACTCGTTATGGTCATTATGAGTTTACTGTAATGTCATTTGTGTTGATTAATGCACCTGCCATATTTATGGACTTGATGAATAGGATTTTCCATGAGTTCTTAGATAAGTTCGTTGTGGTATTCATTGATGATATTATGATTTATTCAAAGAGTGAAAAAGAGCATGATGAATACTTGAGGATTATATTGGAGACACTTAGGAATAATCAATTGTATACCAAGTTCTCTAAGTGTGAGTTTCGTTTTTGGGGAAAGTAGCATTTTTGGGTCACTATGTGTCTAAGGAAGGAGTCTTTGTAGATCCTGCTAAGATCATGAGTTTTCTAGGTCTAGCTAGCTATTATAGGAGATTTGTGAGAGATTTCTCGAAGATAGCGAGGCCAATGACCAATTTGATGAAGAAAGAGTCAAAATTCGAGTGGAGTGAGAAGTGCGAGGAAGCTTTTCAAATTTTGAAGGAGTGTTTAACCTCTGCACCTGTTTTGACCCTGCCTGATGGGAATGAGGGATTTGAGATGTATAGTGATGCTTCAAAGAATGGTTTGGGATATGTGTTGTAGCAGAATGGGAAAGTGATCGCGTTTTATTTATAAAGTTTATTATTATGTTTTCCGATGCAAAATTCTGAATAAGCCTATACGTTTTCACACGGGCAGTAATACTTTGATGATTCTCTAAGTTTTTATATTAAAAAGGTATTTTAGAAAAGAGAGAATTGTCGGGGTGTTACATCATATTTCTATTTCGTTATTATATTCATATGCATGATGTATATTTTATTGTTTTCGTCACCGCACATGTGTATTTCTGCTAACAAAGACTTAAATAAATATTGTAATGGTAAATTCAGGTTATTGTTTATTTAACAAGTCACCAAAAATTAAACTTCTATGTGTTTAACGAACCAAAGTAGCTTAATTTTTAGAATCTTTAAACATATTATTGGGTCATTTATTTGCATAAATCCAGAACGTGAATCGTATTAAGTAGAGGCCAACAATGGGCGAATTTGATTCCTAATCATCTTCGTACCCTCACCCCGAACTCTATCTTTGGTTTATTGACCAATTATGAAGTCATGACGGGGACATCTACATTAGATAAGTCCCTATGTTGTCTCTATGGTTTCCCAAAATCCAATTAGGTTTATTAGTCTTCCTTTAAAGATTTGTTGGCGACTTTTTGATTTCAAAACATTTTAAAACTAAAACCTTTACAATGATGTAGTCAAATACACGCTCATCCCGCATAGGCAATAAAAACACACCTATAGTATATAAGGGATTACATACGAAACTAAGTATGGACTTAAATGCTCTAAAATAGAACCTAAATATACCTAAAAACTATTCATATATACAACTCGTCATAATCTAAACACTAAAGTTAAGCAGTTTGACTTTCATATTTCTCAATATATACATAGTTATGACCTTTAACATTTATAAATATTTATTCTTAAAAATTATAAAAATTGATATAAAATTTAAATCACACTTTGAAAAATGACATGTATATACTTATTATTTAAATTTTTCGGTTAAATCAAGGTATCTTTGATAGTTTTTTTTACATCAAGAAAATTTGCATTAGTTAAAACTGAGTACGACCTAATGCTAATACAACCAAACATAAACAAACTAAAACTAAAACTAACAAGAGCTTTATTTGCTCGTACATACTTTATGAAGAATAAACTAACTATTACGTGTCCAATCCAAAAGAAGTTTGTCTTGAGCGATGGTGGGTGAGGTTGGATTATATATCTTGATGAAAAAGACCCGATATGAGAGGGAACTTGTTGAAATACAAAGCCCCGAGGATCTTGGGAGATAGATTGCCGCAAGAGAGCTAGTAGACCCCATGTCCATTACACGCTAAATCCCAAGGTCCTTGAAGAGAAACATCCTCCTTGGATTCTACCGATTCAACTAATAATGAAGTAACGTCCTTTGATGACTTTTGACCCTCTGCGAGGGTACCCGAGTTTAGTCTCACTTGATCGAAACTCAAAATACGTGAGGACGAAACTTGCCTCAAATCAAATTGGAGGGCCTCACACAAGATGCATTTTTTAGATGCGATGACACCTCGAAGCCATGACGGGAACTTGGGGCAAGTTAGATTGATGAACTTCGCCCACTTACGGATCCTAAGATCCGACCTCGCAATGCCGAACCTAGAAGAACGATGCACAACCGATATGAATTGAAAACCTCCTTTCATCTTAACCAACACTCGAATTTCTAAAGCGGCATAAACCTCATGGCCAACTCCCGGATCATTGGCTCTATTCACCATATTTCCTAGATCTTTCTATGTCATAAAAAATCAAGAACCTTGTGCGCCCACCGATCACCACTAATGAACACCCAAGCACAACCACACACAAAAAGGCAAGGGTTATTGGATCTGGAAGAAACAAACATTAAAGAAACTAAAATAACCAACACTAGATTCATAACACCATACCCTAAACTATAGAACTTGAACATAAAACCGGGGAGGGGGAAGGGGAAACACAAACACTAAACAGGGGGGAAGGGAGACACAAACTCTAAACAGGGGGAGAGGGAAGGGAAGGGGGAGTGGGAGGAGGAGGGGAAGGGAGACATAAGAAGGAACACCTAGGGACACGACAACACGGAGGAACGGGGCGGGGGGCTCGCAAACGGCGGGGGGGCGGGGGAAGTGAGACGCGTGAAATGGGAACTGGGCGGGGAACAGGGGAAGGGGGAGGGAAACTGACTGGCTCGGAGACGGGGATGGGGACATGGGAAGCTAAAGCACAGGGAAGGGGTGGGGGGAACGACGGAAGCAGGGGAAGGGAAAAACGCGGGGAAGGGGAAACGCGGGCCAGGGGAGCGTCGGGGAAAAGGGAGAGGGAAGGGAAACTAGTTGCTAAAGGGGGCTAGGCTTGCCGATGACGAGGCCGAGATGCCAGCCACCGGCGAGCCTATGAAGGTGGGCGGCGGGGGTGTGTGTTTTAGGGTTAGGGTTGGGAGAGTTTTAGAGAGAGAAGTTAGGAGGGGACCGCGTCCATAATCTATATTCATGCAGATAGTTTATAAGTCCAAGTGTTGTGATTGTAAGAAAAATGGAGGTTGTTTTTTACATGGTTTGAATGATTTAAAAATACTAGATTTTGGGGTGTTGTTATACACATATACAATAAAGATACTTAAACTTTTAGAAACATAATGTCACATATGTACCTCTCATTCTTCACATTCATCCCTTGTATTGCCTAGTTAATTATGAATTCAAAATAGAATAAATATATGTTTAGTTTATAATACAATTAAAAATTATAGAATTGATGAAAACTTAATTTTGAATTAAGTTTTGAGTCGGTGCCACTTTATGTTTGGGTCTGGTTGTTTCAAACAATTTAGTTTGGATTCGCTAGCTTTGGAGTGAGTCAATCTCGAGTTAGGTCGGGTTTAGATGGTTCGACAAATATATGTTAAACTTTAGCTTTTCATTTTCGGAATTAAAATCAGGTCTCGAGTCGATCAAATCCGGTCTTGAACAGGGTAATTTCAAGCCAAATCATTCCCGTTAGATCAGGTCTGTCATGTTGTTGATATCTTATAAAACAATCAACTGTCATGGCAATTGCTATTTGTTACATGATGCTGATCGCTTTTGTCTTTGGCTTTAATAGTTCTAGAAAGTTGGTTTATAAGCCAAACAGAAGCACTTTACTTTGCCAAATGGAAGTACTTAATGAAAGAATTTGTCCTTCGTCAAGTTGGCTATTACTGTAATATAATAGGATTAATTGTGGAGATCAATTAGTTTAGATATTTTAGGTGGTTATAATGTTCCAGAAACAAACTACAAGCCATGAGTCCTAGTAAGATTAGAAATGCTACTAACTATATCTAAATCCTGTAAGGTCACATAACATTTTAATAGATGAGATAAAATGAAAGAATCCTATCATGAGTATGTTAGGAAACTCAGCCTTCATAGGGGAATTATAGGAATTATCTTTTACGAAGAATTCTCAAGAATAAGCAAACATTTGGGCGATCTGCTCAAAATAAGTCAAACTTTGTATTAACTCTGAATAAGCAAAGCTTATGAGGGTATTATCTTTTAATAGGTTCAGGTGACCGGTAACCTAAAGAATGAGTAATTTTTTAATTTTCTTTTCTTTGACTAATTCCATTCCTCCAACCCTTGTTCTCCCTCTGATGTGTTTGCGGTAGCTTTAAAACCAGATTAATACTTTGATTTATCAATCTCACTCGAATTATGTAAAAAGGTTCGAACTTTGTGAGTTAATTGAAGAGAAACGTGACAAGTAACCAGGATAGTGCTCTATGTGTTCCCTCAAGAACTAGAGGTTCTCTCTCTAATCTCAATTAGGAGATGCACACAAATCTCAATCTATGCGTTTGGTTAAAAAAAAAACCCTTTCAATGCTCAATGCACTCGAAAATCATAAACTCAAAAACATACTCTACTTTAATTTTATTAATTACGCTGCTCGAAATATATAACAACCTAAAAGAAACCTAAGCACACTAAATAAGCTTAACAAGATAAAATATTAAAACTCCTATCTAAGCTAAGTAACTTATCCAACCAGCCTTGGTGATAATTTTTATCCACGCCTAACACTAGGATAAACTAAAAAGACTCCTAAGCAAACTAAAACAAGCAACCGCCTAGGATTAAATATGCAGCACGCCTATCTACTCCTAATCCAAGTAGAATTCTAACAAGACTCCATGATCAAGGGCATTAGACTCTTAAACATAATAGGATCCCTTTATCATTCAAACACCTAAAATAAAGAGTTATAAAGCAAATAAAAATACATAGTTTCCTAACAGAACTAGGAAGCTACATAAGAATCCTAACAGAACTAGGATTGTTGAACTTTGATGCTTCACATACGCATCACCACCCTCCATCCCTCTCTCACGCCACCATCTTCTCCAGCCGCTCTTTCTCCCTCCTCCCCACCAGAACCAACACCCCAACCCCACCCTAGCTCCACCACCCCCACTAAAACCAACCCAAACCCCCCACTACTACCCAATAACTAAAAAATATCGTTGAAATTGCTTAGTTCCACCACCACCCAACATCTCCACCTCTTTCTCCCTCCTTCACGAGCCACCACTAGCGCCCACCACTACCACATATTTCTCCCTCCTTCGCAAAACACCACCACCTTTTTCTCCCTCCTTCTCAAGCCTCCACCACCCAACACTAACCTCGGCGAAGGAGGCAAAGTCCGAGAGAGAGAGAGAGAGAGCAAGGAATGGGTGGGATTTCGAGAGGTGGAGGAGAGCAACGCAAGAGCTATTTTGCGGGTGGGGATGGTCGCAGGGGGTCCTGGAAAGATTGTTTCGGGAGTGGTGATGTTTTCAAGGCGTAGGGAAAGGGGATGGGGGAGGTGTTCGCAGGGGGGTGGGGGGGAGGGGTCATCGGCGCGGATGGGGTGGGGTGGTGGTGATCGCAGGAGAGTGGGGGGTGTTTGTGGAGAGTGGGGTATAGGGTGATCGCAGGCAGAGGGGCAGGGGATGAGGTGTTTGCATGGGCAGGGTGATAGAGGGTGTTCGCAGGGGTGGGGGATTGGTGGGGAAGGGTTTTGGGTGGGAAACGATAGTTGGGTTTTATTTTTATTTAATTAATATTTAGAATTTAAATATATTGAAATTGAAAATCTAAACCAAGAAAAATAAGACTAGCGGACAGGTTACCTACTATAACAAGTTGTTTATCTGTTGAACCCATTTAAAGCGAATAACCCAAACGCTTTGCTAATTCAGACTTAATCGAAAATTTGACTTATTTTTGGCTGACCAAAGGTTGGCTTATCCTTGACAATTTTTCTTATCTTTTAAAGTAGTTATTCTCTAGGTATATCTAAATCTGTTATATATATTTGGAGATCATCTTTTAGGAAAAGATGTCATATTTTTAAAAGAAAAATAAACACTAATTCCTCCCCTAAATTGGTGAAGCCTCAAAGAGAGAGAGTGAGTGAGAGTGAGGGGTAGCTCAGTTGGTTAGAGCTCTCCTCCCGATTTCAGGAGATCTTAAGATCGATTCTCATCCCTGCCCTTATGGCTCTCTAAACACCAAACAAAAAAACAAAAAAAAAAAAAAAAAAAAAAAAGTGAGTTTCTTCCTCCTCATTCTAGCCAACAATGTTTGGGATCTCATTCATTGCTTGGTGCACCGAGTAGAGGGACTACATTTGCAGTCCTTGAGCTTCATAATTGGTGCTGAAGCACTTCACGCTTCAAGAGGTATTAATGTTATTGTTTAGTATCGATAAGTATTAAGCACGACAACTTCGTTGTTTGAATGTTAGAAATATAGTTTTTCTGCCATTAAGGGCATCAAGTTCCTATACTTAACTACGCTTGAAATTTATTATTGGAAACCTGTGTAATAAATTTCAACATACTTATCTGTTGCCATGGTGAGTCAAACAAGAACAAAGTAATCTATCTTCACCCTATCTTAGACGACAAAATAATTACATACTCTTAGATACCCAATTATTTGTGTTTTAGTGAACACGATAATAGAAGATCAATTGATCTACAGATGCTGCATGTATTGCTATCACCTTCTTCACCTATCAGCTTTTGTTTGTTTACTCCACTTTTGGTCTCACTTGGATTGGACGTGGAGGAAGTAGGATGGGACGTTATCAGGTTTGTGAAACCTGCATTTATCTACCCCAGTGATCACAAGAAATGGCAGGTACAGCAGCATTGTACGCACAAACGACTAGGGGCTGGAGATACTCATAACCTGCGCCTTTTCTTCTCCATTGTCTCATGCTTTGATACCGTAAGTCTTCAGCTGAAAGTTCTCAAACGCCTCTGATATTGCATGTACCTGATCAAAAAATAGAATGTTAAATAGTAAAACCATGTTCCTATTCATGACAAAAAGAATAATGGAGAAAAAGTGAAAGGGAACCAGAGGTGCAATGATGCGAAAGGGTAATGACATACTAAACCGGGTTTTTTTGAATAGACCCTCACTATCATGTCTTGATAACATGCAGGCAGCAAGTGGCTTATGCGTTCATCTGGTATTGAGAACTTTGAGCTACTATGATAATCCTGAGAAAGAAAAGAGGTTGCACATATATGTGCATCAGTGGAGATGAAAAAAAAAAACTACATGTACAAAAAATGATTGTTTTGCTCTAGTTGCATTTTTCACCATAATCAGGTCCATAAAGCACCAGCAAACTGTCTTTTTAAAATCTATGTTGATCATGGTAGCAGTGGAGCAAGTTTACATGTGTGCAACACCCGAGGAGCAGGGTCTGGACTGTGAATGGGTGTAAGTTAGCAACTGTACGCTCACTGGCCCGTGTTTGCAGAGATTAGTGGGATATAAGAAGATATAAAGCAGCTGACGCAGACTGTAGGTGCAAATTTAGACAAGTCGGCTTCACAGTTAAGTTTAGCTTAAAACTCACAAATTTGGCAACTCAAAGACAAACATGCAATCTGAGGTTAAATGCTGTCTAAAGCTAGAAATTAGTGGCTCGTAATACATGTGCCAGTGTTTGTTGCACAATACATCCACGCATGTTATGGGCTACTCCGTTCTAATAATGTTCGTTTCAAAGTTATGCACACGGATAAAAGAATCCCTAGTTATTCTATTGTTATTCAGAGTACAGGTATTATTAATCTCATTCCGTCTTCCATCTTAAATATGGATACTTAAATCTCTTCTGTCTATTCAGTCATTTATATGCCTCTAAATCATTTAGCTGTAGGCGAGTCAAAAATTAGTAGGGAATGGATCAAGGTGGAAGCACTAGAAGATCTACCTAAATGGACTCCCTTACAATACATTTTTTAGTTTATAAATTGCGAATAATTCTCCCAAGTACCTATATCAAATGTCAAGACATTATTTTTCCTCTCTCATTGGCGATTCTGGAGCACGATTAGGGTTTGCTAACGTGCACCATTCGCAATGGGAGGAAGGATTCCTACTGAAAAAGATTCGGATAGGACTGCTACGTTGAGATCAGCAGCCAATACAGCAGAAAATAACTTGGATAAGAAGAAAACCAATGAAGCAGTAACTCGTCCTGTTACACGTCATCCTGCTGCAGGCCCTGTTACTCCAGAGATTCAAGCTGCAATTCAAACCTTCAATGAGGCAGTTGCTCCACCATTTGTTCCTCCCTCAGCACGTGATTTAGCTCAACATTTGCGCAGGCAAAGTGCTGAGGAAGCTAGAGTAGAAGCAAACTTAGGAGGCCCCACTGTGGAAGTAACAACTGTGCCAGAGGGGTCGAATCATCCTCTTCTAATGAGGTTTTGTATGCTGAACCATATACCCTTAACAGCAGACCTGTGATTGTTAAGCCTTGGACCCCTAATTTCAATTTTCATGCTGAGATACTTAAAAAGTCATTCCAATATGGGTAAGGTTTCCTAACCTTCCTCTTAATTGTTGGGGCCTGAAACTCTTGAGTAGAATAGGAAGTATGTTAGGGGTTTCCTTTGTTTGCTGATGAATGCACAACCAATCAAATGAGAATTTCCTTTGCTAGACTGTTAACTGAGCTTGATGTTACTAAAGAATTGCCTAAAGTTGTTCATATTGAAGACTTGCAGGGTAATATAATTACAAAAGGTTCATTATGAATGGTTGTCTGCTTTCTGTAAGAAAGGTCAAGTAATGGGTCATGATTGTGATAAATCTAGCAAACTCTTGCCCTCTAAGCTCCTGCTAAGGCTGTATAGAAATGGGTGCCAAAAGACAAGCAGCATGTGCAATCTAAGCCTGCTGAAGTTGATAAACAGGCTGAATCCAGTGAAAAATTAGCAATTCCTAGGGTGGATGATGCTGATGAACAGGTTGCACCAGTTGGAACAGCAATCATTCTCCCTGCTAAGGAACTTGCTGAGCCACTGTTACCACAGCGAGTAAAGTAACTCTCAATATAGGGGGAAATTTGGCAGGTGGTACCTACCAGAAACAATGGAGACAAGGGAAAGAGTGTGGACATTGATAGCCCTGGGGTCATCAAACACAATGATGAGGAAGGAACCAGTTCTTTCCATATCAGGCCAAGTTAATGATAATTTGCAGCTGGAATATTAGGGGTCTTAATAACTCCTTGAAAGCAGGTGAAGTAAAGCAGTTTCTTCATAGCAATAAAGTTTCTTGTGTGTTTTTGCTTGAAAGTTGAAACTAAAGTTAGAGCTAATAATGTAGAGAAAACCAAAAAGAAATTCGATTCAAAGTGGAGTTGGGCTGGTAATTATGATTATTCTGCCAGGGGAGGATTTGGATATTGTGTGGATGCTACTATCCAAGCTATCCAAATATTGCAAACAACAGAACAATCTATTCACTTGTGTAGCAAGCATACAGGGAATTCTTGCTATTTTATACCTGTGTATGGCCTCCACACAGTGCAAACTAGAAAGTCTCTTTGGACTGATCTAGCTAGATTAGATATTTCAATCTAGAATCTGTGGTGTGTGACTGGTGATCTCAATGCAGTTCTTAAAGCTGCAGATAGAATCAATGGTAGCAATGTTACCTGATGTGTTTTCTACCTCTTGAAACTATGAAAATTACTCTAATGAAGAACCAAGAATGCTCACACGTAGTATAAATGTATAAAGAGAATCTTTAAGTGTTTTAAGGCCAAAGATTGTGACTTTATGTAAATTAACAAGGATAAGCTCTATTGTTCCCTCAAGAACTACATGATCTCTCACTAATCTCGATTAGGAGATGCACACAAACCTCAATTTATGTGTTTGGTTTAAACAAAACCAAATCAATGCACAAAGCACTTGAATTTCTTTTATCAAACTTCAACGTGTATTATTAATGCTGAACGGAACATATATATAGTACAAATTAAAGAAATCCTAATCTAGCTCAACTAACTACAAGATAACTACTAGGACTCCTTGCTAAGTAAAATAACCGAAAATATCCACCTATGCTAGCCGTATCACATTGCTATTTAGGATAGAATAACAAGACTCCTAAACAATGTAGCTAATTAACCAAGACTCCTATGACTAAGCGAAATTAGACTCTTAAACATAATAGGATTCCCTTTAATCACCTTACACCCCAAACGAGATAAAAGAATAATAAACCTAAAGCTCAAACCATGTACAACCCTTCCAAGTAGCAAGTAAAACCCTAGAAGCAAAACTAATACAAGACACCAGTTAAACTAACAAGAACTACCAACAAAGTTCAAGAAACCTCCAAGAAAGCTAAAGAACTTTCAAGAGAAAGCATCATACTCCCCCTCTTAGAATCCAACTTGCCCTTAAGTTGCGTCCAAGCATGGAACAAGATCACTTGCGGTCAATGTAGCAGAGCACCTTATACGTTTCATAGTCCAACTTCTTGAGTACCTTGAATGGTCCTTCATCTATTGGCTCGCCATTCTTATGGTCTATGTTACCTGGACTCGTCTAGGAGTGTCGGATATGGGTACGGATCCGAGTGTCCGGTGCGGCACTTCCAAAAAATCGGGACACGGGGACTCTGCCCGAAATTTGGACACGGGTACGGGTACGTTAAATTAATAGTTTATATTATAAAATTTAATAATAAATCTAAACTAAATCTACAGAATAAAAATGAAAATAGAAAGAAAGGATAATAGTACAATCGATTACTCACACTAAAAAAAAAAGAGAAAAGATAAAGAAGGGAGAGAGAGGAGAATAAAAAAGAAGGTCAAAAGGTCAAAAAGTCAAAAAAATTGAAGTTTCCTCCACGTGATTACACAAACAACACATACACTCCCTTTTTTTTATAATATTTGAAAAGACAACAGTTGGTGGGCTGGTGGCCCACGTTTTTTATAATTAAAAATCACAGTTGGTGGCCCACGTTCATCTTCTTCCTCTTACTTCGAGTCTTCCACGATTCACCTCCTTCAACCTTTGTCCTCTGCAACTTCTTCCTCCTACCATCAACAACCATCGAAAATGGATGAAAACAACATCATTGGAATCGCCTCACTAGGGACGCAAAAAGCCCTAATATTATTCACCTATTTTTCATGAATCAACAACAAATTTTCAGATCTAACAACTAGGGTTTAGCACCGTGTCCGAGTGCAACTTGGAAGATCCGACTCGTATTTCATACCCGAGTCGGCATCGCGTCGTACCGACCCGGGTATTTGGCAAAAATTGCCGAGTCCAGGTAACAGAGCTTATGGTTAATATGCAACTTTTGTGCAGCCAACGAGAGCCAAACAAAGTCACCCACGTCCAAGCTAGGAGCATGTCGAATGTGCGGGACGTTCTTTCTTCAAGAACCTCATCTCTACACGAACTCAAGCAAGCATGGGCATCAATACTAGCAGTAGCCAAGGGAGTAGGTATGGCGTCTTCAACAGTTTTCCCATGAGACATTGGTGCACGCTTAGGTGTTAATGGCTTCAACCTAATTCTCTCGCCCTCCATGAGCACCGAGTAAACATTGTCCCTCCCATGGTGAATAACACTTCTATCCGAATGCCATGGACGACCAAGCAACAAAGAACAAGCAGTCATGGGCACAACATCACACCATAATTGATCCATATACCCTCTTATGCGAAAAGAAACAAGAGCTTGCTTCTTAACCCACACACCATTCTTCTCATCCAACCAACTAAGCTTAGGGTGTACTTTAGTTGGTAAATTCATCTCTTCCACCATAGACAGTGCACAAGCATTAGTCTTCAACAATTAAAGAGAAAGTCTTACCATTAATGAGGCACCGCACCTAGAATGAAATAGGCTATGAAGCACCGGTACTCATCCCGAACACCGAATCTTGTACCGGGGACGGGTACGGGACGGATTCAACTTGGATTCGTCCCCAAAACGAATCAAGATGGGTGGGTACGTGGGTTTAGATTTAAGTACGGTTTGGCCGACTTTGGGTACGATTTGGGGATGGATTTAGAGTAAAAAGAAACATACCCAACTCATTTACAATGAAATCAGATCTAGGGTTTTGTCACTTTTCCTCCAAAATTTTGAAATCTCCTCGTTAGTGCGACACGAGCCTTGTAACGTGCCAATCTGCCTCTCTCTCACCTTGTCAGCTCCTCGGCGAACCGTCGCGAGCAGCCATCGGCACCTCCTCTTGGACTCTTCGTCACTTTCCTCTCTAGTTGAACCTCCTCAATCTTCGTAGCAGACATCGCTTCTCCTCTCCGGTGCCTCGCCGCAGCCTCGTCGGTGCCTCTGTCTTGTTTTCATGTTTGTGACCCTTGTTTTCTTGTTTGTTTAGCTAGGTAAGTGAAGCATGTGAAAGGTGAAATAGAGGAGTACAGGTGTTCCACACCATTTTCTTTTTTATAAATAAAGGTGTAGTGTTTGGCTGCTTGTTGTGCTTTTCTTATCTACCGAAGTGAACTAATTACTCCTTTATTTTTACCTAATTTAACCCCTTTTTCTATATTCTGAAAAAGAAGAAAACTTATTAGTTTATATTTTTAAATGTATGTCGCTGAATGTTTTAGTAAAAAAATTAAATAGAGATTATAGAATATGTATTAAAAACTAAGTTAATATTATTCATTAAATATATTATATTTTTTAATTTTTCTTTGTTGAATATGAGGCGTACCTATTTTTGGAAATTTTGATTTTGCCTTTTTCCATATACGTCCCCATACCCGGATCTAGGGGTGTAAATGAGACGAGACAACTCGTGAGCTACTCGAGATCGACTCGGTCAAAACTCGGTCAAAGCTCGACTCGAGTAGGCTCGACTCGATGACTAACTAGTCGAGCTTGAGCTACTACCTACTCGACTCGAAAAGCTCGTGAGAAACTCGAAAAAAAATTATATATAATACTTGCAATTTCAATAAATAATTCTCAAACTTTTCAAAGAATTTAATCCATGAAATATAACAAACATTTCCATAGAAAATATTTTCATAGTGGACCTTAATTATAGTTTGTCTTTAGGTTATGATTAAAAAGTCGAGCACAAGATTTTAACGAGCCTTAGCCTTGGCTCGGTTCAAAATTTCATGAACAAAGTGGAAAATTATTAAAAATGATCTTTATGTAAAATATTAAATGTCTCACATTGGTTTATAGTATAAAAATAGCCTTTTTTTTCTTTATAAATGTTACTACTCGACCTATACTTATTGTTTGAATTAAAGCTATCACATATTGGTTGGGAAACAAAAGTTTAAGTTTGTGTTCTTTATAAATGAAACATAAACTTTTTGGTTGGAAAGCATTTTTTTCTATGAAAGTTTGTTTCATATAGTCCCACATTGGTTGGACAATGAAACACCCAACTTTTTTGTCTTTATAAAAGGCTACACCAAGTACCTAACTCAAGGTACATGGATTAACTCAAGTTTGAGTTGAGCCTTGATTTGAGTTTGAGCTTGATTCGAGTTTGAGTTTCGAGTTCGAACTCGAGTTTAGGATTTCGAGTTCGAGTCGAGTTTGATTTTTTCAAGCTCGCGAGTTTTCGAGTCGAGTCGAGCTTGATTTCGAGTTTTCGAGTTCGAGTCGAGTTTAGCCAAACTCGAGCTCGACTCGCATCATTTAAAGCCCTACCCGGATCGGTGCTATCTAGGAAATAGATCCTCCCTTTGCTCATGCTCGTGTGGTGCTTGTGTTGTAGCCATCAAAACCCTGCACAAAATCAAACTTTTGTGCTCCTTTTCTGCCTCATACATAGGAGTTGAGGCCAAAAAAGCCTCATCAGCCACGTTTGCTAAGATCTCTCCCTCATCATCACACTCTACAGCAGCCAAGAGTACTTGATGATCTTCCATGGAGATTAAAACTCGGTTGAGGCACTCACATTGCAAGTTACCAAAGCCTCTACATTTAAAACACATCTTCTCTTTCATGGTTTGCTGACCAAACATCAAAGATGACGCTTTTTTGGTGCAGTAGGGGCGTAGCCTACAGAAGATGAAGCCTCGTTGTTGGCCTTAGTTGTTGCATCACCCACCTTAGTACTTTCAAACCTTGGCGCCAAACTACAACCACTCTCCCTAGACCTCGGCTCTTGTTGTCTCTCAACCTTCTTAGCTAATAGGCATAAGTCATCAAAGATTTCATAGGGATGAAGCTTCACAAAATCAGCAATCTTCTTCTTGAAACCGAGAAGAAATTTGGCAGAATTTTTCCTCATCTTCATCCTTGCAATCACAAGCCAACCATAGTTGTTCAAAATCACATATGTAGGCTTCCACACTCAAGAGATTTTGCTGAAAAGAGTTCAACTTTATGAAGTGTTCTTGCTTGTAAGTTTTAGGCACGAACCTCTTCTTCATCTTCACATGCAGGTCCATCCAAGTTGAGAGCTCCTCCTTCCCCTCTCTCTTCGTTTATTTTGGTAGGAATCTAGCCAATCAGATGCATCAATATAGCATGATCAAAGCGCTAGTGGTCAGACATATTCTTGTAATAAAAAAGACGAGTCATGCGCCTCTCCCAATTCAAGAAAGCATCTGGTGCCTTAACTCCATTAAACTCGAGAAGATCCACAAGTTTGATATCCTCATCCTTCCTATTACCTTTAGCAAAAGAACAACCAATTGGTTGTTTTTCAATATGGTGACTTCTCTTGTCAACCCACGCAATTGTTCGATTAAAAACTCCATATGCTCCGCAAATAAAGTCTCAATGGATTTTTCACCCGGCATTGTATGATCCAAGAACAAAAACAAGAAAGAAAAAAATCGGAAATTCACCTAAGGATGGAAATTCTTAAAGAAGAATTTTGTTGGCTCTTGATACCATCTGATGTGTTTTCTACCTCTTGAAACTAAGAAAATTACTCTAATGAAGGACCAACAATGCTCAAATGTAGTATAAACGTGTAAAGATCGAATCTTTAAGTGTTAAGGCTAAAGATCGTGACTTTATGTAAATTAACAAGGATAGGCTCTATTGTTCCCTCAAGAACTAGAGGATCTCTCACTAACATCGATTAGGAGATGCACACAAACTTCGATTTATGTGTTTGGTTTTAACAAAACCGAATCGATGCACAAAGCACTTGAATTTCTTTTATCAAATTTCAACGTGTATTATAATGCTTGAACGAAACATATAAATAGTACAAACTAAAGAAATCCTAATCTAACTCAACTAACTACCAAGATAGCTACTAGGACTCCTTGCTAAGTAAAACAACCGAAAATATCCACTTAATCTTATCAGATGGCTATTTAGGATAGAATAACAAGACTCTCAAACAATGCAACTAACTAACCAAGACTCCTATGATTAAGGGAAATTAGACTCCTAAACATAATAGGATTCCCTTTAATCACCTTACACGCCCAAAAGAAATAAAACAATAATAAACATGAATCTCAAACCATGTAAAACTTTTCCAAGTAGAAAGTAAAACCATGGAAGCAAAACTAATACAAGACAGCATTAAAACCAACAAGAACTACCAAGAAAGTTCAAGAAACCTCCAAGAAAGCTAAAAAAAACATTCAAGAAACCTTCAAGAACCATTAAAGAAAGGAACCATGACTCATTTGTGCTTCCACCCATGCATCATTACCAATTATGAAACTGAGGATTTATCAACTCTTCTGGCTACTACTGATCTCTGTCAGCATAGAAGTTGTGGCAACTTCTTTTCTTTTTCTAACAAGGGCCATGGTACAAGCAGAATTTCCAGAACGGATAGATGTCTTGTTAGTTCAGCATTTTGGTAATACTATTGTTAATTATATGGTAGCTGGGATATCATATCATTGTCCTCTAGTTTTGAAATGTGAAGACAATGTGCACAAGGGAGGAAGACCTTTCAAGTTCTTTTATAACATGGCTAGACATACTATTTTTGACACTTTGATAGTCAATGATTGGGGAGCTTCTTTGAATGGATCTGCTACGGAAGTGGTGTGGTAAAAGCTTAAGATTGTTAAGCAGGAACTTAAGGAACTTATGCAGCTGCACAATACAGAGTTTGCTAATCTTCATGAGATAATCCTCCAGTTAGGAAGGATTTGGATGTTGTTCAAGCTGCTTTAGCTTTAACACAGAGTTTCAAGATAGGGAGAAAGAACCTTTGCTCCTGCTTAGGAAGTGTTCTTGGCCATTGAAGAGAGTCCTTATAAATAGAAAACTTGAGGAACTTATGGAGCCGCACAATACAGACTTTGCTAATCCTCATGAGAAAATCCTTCGGTTAGGAAGGATTTTGATGTTGTTCAAGCTGCTTTAGCTTCTGATTGCTCTAACACAGAGTTTCAAGATAAGGAGAAAGAACGTTTGCTCCTGCTCAGGAAGTTCTTGGCCATTGAAGAGAGTGCTTATAAGTAGAAATCTAGGGTGCAGTGGCTCAAAAAAGGGGATTCTAATAGTAGCTTCTTCTTTCCTGCTATGAAAGAAGGTATTCCAGGAATAGAAATGAAGTTGTCTACACTGAACAGGGTGAAAAGCTCACAACAAATGCTGCTATTCTAATTGAAGTTAAAGCTTTTTATAAAGCTCTTCTTGGCACTGCTGCTCCCTCTCTTCCAAAAGTGGATATTCCTTTTTTAAGAAGAAGGCCTCGGGTTTCTCAAGATACTGCTGATAGGCTTATACATCCTGTCTCTCTTGAAAAAAAAGGTATTGCTGATGATAAAGCACCAGGCATAGATGGCTTTAACAGCTATTTCTATAAGAAAACATGGTATATTCTCCATGCTGACGTGGTTGCTGCTGTGAAGGAATTCTTTGACTCCAGTTTTATCTTACCTGCAGCTAATTGTACTTTGGTTACACTTATACCTAAGGTGCTAGGTGCCCAACTCCACTTATGTGAGGGTATTCAGGCCCATTGCCTGCTGCACTGTGCAAAATATGATGAGTGAAGTAGTGGATCTTGCTCAAGCTGGTTTTATTCATGGGAGAAATATCTCTAATAATATTCTGTTGGCTACAGAGCTAATCAAGGTTAAACACGGAAAAATGTCTCTCCCATATGCATGCTTAAAGTAGACTTGAAGAAAGCCTATGACTCAGTGGAGTGGCCTTTTCTTCATCAAGTGTTAACTGAACTTGGCTTCCCAACTAAGTTTATTATCTGTATTATGAGCTGTGTCACCACTGTTTCTTATTCTATTGTGGTTAATGGTCTTCTTAGGACCCCTTTTCCTTCTAAGAAGGGATTGGGACAAGGTGATACACTCTCACCCTATCTCTTTGCCTTGGGAATGGAGTATCTTTCCTGATGCCTTGGTCATCTCAAAAGTATACCTGACTTCAATTTTCATGCAAGGCTTGGAATCACTCATTTGATGTTTGCATATGACCTGCTCCTCTTTGCAAGAGCAGATCATAGCTTCTTGCAGCTTATGTTTGAAGCCTTCACAAAGTTCTTTCAAGCCTCAGGTCTTGTTGCTAATCTAACCAAGAGTGATATCTACTTGGCAATTTCTCATACTGAGGCTGATCTTCTGCTAGTTCAAATTCCAGTTGGTACTTTTCCCTTTAAGTGCTTAGGAGTGCCCCTCACAACTAGAAAATTGCTTTTCAATGAATGTAAAGCCCTACTGGATAAGGTGAATGCTAGAGTAAAAAAGATCATGGTCAGCTAAAGAACTCTTTGGCTCTATTTTGCAAAGCTTCAATTTTATTGGTGCCAAATCTTTGTCATGCCTAAAAAACTTCTCAAAGACATTCAGACTGCTTGCACTTTGCAGGGGGTCTTTCTTTGGACTGGAAATGAGAGAGCTTCAAAAAAAGCAACCATAGTGTTATGAATCAACATAACCGTGACACCATTGATGACAGAAAATGAGTAAGATAATGAGTATTTGATTGATAAACTGAAAATAAAGCAAAACTAAATGATATTCAAGCTTTCGAGAGGCTTGATTCTCTCCCAATTGAACTACAAGAGCTCACCCAATTTTTCATCTATTTTCAACATAACCTTCTTCTCACTAATATCTCCTATTTATAAGCTAACTAACTTGCTTTCTCTCCAAGCTAACCTAATTTTATTGTGTTTCCAATAATACCCCTCCCTTAATACCCAATGCATAACACATAGCTTGGGATTATATGTGCAATCCAAAGATTTGCGGTGGGTGGAACTTCAAAGAGCTTACTGTTTGGAATCATGCTGCAATTGCTAAGCATTTTTGGGCTTTATCCCAAAAACAAGATATATTATGGATTAAGTGGCTGCACTCTTTTAATATCAAACAAGCTGATCCTACCTTGTTTGATATTCCTAAAGGGCTCTCATGGACTATGCAGAATATTTTAAGTAGAGAAGTGTTACACTCCTTTCTTTTCTATCAAGAAACTGTGTGAGCACCTGAGGGATGATAAAGCAAAAGTGCCTTGGAGGAAGTTAATTTGTAACAATGCTGCAAGTCCTAAAGCTCTTTTTATTTGTGGATGAGTTTACATGGAAGGTTAAATACCAAAGATAGATTGGCTGCTTGGGGCTTGGTTTTGATCAGAGTTGTGTCCTTTGTCAATCTGGAAATGAAACAGTAGATCACCTTTTCTTTGCTTGTCAATACTCTCACTCAACGTGGAGCAGATGTCTGGATAGCAGAGATTCAGATTATAAAAACCAAATGTAGGAGCAGGAATCACAAGGCTCAGTTGCAGGGGATTCTCTTTGCTGAAACAGATTAATGCTCTTTGGATGCCACGCAATTGTGTAGTGCTTGGAGGAACTACTTTGAGTCCTGATCTATTGTTCAGGAAAATTGTATTTAAAGCTGCTTGTAGATGCAAAGATACTATGAGAGACATGCTTATTTCTTCCTTTAGCTAGTTTCTGTTGCATTCTTATAAAGTTCTTGGCTGCAAGAACTTGTTGTTGGGGCTGTTGTGCCTATAGGTGTACCCCTTTTTTCTTTGGTAGTCAATAAAAACTTTGAATTGCAAAAAAAAAAAAAAAAAAAAAAGAATGCAAAAAATTCCAGCATAACATCATCAGAGTAAAAGTATTCCGCCAATGTCTTTAAAGTTAATAAAGTGATCTTACATTGTTGTGAGCATATTTATCTAAAAAGAAAGAAAGAATGAAAGAAAGAGAAAAGAACAGTAATACAGTACCTCGAAAAATCTGATGCTGAAGAGAGCAAAAAGGGAAAAGGAAAAAGATTGTGAGATATGAGCATGGAAAAAACATTGACTAGAAACAGAATCAAAAACAACATAAACCAATCTTCTCTATCTATTACTTACTGCTCAAGAGGATTAAGCGTTCCACGAGTCAGATCTATCCTGACATTGCTCACAGCAATGTCATCTTCTTTTAGGGTCACCCCAGAACATTTCTGATTAGATACAGTAATTAGTAGAAGAAACATTTTTTAATATGCACACAATATTGAGATATGCAACCCAAAATAAATTTAAATGCGCACAAGAGAATGGATTTCTGACCTGCGAACATATAATATCTTGAGGGGTAACTTTTTTAAAATGTTCAAATTTGTCCCTGGGAACAGCAAACTCGTTGCAGAACTGCCACAGAAATAAAAAACGGTAGCTTAAAATAACAGCTTATTATTCCCTCGAGGTAGCTTATATCAAGAGCATATCCACTCAGACATTAGGCAAAAAAAGTCCTGTTTAGCTTTCTTATCTTTGGCAACCGAGAATCCAATAAGTGGAATACCTGATATAAATCCCTCCTCCTAATGCGCTTAATCAAATCCTTAGCTTCCTTCAGTTCTGGATCAGGAGCGGTCTCGATTGTTTTAATTATTGTGTCATCTAACTGCATTGTTGGATATAAACTGACAGGTAAATAAATATTAAGCTTCATAAGTATAAATAAAGTTGTTGTGTCATCAAACCTTCCAATATTCAGATGGCTCTTGGATGCAAGAAGATATTTCTAAATATGAATTTGCTTTAACAAGGGCATCAGCAATCATGAGCTCAACAGCCTGCATTAAGTGGTCATAAAGGTAATAAATAATCGAAAATTGAAGTGGAAGTATGAGGTGAAAACTTCGAAATTTACCTTCACTTTCGGGTGCGTGTAAACTGTCCTATAGAGATCAGCACGAGCCGAAAATAACTTGTAAACAGTAAGATCTAATAAAATGACCAAAAGTAAGCAGAAACAATCACTACTATCAGGTCATACTAAAAAAAAAAAAAAAAAAAAAAACAGAGACTAAAATTCAATAAAATCAAGCTACTGCTCACAATCTTTGGCAGGATAACATATTTCATCACCCAATACCCGCATTTGCTCCATTAATCTGCAGTCAATAAGAAAATCAGCAGGACCCATGAGATGTTTTCCACTATCATGCTTAAAATATTGGTAAAGAACTTCCCAATAGCAAATTCTTAACTTCTAAACTGAAGAATATACACTGTATGGCTAAAATACTCCATATTTAAAACAAGTCCTCAAGCATACTTCTTTTTGTCCTATGAATTTATTCTGCAGAATTAGCTATAATGTTTTTAATAACCTGTTGAATGCAAAGTTACATCCTAAACCACAGGCTCGCGAGTCACGAACAATGTAATCAAACCTGCAAAAATACAAAACCCAAGTGGCACCAATGAGGTTATGCACATGTTCAGGCTACGTTCAAATGTATGTTATGTACAAAAAATCTCACACCAAAATCACTTACTTGTCAACATCTACACCATTGCGCCCATTGGCAACAATGTCGTACAAAAAATACTTCTCTCTTGTGCTCTGTATGCAATGAGAAAAAGGTATAGACAGAAAGGATTTAGATACATTAAACAAGTTGTATATAATGAAAGCAATTAGAGATGAGAGGAATGGAGCAAATGGAAATCAGGTTACACGTCCCCTCCCCCACCCCCCACCCCCAATCCCTGTTTTTATTATTTACATCCTTTTTTATTGGGAGAGGGGGAGGGGAGAGGTAAAATTGAGTGAAGAACTCACTTTTGATAATGCAAATTCAGAACTAGCAAGTATCATCTCCTGCAAAGGCCATAAAAACAAATGAAGGTAAGGTAAGATGTATGGCAGTATTCCAATTTTAACTTATTGATTATATGCACAAGGATTGCAATAAATTTTATTTCACTATCAGAAAGATTAACTTTCTAAAGGCAACATAATTATGCTTGCATCATTTATGGCTCGTGTTATGTGAGCCAAAAAATGGCTGCGGCTTACACTCCCACATCACAGGGACCTTTGTTCCTAATGTGTATATGATGTGCTTCAACATTCAATGATACTGGAAGTTGTTTATTTTTCATTGTCAATACTCTGCTAGTTTTTTGTGGCTTAAGCTCTTTTAGGTTGTAGCTTTGCCCAGTTTGGTGTGAATTAGTCAGTCTACCATCTTGATGCATCTGCAAGTCTCTAAGCCTAACAATATTTCCAAGGCATAAGAGCCAGATCTTGTGGTGTTCCATGCAGCACTTTGTGGGTGTTTTGGTTGAAATGGGATAAATGGCAGATTTTGTATTCGAATTTCTTACCATGTTTTTTTGTGGCAAAGAATTTATCTACTTGGCTCTCTATGAAGCACTAACTGAAGGAATCTGCAGATCTATCTCTATCTAATGTATGCATGATTGGCACAAAAAGAGGGTGAAAAAAAGAGTTGCTGAAGGATCCCTCGCATTCCAAATATCTGCTGTACTTCACACATTTGATATCAATATAATATATTGATTACCTTCAAAACTGAACGAATCATCTGTAATATGAAAAGCGATGCAATTTGATTACTTGAATCACCACAAGATCCAAAGTAAAACTAAACTATAACATACTGTTGTTCAGATTTGGCTAACTTTTCCATCTTTCAAAAGGAAAGCAGTTTAATACTAAAAGGAAGCATAAGCTAGTTACAAACAGCACAATAAAATAGCAAGTAGTATTATTTTTCGGTTCAAGTCCAACCTCCAAGGAATCAGCAAATCAATATTGAGCTTCAATGTTAGATGCATTAGTCCTAGTTTTACCTGACAAGCTAACAGCTGCAGTTTAGAATTAAATGAAATTAAATAAGCAAATTGTGCTACACATACCTTGCCAAAGAACAATTTATATTAGCGATTAATTCTCTCAAGTCGACAATGGAATCCACTAAAGAAAAAGGGACACACTTTATATTCCAGCGCATATCAACTACACTTTTCTGGATGCACTGCAATACTGCATTAAGAAAGTATTCGTTTTGAAATTACCAGAACAGTATAGGACTTTTTCTAAGACAACATTACAGTTCAAATAATTTTTAGTATTTAATATCTTCAGGTAGCACCTTTCCCTTGTGTGCTATTGTTTTTTTTTTGAACTCTAGGAGCTCTGTTTAGCCTTAAGGTCTAGCAACACTACTGTCTTTAAACAATGCTTGCTTATTCTTAGATAGTTCCCATCCTTGCGTTAATTTATTCTCATCCACATCCAATATCAATGTTAGACAAAGGGACCAAATAGTCTATGATTATGAAATACGCTGACGTAACTTCCACACTAGCGTGCTTCAGCAGTTGAAAACTGCAAGTTCTAAAAAAAATTGTAGCCCTTATGCATTGGAATTAACATAGGCTGATACTAGTACAAGTACTATGGTCAGCATTCACCAAAAGCAACGAGAGAAAAGAATATATCTTAAACCATGGAGATTCTTAGACCAACCTGGAGTATGTTTGTTTAGCATGGCCCTGCAATGAGCTACTGAGAATCCTAAAATATATGAATACTAGACCGGGAGGCAATTCACTCTATTGAACAAAGCAAAGAAATCTATGAACCAAAATAACATGTGAAACAAAATGCAGAAAAAGCAGCTTACTTTCACTCTTTGAATAATCTGAGAGTCAATATCAATGCAGTGCTCATCAACAATGTGGTCAATCACCCTCACTGACATTTCCTCATGGCACCTAAAATGTGCAATTTCGAGGTAAGATCAAGCCTAAGAATCAGTCAACTTGAATGAGAAAAATAGACAACCACAAATGACCAGCAAAGCAAACCAGAAAGTATGATGGAAATTTTTTTTTGGTGCAATTGACATTTTCAGTGGCAGTTTTTTTCATTTTCTGATGATAGTAAACATGAACTTAGAAACAAATTATGAAAATAAAAAAAATCTCCTCATAACCGTAACACAGGGGGCAAATATGTCAGGTTATTCCCTTCAGCCTTTAATCCAAAATCATCAGAGCTTAGAAAGATGAAGAATAAAGGGAAGTTCAAATAGAGAAGAAATGACTAAATGTCCTAAAGAACAGATCACAGGAAGTGCAGCATGAAGAATGTTTGATAGTGATCTCCATATCTCACAGCTGAAGTGAGACAAGCAGCTGAAGTGATTAGTTCCCAAGGTTCAAATCTGATATCGCCAGATATCTAAACCTCAATTCTCAACTACTAGTGATATAATTATTCAATTCTAAGATAGCACCGGCACAAAAGTTAAAGAGGCAAAATAAAATCCTCCCTCTTCCAAACAACTCCAACTTCCACCTCCTCTCTTAGAAGGCACATATCAAGCTATCAACCCGCTCCCATGTTCCCAAACTGCAACTGAAGGCTTTTTTTGTCATCTACTCTATCACCTTCAATCTTCCCAACGATTTTTCACGAAAAACTGAAAACAAGGGAAAAGATAATAGATGAACATAAAATGTGAAAGGTAATAATATAACTCAGCGCAAAATGATGTTAATGTAATCTTATTCAGCATCTCAACCTATAAACCACTGTAGCAAAGAATAGCCAGAAAATGATTTTTCTGTCCCAGCCAATTCCCAAAGTAAATACTACCTTCATTAGCATCACTCTCTCTTCAATATGCCACTACAACTGACCAAACCAAATCCAAGCAGAACTAGATCGTGGTTGCTTAGGTGGGCTGAGCACAGGTCAGGTACCAGACCCAAAATCTTGGATCAGATGCCCTTACACTATATTACCAAAAAATGATATCCAAACCTAATACAACAATACCTGTGTCATGAATACACCTATGCCTCCACTAAGGTTCACATATGCAAGGAGACCCAAGGGCAATTCAGGAAATCAGTAGAGAAGGAGGTTCTAGAAGAATTCAGTGAGCTGGAAATGATTGGGAAATGATTGGCAACTCGGCTATTTTGTCTATTTCACTATTTTGTCCTTTTTGATTGAATAATGCTGTTAGTAGAAGAATATTCCTAGGACTAGCCTATAAGTAGAGGTAGGGCAGCAGGAGAAAGGTATTCAGAAAATTATTGAGCTTTGGCTTGTATTCGGAGGAACCCAGCTCCTCAAAAGCTGTGGAAATTGTAGCCTTTTTGTAAGTAATACATTAGTCCTTTCCCTCTAAAAGTTTCCATCTTTCTTGTGTTATTATCTATCCAAGTTGGTTTATTACAACCTGAAACTCCAGTTCAGTATTTCAGGTACCCAAAATTTCTGGTACCTTTATCTTATTAGATTCAAGCTTTAACATTATAGCTTAATTTTTATTTTGCTACAAAATAATTGCAAACTATAAGAAAATGCTCTTAAATAGCACTCAAAAGAAGACTACATAAAAATTATGATATTTATGTTGATAGTTCTATATATCAATAGCATTTTATATAATACCAATAGCATTTACATGTGAGTATTTACAGAGTAGAAACGTATCCATATCGCATTTAGTTATACTCCCTCCGTTTCATTTTAATTTACTCACTCCACTTTGGGGGAGAACCAAGGAGAAAGTGCAAAAGTATGAGAGATAAACTGAAAAGGTGGAGAGAGAAATTAAAAAGTGAGAGAGAGAAATTAAAAAGTGGATTAAAATATTAAAAAGTGGATGACATGGGTGGAAAAAGTGGAGAAAGTAGATGTGACATGTTACCAAAAATAGAAAAAGCAACAGTGTGTAGATTAAAAAGAAACGGACCAAAAAGGAAAGTGTGTAACGGAGGGAGTATATCTGTATTTCAAATTGGGTTTGGGTACCTGAAATTCTTTACTGAACTCGTACGTATTACCCAAATCTTCGGATCACATACCCAATCTAAAATCAATTTTCAATTTGTGGACCCTAATAGTCAGGTCTGCTATTGGATCTATTCTTTCAGTTTTTATATAATTTTGCAGGTTTCAGGATAGTTCTGCACAACCTGCCATTTCAAGTTTTAAGTAAACGAGACAAGGGCAGCATAGCAACCACCATGCCAAAAAAAATCAACTAGTCGTTTGGCAAGTCCATTATGCAAAATGGTTCCTTAAATTGTACCACAATATTCATATTAACAGTTATATTACAACCACAATCATTATAATTTGTTCAGTATAGTCAATCACATTCATTGATACTCCTAGTATGCCAACAAGTTTAACATAGAGAAATGGCACACTTAATGAGTAATCCCACGTGATAAAGGGAGAGATGCAAATTATTCCTACGTGATGAAGAGAGAAATAAAGAGAAACCACTTACCAAAATACGAAAAGTTCGAACTTATTAAAACAGACCAAAAGGAAAAGTGTTAAAATTATTGCAAAATCAAAGTAATTTAAACACATATCACATAGAAAATATCTTGACTTTTTTAACCTTTAAAGATGTTTGGAACCTGTGTTTTCAAACAAAAGAAAAGAGAAATTTGAGAAGGCGAGTTTTTCAAATTAGAGTTACAAAAGATACAAAAATCACTTGGTTATTTGTAGTGTAAAGTCCAAAAATAATCCAATCGCAGCCATGACAGAATGTTCCTTCAATGATTCTATGACAGTGATCATAATGATATATGTTTCTTTTATGCAGAAGAAAACTAACAAAAGAATCTTACCATTTAGAACCCTCCAGAACTCGTGGTAGAAACTCACTTTCAAACAAATGACTGAAAGGCCCATGCCCCACATCATGTAAGAGACCTGATGAAAGTAAAAAAAAAAAAGATCTGTTAGGATGGAAGGAGGGGGAAGGCATTTTACAGAAATTTCTCTGCAAAACGTGAGACTGCTTACCAGCAAGTTTTACTGTCGTCATGTCAAAGTTGTCAATATCAAGCTCCATGCGCTGAAAAATTAAAAGTTAAATATAATATCCTGAAGATCATCACGGATACAATATGAATCTAAAAATACATACATGATGATTATGAAGCACATGGACTGCTTGGGAAGCAAGCCAATACACTCCCAAAGAGTGCTCAAATCTTGAATGAACAGCCCCAGGAAACACCATATGAGCCGCACCTGTAACCAAAATGAACTCCTTTTAAGAGGTGTAGTAAAGACTTGGATATAGTAGTGCATCAAAAAAACAGTGCCTACTAAAGATGCTGCAAATTTTATCATTAGGAGAATGTAAGGTACACAAGCACAAACAGTCATAAACAAGCCAGAAATTGAGAGGTCTGGTGCAAATTTGCTGCAGCAAATTTTGTATGGTATGCTCCATGTTTAAGTAATATGCTACTCACTTGGATCCTTATAATCCCAAATTGAAGACCAAAAGTATTCGATCCAATTCGTCTGTACTACTGGTGTCTTAAAGAAGAGTACCAATCATGGAAGAAAGATGATATTACTATATTTGTGAGTGTGTGTGTGTGTGTCACTTACAAAACTGCAACAAACCATCCAAGGCCTCCAATTCTGCTGACCCATGCTAGAGGTGGCACTAAGAGCACAAGGGAAGGGAATGAAATCACCTGATGGTCAGAGCATAATCAGAGAATATCAGAGAAGAATATTCTGCCAGCAGGGGGGTATGAGGTGTCACATATCACGTGAGTTAGGACAGAAAGGAGCATATGTTTTGGCTATAAATACAGAGTTAGAGTAATGTAATAAATAAATCATCCAGAAAAGTGTCTTAGTCTTATTACCTCTGGGAGAGATCTTGGCCTCACGAAAACCTTGAACTATCTTGTTTTCTTCATTAACAGTCAATCAGTATTACTCTAGCTTATTGATCCGAAATCAGTTGCGAATTCCGAAATTCTACTAAGTACTGATCTCAATCACAACAAGGGAGAAATTCACGGTTTAAGGATTAGTACTAGTTTAATTATGTTGAGCAACGTAGGAAAAGAAGTTAATTAAAAGCTAGTTAGTTTAATTAACGTTTTTGTAATTTTCGGTTTTTGTAAAACCGGAATTATTTTGCGTAGCGTAAGTTGTAATATCCACGAACATGCTCGGGGATGCGAATCACCCTAGGGACGTGTGAAAGGAGGTTCTTAGAGATATTTGTGGAGCTTGTGTTGCAAGCTAAGGGAGGCCATCCACTTGGTGTGGAAAACCGGCCCTCCCCCTTTGCCTCCTTTGAATAAGTCAACAAAACACACAACAATACTATTCCTCTTACATCCTTGTTGGAAATTAGAGATATTAGTTGTTTCTTGTTTTGTTTAATATTTTGAGTACTTAGATCTTTTGGGAAATAATTAGCTTGTAATATATATATGTAATGGTGATCATAAATGAAAAGCAGATTTGGATAATTGAAATTTAAGCTTTGTGCTTCAAATTAAAACACGTTGTGTTAAAGATTAAAAACCGAGGTTTTTATTCTATCTTTGAACCGATTTTCTTGGGAGGTCAAACTACGAGAAAGTCAACCTAATTGACATATTCGAGAGTGGAGATTCTCGTTCTTTGTTAATTAATTCCGTAATTGAGGGAGAGAGTGGAGATTCATTTCCTTAGTTGCAAACCGAATTATAAACTTAAGGTGGAGGCTTTTAGTTTATTGTTCAACTATCGTAATCACAATTCTTTTTGAAGTGATTTCGTATCACTTATATTCTGCCATTGTTGTGTGTGTTTGAGCTTTCTTGGTATCCAATTTATTACAAAAGCACACAGAGTAATTGATCAGATCCGTGGATAATCCTACCACCTATTTCAAGGTTAAGAATTAATTTGAAACCCAGTTAAACTCATATGTTTTAGTTAGTAAAGTAGTTTACAAGCTTCATTTTGATCCATTTTAATTTCTTTTATGAGTTTGCCTATCATCCCTAAGGATCCCAAGTTCATAAATCTCAAGCCAACTTGAGCCAGGTGCAACAAAGATGCTGCTAACAATCAAAACTACTTAATGGCAGCGATTTGAATTTCACTCAATGGGCTAACCTAAGTCACCTCCTTTCATGGGACTCTCCAGGACATTAGAACGTTAATTGTGGTAAGTTCGAACATCAGTGGCTCTTGGCTTAAGAGAATAGATGCCAACATGATGATGTGTAATTCAAGAGTGGACCACAGTAGCTGCATCTGTTTTCTAAGTGACTGATGGACATCATAGGATTCCAGTCAAACAGGGAACTGTTTATAGAACAGAAGACAAGAAGCAATGCATTAGTTACCTTTAGTTGTCTGAAATTTCTAATTTTTTATAGTTACACTAGTGTATAATCTTCAGCCTTTGTCGTAGTATAGTTGCATTTAGTATTGTAAGATTTTCCAGGCTCAATGTATAAAAACCTCCTGCTAAAACAAATCTCAGCGACTAAAATTCTGATAGAAACTTAATGGTTGCCTGAGTACAAGCTACAAAAATAAATGTTTACTCAAGAGTTTTCTCATGGGATTCTCATGGGACCTTGAAGCATCGGAATGTGATGTTTATTTCTAGACAGTGAATCTTCTCTATCATTTCAAGACTTTTGGTTCTTAGACATAGTTCTGCACAAAATTAGACAAAACAAAGCAATCTTTGCATCACTCTCAAAGGGTATACAAACTTACTATCAACATTGTGCTAGAGCTAAGGTCAATGAACTCAGCTCATTGGCTAAGCAACGCTCATTCAATACATAGTGAAAGGTGCATATGTAAGAACCATGGGCAGGTCTCAATGCAAATACAACATTTATGAGAACCAAATCAATCAAAGCATCAACATTCTATTTAAATACAACTAAATCAAAGAAACAATAACATTTCAGTAAAAAAAAACTTACCAAGTTGTTTTAAATCGCGAAGCCTGGAACGCAGCACAAGGAGCCAAAATATGTGAACATTAGTGAAACAATAGCAGTTGCCCGGTTCATCTCCGCAATGAGCTTAATTGACATATCATAAGCCTTTTGAATGCATATATTGAATAATAAATCAAATTGACATATATTGAAACTAAACTCTCACCATGAAAAAAACTTTATCTACCTAAAGGGTAACCGGTAAACTACCTACTAAAGATAGAAATTAATGCCAAGTAAAATCCACACCAGCAACCAAAAACATCTTTTTAAGGAAAATTCCAAATTTGATGCCCCTGAGGTTTGGCTAATCCAACTTTGGTGCCCGCACCTTTCCATATTCCATATATAGTGGCTTGAATTTACCGAACAATCCAACTTTGGTGGCCTAAGGGCTAACAATGTTCCCGTTAGGGCCACGTGTACTTAAATATTTAATGTGTTAAAGTCATTTACTCATTGTGTTGAATCATATAGGCACAAATAACCCTAACTTTAAGATCCTTGCCAATAACTCCATTTATTGTGTTCTAATGATTCAACACGATGACGACATGATTTTAGCCCATTAAGTATCAATTGTGCAAGTTATCTTGACGGAAATTTTACACTGTGAGCCCTCAAGACACTAAAGATGGATCGTTCCATAATCTCAAGCCACTAAACATGGAATATGAAACAAGCCAGGGCACTAAACTTGGATTAGGCCAAACCTAATGACACTAAAGTTAGAATCTTCCTTTTACTTTTAATTATCTATCTCTAGTGGGAGGATCACCCACCGGTAGGTATAGCATTCTCCTCTTGCCATCATCGAATTATAAGCTTCAATGAAGGTGAGACTTTTGTTTTAACCAACAATAAATGATTTAATATATAATCAAAATTATTGAATATAGGCATAATTGACATGTAAATTTTGTCTATCTGGGAGATGAACCTAGAACATAGAGAGAAAATAATGGTTTATGAAAAAACAAAAGTGAGAATTAGTGTTTAGAAAACTTGCCTCTGAAAGTGTTCTGTATCTACAAATTTCAGAAAGAGCTGCACTTCGAATCATCGAGCAATAAGAGACTAAGTAAATATAAAATATATATAAATAAAAAAAAAAAGAGCACAAGTTACATTAATGTTTGAATTGAGCTTTGCCCAATGTAGAAGCGTTCGATACATTTTTTGTTCAAATCATATAAAAGGTAGTATATTTAATCGATAAAGTAGTATATTTTTTGTTCATATCATATGTTGGGTTTTTTGTATACTACATTTTCACAAATATACTATCTTTGTAATATATATATTAATGTTTTTGCTGACCTTCAAATCATCGAGCAATCAGACACTAAGTAAATATAGAACATAAAAGAAGATCACAAGATACATCAATGTTGAGCTTTGCCCAATCCAGATTCATCCTTTATATATTTTGTTGTAGATCATTAACAAAAGTAGTATATTTAATCAATAAAGTAGTACTGGTATATTAGAACATAAACATCACTATGATAACATACGAGTAATCAGGTTATATGTTCAGTTTTTATATACAAACTTTTTATATATTATATTCCCTCCGTTTCTTTTTAGAATCCAACTTACGTGGACCCGGTTCACGTTAACATTAGTGTGCATCAGGCCAAAAGCACGTTCATTTATGAACAATCCACTATATCATTCAGTAACCCACTATATCATGCAGAAACCCACCATATCATGCAGAAACTCACTATATCAATCAAAAACATACAATATCATGCAGTAACTACATCATTTCTAAACAATCCACTATATTATTCAGATTCTCACCATATCATGAAGAAATTCATTATATTATTCAAAAGCATACTATATCATGCAAAAACTATATCATTTCTGAACAAATCACTACAGACATTCGCTATATCATGCAGAAACTCACTGTATCATGCAGAAACTCACTTAATATCAATTAACAACCCGGTGCACATTTTAAAAATCTACACACTCCCGTTTTTTCTATTATTGCTAACATACCCTTTTTCCACCCATGTCATCCACTTCTAATATTTTAACCCACTTTTAGTTTCTCTCTATGCCTTTTCAATTTCTCAATCATACTTTTGGACTTCCACCTTGGTTCTCCCCAAATATGGAGAGTAATTTAAAAGAAACGGAGGGATTGCTTTTATATACTATTTGTTTTTTGCTAACTATACCACCA
This sequence comes from Beta lomatogona, assembly GCA_947646795.1. Lineage (NCBI taxonomy): Eukaryota > Viridiplantae > Streptophyta > Magnoliopsida > Caryophyllales > Amaranthaceae > Beta > Beta lomatogona. The sequence goes on from CANSNZ010001472.1 coordinate 806,482, forward strand.
AAATAATGTTTAGAACATAATTCATGTTTGAATTAATCATAAACCTAGATTATACAAGATTAATTAGAAAAAATGGGAGTAAAAAGCGGAGAGAGAACATACCGGTTGAAGATAGATGTTGCCATGGAGATTATCGTGAATGTGCTTAGAGGAACTAAAATCCTGCGACAAAATTGGGGAGCAGTGCGAAGGAATGAAGGCAAGGTCGTCATTACTGTAAGCTCCCATCTTAATTATTTCTTCTGCCAAATTTTGGAGGGAGATATTCAACCAGATGCACAACAGAAGACAGTATTAGGAGATGCTTTTTTAAAAAAAAAAAAAGAACAAAACAAAAACTTGAGAGGCTTTACTTTGCGCAGCTTTTTCCTTTTGCTTATTTCTTAAAATGGGTTTCTTATTCCATCTTTTGCGTAGACTAGTTGTTGCTCCGCGCGCATACGCGCGCGGCACCCCAAAATAGTATAATTACGATATCCAAGTATCTTTGGATTTAATTAGCAAGATGATCGTTTTGTAGTTGGCCTCAAACAGGTGTTAGTTCCACTCGTTGTTTGATGTGCATTGGGCAAAGTGCATAAGTTAGGCGTACATACATTGTTTATTTATACTCCCATATTATGGTGCAGACAAAATGCATGATAGTGGTTGTTTGCAGTGTAATTTGAGCGTTAAACCTAGCAATTCCAAATAGTTATCTAAAATGGGACTTGTTGCTGACTTGTAGTTATTCCACATGTATTTGAAGAGTTTTTGAAATGGAGCCTTGTTCTACTCCCTCAAGATGGATATAAGGTCCCACTGTAGGATCCTATTTCTGGAAATTGATGTAGCTGGTGTGATTTGGATATAAAAGTTTGTTGCAATCAATTCATCGAAGATGGTGGTAAAGGGCTAGCAAGAGAATGTAAATGTACAAGGACTTAGAATTAATGGTCTATATGAAATTAGTATGAGTACGAATGTAAAGTGAGAATAAATGTAAAGATTTAAAGATGTTTACATTGGTAGGCAGATTACTAATATGTCCGGCTGGCATGAAAAGAGCTTCACACTGTTCAATGTAAGCCATAAGAAACATTGAATCAGTGACATCGGGCTCTTTGATTTGGAAACAGAGCCCAGGAATAAGACTGTCATTTTGTTCTTTTTAAAACAACTTCGATTAGTTATGTGAGAAATTGCATACCTTGGCACAGATAAACTTTCTCTTAAACAATTTAAACAACCATATGGCACATTGCTTGCTATCAGCGTTTGCCGCAAGCAACGCATGCAATATATTTAACCAAATATGAATATATGAGTGCTTTTAATATGTTTTTTTAGTGTTAGCTCTATGGATATCTATCTATTATAATAAATGCATAGAGACATCTATGATCTTATTATTTTGATAATAGATAGATATTCATATATTTTTGTGACGAATTGCATATCGCGACACCCCAAAATAGCGTTAATTTTATGTTCGTAATTTGTTGGGTGTAATTAGTACAATGCCATTTTTTCAATTGGTTTCGAATAGGTGGTAATCACATTCTTTGTTTGAACCGCATTAGGCAAACCACGGAGGGTAGGTACTGTACTAAAAACCTGTCTACACGTCTACACAACGGTGAAAAGAAATACATGTTATTGGTTGTCTAAAGTACAATTTGGACGTCTCATTTAGCAATTCCCGATGGTAATAAAATGTGGAATTTGTTAACTTGGAGGGTTCCAACATATCTTTAAAGTATTTGTGATGTGGAGCCTTGGCTTATTACCACAAGATGTCTATAATGTCCCACCTGTAGCACCCTAATTCTCGGAAAATGATGCACTTGGTGTGACTTGGATTTAAAAAGTTGTTGTCTTCAATTCATGAAAGACTGTTGGAAAATTCCTGTGCGAGAGAGTGCAAATACACAAGGATTTAGAATCAATTGTGCATTTGGATTTAGTTTGAACACATACGTCAAGTTTTTAAGCTATTTAGCATGGAATTCATTCTACAAAAAATATCAGTAACAGATGCAAACCAGCAACCAAGTTTCCTAGCTATTTAGCATGCAGTCCAAAAGGTTTAGGGCATTTTTGGAAATTCGTTACATGAAATCCTAAAGGTACAAGGCAAGAAATTCAAAAGGCTAAGAATGAAATCCCAACAACCATGAAAAGCCATCAAAACACAACACTATAAATTTATGTAATTCACATATAAGTTCCTTCACCCCACCCCCCTGTAAATACAAACATTCGTGCTTAGAAAATGTTTTGAATTTGGTGGAAAGCCGAGAAGGTGAATAAACATAGGTTAAAATAAATGGATATTGTACTCTCAGTCCTCTTTGTGGAACTAAATGAGCTTCAAAACCGGAGTGAGCAACTCCCTAAACCAGGAAAACCAAACAACCCTCAGTAGCTAATGAGCATCTAGCATCAATGGCCCCCACGCAAACCTAATATAGTTTGCAACAATGTAATAATATGCACAAACGATTTAAATTCCCCATGGATAATCTAATTAAACTAAGTACAAAGGGAATCCTACCTAGATATTTCCTAATCATTAAGAAGGGTAGATAGGAGAGCAAATCCAAACCACACATAGCAAGGCTAATCAAGTAAATTTATGGATGAAAACTGTAATTACTCATGATTATCAATTTAGAATATATCTTTAATATGGACCGAGCTCAATCTAATTTGCAATTCGATAGCTCACCTGCACTAAGGCCGTCTGGTCACCAATTTGGCCACTAGGAAACAGCTGCATCAACCTCCGAAGCATGGATAATTGATTGAACAAATTGGAGAGTTTGCTCAAGAAGCAGCTGAATTGCCCCTCCTTCAAGATCCATCCGCAGATAGGGACGCTAGCTAATTCCAAGGCACCCAATCTTCAGTTCAAGAAGAAGAAGAAAGGAACAAATTTTCTTTGGTAATCGGCCTTTGTAGATTAGTTAATCGCACAGTATAGATTTGCATCAACAAAGAAAGAAGAAAAAGAAAGGATTTAACAGGAATTCGGTCGGCCTTTAGTATAGATTTGCATCAACAATCAACAAAGAAAGATGAAAAGATTTAGCAGAAATTCGGAATTCGTAAAGTAGAAATTTGGAAGGGACGTCAATGGCGGTGAGTAAACGTTCAACAGTAAAAGAAAGCAATTAGAAACTCGATTGACGTCACTTTTAGAAGGTTATGGAGGAAACTGAGTAAAATACTCGAGATCGCAAATTAAAACAGTTAGAAGCTTAGCTTGACACCTCACTTTTACATAGAAATCGAAAAATAAAGCAATTAGAAACTCAATACCAACGTATGTAATCTAGGGATTCCTACAAAGATAATCAGCTTGACACCTCATTCGCTTCTGTTTTCTTTAATCTCAGGCCATAATTCATGAATGAGATCCATTTCTGCAAAGAAAAGCAAAACAATTAGAGGATTTAAGCACTTTCTCCCTATAATATCTAAAAGGTAATTTGATTTCGCATAAAGAAAGTCAAACTGAAAAGGGCCCATGGTGCAAACTAAAAGGCTAAGATGCAAACTGTTGCTAAATCTATGGGCTCCGTTGTTAAATCCCTCATTATCACCCTCATTACTGGTAATATTCGTCTTCCTTTTATGTTTTGTTTTCACTACTGGTAAATCTATGGTATGCATTCTTCACACTTCGGCCAAGTCTGTTCTGATTTTGATGGTCCTCTTCCTCGTCCTCCTTAGCAATGCCATGTATAATTGAAGAACACTCAAATTACATGGTAATTATTTCGAAAAATGAAAGGAGATTCAATCAAACTAAAAAGGGCCTATGGTGCAAACTAAAAGGCAAAGATTCAATAGAAAGCACTCAAATGACCATGTATAATTGAAACACCTACAAAATTCAATAACCTAAAATTATAAAAGAAAGACCAACCCAATACTTGACGGAGAATCCACTAAAACTTCTAAGCTGAACAATTACCATATTTATAGTAGCTATAAGGAAAAATAAGAAAGTAGAGTTACATGATTCCAATCCAAAATTTTAAACAAATATAATTTCGATCTGTTAATTTCAATCCCTAGATAAAAAAATAAATAAGGAGATTTAGAGAGTTAAAAGTTAAAACCTAACCTCTTGCTTAGAGAAAGGAGCTTGCAACACATAATTTATGGGACATGTTGGAGGGTGTAAGCAAACAGCAGAGGAGTGAGGAAAGCAAGCAAAGGGGAGCTTAAAAGCATATGGAAAAAAATTCATAATAAGCTGAACCTGAAAAAAAAATGGAAACGAACGATGATGATTTGAAAAGGAACTATTAACTGACCGTACGAATGCAGAATCAGAATTGGGAGAGTCGCTTGGTGATTTTTCTGGGCGATTTTCTCAAGCGTTGATTCATCCTTCAAAATCAACAAACCCATAGTAAATTTTGGGGAACTTTACACACTTAAAATCAAAATGAAACAAAAAAAAAAGATAATGAGAATTAAATTAAGGCAAAAGATGAGATATGGAAAACAGAGCAAGCTTTGAGTGAGAGAAATCGTGCTCACGAATTCTGACCTCACGAATTCAAAATCAGAATTGGAAGATGAGTTCAAGAGTTCAGAGACAGCACAGCGAAAAAAACATGCTTTTAAAAGATATATGCTTTTAGGCTGAACTTCTAGATTTCATTATCACTAAACTTCTTAAAAAATTTACAGCCTACAGTGGGAACACAATCAACAACATCATATGAAAGTTTGGCACTTAAAATTAAACTATAAGCTTCAAATGAAAGCATCCATGTTTTCAAGGGAAAACATGTAGCAAGGCTTAAAAGTGAAGTTCAACCAGCATGGATCTCTATTTAAATCTCAAAAACAAAGGCATGAAGAGAACATTAAGCAATCCACACAATATAAACAGCAACTTGACAACACATCAGTTGAAGGACGATCTTTCCAAATAAGCTATTCCATTGTTTTTTTCCAAAAAACACAGGCTAATGTGTAGTTTTCCCCAAAATGAGTTCCTTCTGAAGAAGGGATCCCATACTACAGATCACATAGCTATTGAATAGATTGATGCCTAAAAACAAGGTCTACCTATTATTGGGCAAAACAACAAGCAAACAACATGTCATAAGTGGGAAAACCATTCATTTTCCCAACCCATAGAAGACAACATTTTTTTAAAAAGTTGAGATTAGTACAGCTAGCTTTTAAAGAGCAAGTATCTATGGATACTGAAATAAGGCTTGAATAATGAGCAAAGAACAGTAAGCAAACCACAAACACAGCAGAGGACAAACAAATTTTCAGGCTAAGCATGACTAAGCAAGCATATCACAAACAGATAACTAAGTAGGCTACAACAGGAAATCAAAAATTAGGATTACCAGGGACTGGTTTGCAGAGTGCTAAGAGGTGATTAATGCGGATGTACAGGAATCCTACAGGGGGGTAACAAAAAATTAGTTAGTCTGGCAACTTTTGTGGATAACCTAATCTATCAACAAATCCACAGAATTAGTAGCAAAAAAAACCTAGATCCTAATATTCCAGATAACTCAGTAGATACCAGGCCAAATTAATTACCAAGTCTCATAAAACATTAGGCACAACACACAAGCCATTTGAACAATATTAAGATGAGTTCAAGAGTTCAGAGACAACACAGCAAAAAAAAACATGCTTTTAGAAGATATGCTTTTAGGCTGAACTTTTAGATTTTATTATTACTAAACCTCCCAAAAAATTTCAGCCTACAGTGGGAACACCATCAACAACATCATAGTAAAGTTTGGCACTTAAAATTAAATTATAAGCTTCAAATCAAAATATCCATGCTTTCAAGGGAAAACATGTAGCAGGCTTAAAAGTGAAGTTCAAACAGCTTGAATCTCCATTTAAATCTCAAAAACAAAGGCACAAAGAGAACTATAAGCAATCCACACAATATAAACAGCAACTTGACTCTCTTTTTTTGTCAGAGTTCATAATTGTCGAGGTATATTTGTCACAAGTTCATAATTGTCAAGTTAGATTTGGTGTGCAGATATTTATCGGTAGTTATCTTTGCAAGTTTCTTTAGAAATTAATTTGTGCCAAGTTCAATTTATCTCGATGATTAAAGGCAAACCACTGACTAAATATTAGTTATTGCCTAACACAAGAAGGGCATGAAGCAATGACCTACCAATTTTTAGATTTGAAGCTCAAGCTCAAAAGCACATGAACAAAGAGAGGCACTTTCTATTAGAAGGAGTATTTATACCATAAGGTTATATGGGAAGGGAACTCAAACCCTAGATGGGATGTACTGTGGCAGAGACACAATTTCCTGAATTTTAAATTAAAATGACGCCCTATTGGACCCCAGCCCTTCTTTTTCATTCAGAATGAGCCTTAAAACCAGGATGCATACCTCCTTCACTGGTTAGAACAGTAATTGTACTTCTGGGGAAAGCTTTGAAATATTATAATACACATCATAACCCTGCTGGACATCTTTCTACTCCCTGGAACTAAGGTGCATTTGTCACTAGATGACCCTAATTGGGAATCCATCAAACCTAACCAACATTTGAACTTGGTTGTTTACTAAATTATTATTATTAATTATTAATAACAACAACAACAACAACAACAACAACAACAACAACAACAACAACAACAACAACAACAACAACAACAACAATAATAATAATAATAATAATAATAATAATAATAATAATAATAATAATAATAATAATAATAATAATAACTCAAGAGACAATATTGCAAGAACAAATTAAACCACACATAGAACACCTAATCAATCAGATTTATGTATAAAAACTGTAAATTATCAAATATTATGGATTAGAACTTGAATTTGAAAAAATAGACGGTAACCAATTTCCAATAAATTAGATAGAAGTTGCAGATAGAACTTGAATTTGAAATAGAAGACTGTAACCAATTTCCAATCAATTAGATAGAAAATTGCATAAATTACCCAAAAAAAACAGTGAAAGCGCCATCTCACCTGGCCACCAATTCACCAACCTTTGTAATCATCGCCACTTGCAATACAAGCTGAATTAAATGGAGGATGTACTTGAGCAACCCCTGAATTGCCCCGCTCCCAAAATCCATGTGCAGCCATAATCCCCCATGTTGCACTGCAGCCGACTCCATAATCAAGGCAGATGAAGCATAGAGTACCAGCTATGTTAGCAGAATTTTGATATTCTATTGCACAGATTCTGGTCTCATTGACTACAAATCTAACAATATAGTTTTTATAATATGAATAGATAAATTTGATTTTAAAACCATGAAAGTTCGATCTACAAACCATTACTGCCTTCTAAAGTGCAAGAGTAGTGCTATGTTGGATTATCAATATAATGTACCTCCAAAAGACCTACATCCCACGAAAGAATGACTGTTTTATTGAGCAGGATAATCAAGTGCAGAGCATAATAGGTAAATAATTGTTAGAATTGACCTAACTGGGTATGCTCTTATCGAAATCATCAATCGAACCAACAACTTGAATTCAATGATAGCATATTTCAAACTTTGCACCATAATCAACCCCGATTGTAAAATAGATCCCTCATAATATATGCCTATTTTTTGTCTTACTATAACAAACTTAAGAAGGTGGTTCAGTTAAAATAAGGCAATGAAACTAAAACTTTGTAATTTTCCAAATCACATAAGCACACTGAAAAACGAAGACCAATAGCATAAACACAAGTTACAAGGTTGGAGAAAAGACTAAAGAGTTATGAATAGTTTTAGGAGTAGAAAGGGTATACCTGTATGTTTGTGCTAAAATCCTTAGCATAGGACCAGTAAGATTGTTAAACGACAAATCCCTGCCAATAAATATCTTCATTTCAATGTTAAGGATGAACAAGCAGGAATAAGGGCAAAAAAAATGTTATTGTACATACAAAGATCACTTGATAGTACTACCATTGCTTTTTGTAGGAGTAATCCTGTAGAAGAAATCAAACTTGTGCCATTGTTCCTGCAATTTGATACCTGACAAAATTAGATGATGATCCAACAATGAAAATTAAAACACACTAAAATTATAATGAATATAGATGGTTTTTGGCATTAATTGAATAATTAAAGATGGAAATAAAAGAGAAAAAGTGAGGAGAGAGGAGTTTGCATCCCCTTTGATGAAACGAAGATGGTTACAAGCATTTGTTACAAGCTCCACCAACATTACAAATTAACACCTATACAACAGTTAATTAATTTTCAACATCATAATTTTTGTAACATCATATTTTCCCTCCCAAAAAAAATTATACATCTTTTTCGCAAGAGAACAACAAAAAACAAATTAAATTAATCAAACCTTGGAAAAATTGAAGTTGAGATCTTGAGTCTCAAACAAGGAGTTAAAACACACCTTAAACCCCAACCGATCTTCATTCTCTTTCTTCACATAAACATCATTTTCTGGGCCCACCAACTGTATCTTCCATAGAGTAGCACCAATCTTCCTAGCTGAAACAGGGGGACCCACTTTCTCTCTCCTCGATTTCCGGCGACTTTTCTCCGGCGACATTGCCGTAGTTATGTTTCACATCCCCAGAAAAGGCAGTGGTGGTATTTTCTCTCTCCTCGTGAAACTTCCAGCGAAGAAGAAGGGTAGGAGGGCCGGATTTCTTGGAAAGACGAGGGGTATTTCGGGAAGTTTTACGGGGTTTTTTTTTGGGAAGATCTTGGGATTTTTGAGGTTGAGGTGGGTTTTTTGAGGAGAGGAGAGCAAAAAAGATAGGTGTTTGGGGTGATCTTCATTGTTTGATGAAATGGGTTGTTGTTAAATCCGCTATTAAAGTTAAAGGTTGAAGCTTTTTTTTGGGTTTTTGAGGAGAGAGAAAGTGGGAGTGAAGGTTAGAATGGAGGAAGGGGAGCTGAGACTGGAAGAAGAGAGAGAGAAGATAGAAACCTCACGCAGCAGACGAAAGATAGGGTAAGAGGATAGAAAGAAAACATTGTGCGGCTGATATGAAGGCTCAGATGGAGGAGTGAGATTGCAGACCATGTGCACAACACATGGGAAGCTTGTGAACAGTAAATTACGGGCTTTTGTCACTCAGAATAATGTTCATATGAACAGTAGCAACACTTCCAACTTTTAAAAGGTCTAGGATATTGGAATGGAAGGTGTTGCAAAAAGTGGCCGAGCAATTACCGACTTGTCCATTTTTTATTAATTGCAATAAATGGATTTTATATTAGTAGTTGTTACACCACACAAATATTATAATTAACAAATTTTGATGAAGATCATTGTATTTAAGATAATGAAATGTCAAGTGTATACTAAGATGCATTTGAAATATGATTCATATTTATGGTTGCAAAACAGTATTTATCCAAACTTTCAATATAGAAAACCATTATAATCTAGGAAAAATTGATGATATGGGGCTTAACTATTAGTGGTTCTCTTTAATAGGTCCCAACGTTTAATATTCCAACAGAGGCCTAAGTATGACATGACTCATTTTTGCGTGGACCTAGTTTACCGTTGACTGGCTAAGGCAGTCATGTATAGGAATTGGGTTCCAGTTTTAATGAAATTAAATATTAAACTATTTTTTTAAGGCATAACCACTACATTGATTGTGGTTTCTCCCAAAAAAAACCCTTCTTCCCTCCATTAATCATCTATCAACAACATTAACAAAGCTCATAGCTAAGCTCATTCAATTCTTAGCTTGGTGAAGTTGGAAAAAAGTTGTTCAATTTCGAAACTTCGATGCTGAAGTTGGAGAATTCCATCAACCCTTTCAGATTCTACTTCAAGGGATGCTTTTTTTGAACATGTAGACACTTAATCATGTCTCCCCATTTAAGGGCCCAATGATGAAACATACCGCGATCTTAATTGGTCTGACCCAAGGGGAGAGCAGTCCGAAGAGCCAGACACATAACTATTTTATAGTGAAAAAGCTTATTTGTTTATAATAATGATCCAAAGTCTTATGTTAAAGCCCAATTAATTATTCCTGATGATTAATTGTATTTTGAGCCCATCAAAAAATATTTTTGAGCCCACTTAAAATATTTTAAGCCCAATCAATTATCCATGATAATTAATTGTATTTATTTATTATTTTAATAAATATTTATCAGAAATAAATAAATATTCAAAGATATTATTTTAAATTTAAAATCAGATTTTATCGCGTAAAATTAGATTTCCGGACTTTAAGAGATAAAATAAAATCTTTAAAAACACGTTTAAGAAAAAAGGCTGGCAAAGTGTGTCTGATGCAGGCGGTGCGTCTGGCACGCCACGTGAGCACAGTGCATTGTCTGAGCCACGTCAGGCACACCGCACGTGTATTCGCGCATCACGCGGAGTCCTGCGCACTTCTTGCGTGATGCACAATCTGCATTCTTATCTTTTTTGTAATATTTTTCTATAAATAGGCTACGATTTCCCGAATCTAAAGACACATTTTTCACGTACTCTTTACGCCCGAATACTTGCGAATTCTCTCATACTCACATACTCTCATACTCTCACATACTTCCATATTTGCAAATACATAAACATATACTTTCATCAATCTTCCTAAGTGTTCGTACAAAGACTTCACGATTGCTCCTCCCATATGTGATGTACTTGATCTAGGGGATCAAACACTTTGTGCGGAATTCGTGTTAAAACACAAGAACAATCGAAGAACAACAACTATGGATGGTGAAAAGATTGTATGGAGATGATTCGAACCAAGTGATGGATATAACTTAGTTTAGATTTCCTATAAAGAATTTAATCACCAAGGAATTAAACTAAGAGTTTGAAAGCATAAAAAATTTAATCACCAACTTTCAGAATTTTGATGAGCACACAAAGTATTCAACAAAACAAAAGCACTCCCAATATAATTCACTAACTTCAAATAACGTACAACTTAATCTATTTATATGAAAACAGACTCCTAGTATGCTTAGGACAAGCCTCTAAGTCATAACACCAATGAAACTCTAAAAGATAGAGAAGAAACTCTAAAAGATTGAATCATGTAAAATCCATCGTTTTAAGAACGTAGGCAAAACCATGACTCTTAATACAACTCAAACACAAAGCATTAAAAGATATGAAGAGTTCTAGTTGAACTCAACTAGCATGCACCATGCACGCACCATGTACCACACGTTTGCTATTCTTCCTCCATGCATGTGACCATGCACAACAACACCTTAGAATCAGCAAAGCCAACACACGAGCCAAATAAACAACCCCATTCAATTAGAGGAACCTTTAAAGCAAGTGCCAACAATTGAGCATCCTCCAATGGATCATCCTCCCCTTCTTCAGAAACAATTGACCTCAATTGAGCATCTTCTTCATCATGGAAGTATGGCGCCAAATCTCCAACATTGTAAGTAGCACTCACACCATATTCTCCTGGCAACTCTAATTGATAAGCATTGTCATTGTACTTCTCAACTATCTTGAAAGGACCTTCCGAGCGCGGCATTAACTTGTTCTTGCGCAGGTTAGGAAACCGTTCTTTCCTCTACCTTGTACACATGTTGCTTGCAGTTCTTATTGACCACCACCTTATATCTCTCGTTCATGTTAGGATTGTTTATTTGTTAGTATGTAGTACTCAGCTTTGCTGATTACGTGCTTTTGTTTGTGTATGTTGATCATGGCTACGCCTTATTGATCCTGTGATGATCCATTTCGGTGAGTAGTCTCTAGGGATCAATAGTGCATTGTCCATCTACGAGGTTTGAAGATGATGCATCACTGGGTTCGGGATTGGAGAGCTTGTGTAGTTTATTTATAATACTTTTGAGTTTATACTTTTCATAGTTGACTTTGGTTTTAATTTTGACTTTGACTTTTTTTGGTTGGTTATGGAGTTGACTTTGTAGTTGACTAAGTTTTTATCTATAAAGTTATTTATTATGTTTTCCGCTGCAAAATTCTAAATAAGCCGATACGTTTTCACACGGGCGATAATGCTTTGATGATTCTCTATGTTTTATATAAAAAAAAGGTATTTTAGAAAAGAAAGAGTTGTCGGGGTGTTACAAAGTGGTATCAGAGCTTTAGGTTATTTTCAAAACTTTTAGGCGCCTAACTAACTTATTAGTTATTTGAATAAACTCTTAGAATTGCTCCTACTTATTCGTTTTGAAAAACGTTATTACCTTAAATTGGGAATAAGAATATATTGTTTGAATTTTTTTTAGGTCCCAATTTTTTTTTAATTATATGGTCCGAATTTTTTTTAAAGTCGAAATTCGTTTGTTTTCGAATTATATGTTGGTTTGATTTTTTTTTTTTTATGTTTTGGCATGTCCGTTTATTTTTTTTTTTCGTAACTCATAGGTGATTTTTTTTTTAAAGTTTGATACTTTTATTATTTTTGTTACCTGAAAATTATAATTAGTGTCTGCATCATTTTATTACCTTTAAAGTTTTGTTTGTTGTTTTGTGAGAATGGGTAGTATAGGAAGGGCATATAGGATAGAAATATTATATGCCTGCATTGAATAGTTAGTTTAGCATGCTATTATTTTTTCTTCCCTGCTAACTGTTTATATTTTTCTTCCCTGCTAATTGTTACATTCTTGTGCCTATGATGTTAATGGCAACTTTTTATTGTTATTGTTGGGAATTGCGTAAAGGGAGAAAGTACTAAATATATTATTTGCATATATTTATTTGTTGTAGATCCTTAATCATGTCCGCGAGTAGGAAGTTACCAAAATCCCATTGTAATAAGTGATGATGAAGGTGACGATAATAGTGTACCTGTCAATGATAATAACTATACCGTTTTAGATTGGGTTATGCGTAAAATATTAAGGACAAGGGTGGCCAGTGATGATGAGCTCATTGTGGAGTTCGACCGTGATAGGGGTCAGACCAGTTGGACATCTACCGTACATCCTTCGGGTTTGAAACCGATTCGAGCCGGAGGATGAAGAGCCTTAACCTACAAGGAGATCTAAAAGACAAAGGAGATACGTTGAATATTATGATGAGGACATAGATGAGTTTGAAGATGAGATCTTCGTGCCCGAACAATACAAGGAATCGAGGACAAGAATGATAATGTGGTACCTTAGGTTACTATTTATATTTACGATTAGAGAAAACAATATAGTATAATAATATAATAATGTTGGATAGTTGGCCAATAGTGATTAGAGTGTTTTATAGTACCATTGTTTTAGGAATATATAATGTTATAGTAACAATTATTTAATAATACCCTTTTGGAGGAATAAAAGTTAATTATTTATTTATATGAGTGAGCAAGAATTTATTCTGGGCACGTGTTGGGAATCTTTTTATTATTTAAATTTTTATTATGCGATTAAATTCTTGTTTGTTCTACTTATGTGATCTGATGTGAATATTTTCTTCACGGATGATTATGTGGTTACGAGAGAACATTTTATGTTGTACTTGGAACTGTTTGAGAAATTGTTTGTTGATGCGATCTTAGTTGATCAAATCAAATGAAATGTTGTCTTCTTAGATTGACACATAAGCTATATTGAAACCTAAAGTAGAGTTATATTACTTTCGAGTCGCGAAGTAGGATAGCTAACAACAACGACCTAGGCGATGCTATTCGCCTCTTGGCGGAAAAATTGACTCAGGAGAGAGCTGAGCGTCCTGAGACTGCTGGGGACATGTTTGAAAGGGTAGCTAAGGTTAAGCCACCATACTATAAGGGACAAGCTGGCCCTACCTTTCTAGAAAACTAGATTAGGGAGTTTGAGAAACTTTTTGCGGCTGTGAAGTGTCCTGAGAATTTGAGGGTGAGTCAGGCCGTGCTATACCTTAAGGATGAGGCCGATTTATGGTGGAGGGAGAATGGAGCTAGGCGAGTCTTTGTGGAAGGATTCGATTGGGATGCTTTTGTGATTACCTTGAGAGGGGAAGTTTTACCTGCGTTTATGAGGAAGCGAAGGCCCGGGAATTCATTAACCTTAGGATGGGTAGTATGACCATCTCCGAGTACTACGGTAAATTCATAGCATTGTCGAGGTTTGCACCCGAGGTTGTAGCCACCGAGGAGCCGAAGGCTCGGGAGGTTTGAGCAAGGGTTGGCGATGAGATACAGTTAGGGTTAGGAGGTGAGACCTTTACATCCCTAGATATTGTGTATGGGAGAGTTGCCCACATTTATGGACTCCGGTCGAGGCGGGATAAAAATAATATTGTGGTAGGTGAGAAAAGAAAGGACTTTAATCTTTGGGGAAACCGGGGAATTTCAAGAAAAACGAGGAATGGTAATGGGAATTTCCAAGGAAGCAACAACCAGGATAACCGCAATAGGGGTCGGCCAGAAAGGGTGTATCCTTTGCAAGAAGTGTAGCAATAACCACCCTGGTAGAGACTGTAAGGGAGACCCAGTGACTTGTAACTACTGTCAGAAGAAGGGCCATAGGGAGTATGAGTGCTTTGCTAAGCAAAAGAAATAGCAAAACGGCAATGGAGGTAGTAACCAAGTGAGGTCTGGATTTAACCAGTCAGGGTTTGAAACCTGCAGGGGCACAAAACAATCAAGGGAGCTATAGCAAGCCTGCTGGTGAGAGCAACCAGAACAAGACTCCAAGCAAACTGTTCATGATGAGTTGCAATGAAGCTGAACGATTTGCCGACGTAGTGTCTGGTACTTTTTCTATTAACTTCGTGCTAGTTAAAGCATTATTTGATTCGAGGGCGACTTATTCTTTTGTTTCGTCATCTGTTATTAAAAGTTTGGGGTTAGTAGATTTTGAGGTGATTGATTTGTCTGTTAGTATACCTACTAGTGAGACCATACGGTGTACCAGGTTGTTCAGAAATTTGCCTCTGAAGATAGAAGACTGTGTTTTTCCTTCTGACTTGATATAGTTTAATCAGGGAGACCTAGATGTAATTCTGGGGATGGATTGGCTAAGTTTATACAAGGCCAAGATAGATTGTGAAGTTCAGAAAGTAGTTTTAAGGAATCCTTTAGGTAAGCTGACTTCGTATAGACGTTTGGGAAATCCAAGAACTTTGGGGTTATCTCCGCAATGCAAGTAGAGAAGTTGATGAAGAAGGGGTGTGAGTTATATTTCTGTAATGTGCAAGATGTGAGTAAAGAAGCTGAGGTGAATATTGAGGATGTTCCAATTGTGAATGAGTTTATGGATGTGTTTCCGAGTGAGATTTCGGGTATGCCGCCTGTTAGAGCTGTTGAGTTCACCATAGACTTAGTTCCTGTAACTGCACCTATATCTAAAGCACCCTATAGAATGGCACCTCCGGAGATGAGTGAGTTGAAGACGCAGTTGCAAGAATTGTTCGACAAGGGTTATATTAGGCCTAGTGCATCGCCTTGGGGAGCTCCTGTGTTGTTTGTTGAGAAGAAAGATGGGAGTCTGAGGTTGTGTATCGATTATAGGGAATTGAATAACGTAACCATCAAGAACAAGTATCCCTTGCCTAGGATAGATGACCTATTCGATCAATTGAATGGAGCGAGCGTGTTCTCAAAGATTGATTTGCGTTCGGGGTATCACCAGTTGAGAGTAGCTGATAAGGATATACCTAAGACTGCATTTAGGACTCGTTATGGTCATTATGAGTTCACTGTAATGCCTTTTCGGTTAACTAATGCACCTGCCATATTTATCGACTTAATGAATAGGATTTTCCATGAGTTCTTAGATAAGTTCGTGGTTGTATTCATTGATGATATTCTGATCGATTCGAAGAATGAAAAAGAGCATGATGAACACTTGAGGATTATATTGGAGACGCTTAGAAAGAATCAGTTGTATGCCAAGTTCTCTAAGTGTGAGTTTCGTTTGGAGAAAGTAGCATTGTTGGTTCACTATGTATCCAAGGAAGGAGTCTCTGTAGATCTTGCTAAGATTCAAGCTGTGAGTGAGTGGCCAACTCCAAAGAATGTGTATGATATTCGAAGTTTCCTAGGTCTAGTTGGCTATTATAGAAGATTTGTGAGAGATTTCTCGAAGATAGCGAGGCCAATGACCAATTTGATGAAAAAGGAGTCAAAATTCGAGTGGAGTGAGGAGTGCGAGGAAGCTTTTCGGATTTTTAAAAGAACGTTTGACCTCCACTTTGTTTTGACTCGCCCGATGGGAATGAGGGATTTGGGGTGTATAGCGATGCTTCAAAGAATAGTTTGGGATGTGTGTTGCAGAAGAATGGGAAGTTGATCGCGTATGCGTCGCGTCAGTTGAAACCTTAAGAGGCTAATTACCCTACTCATGATCTAGAGTTAGCTGCGATCGTGTTTGCTTTGAAAATTTGGAGACATTAACCTGTAGGATCTTTACTGACCATGAGAGTTTGCAGTACATTTTCACCCATAAAGACCTCAATATGAGGCAGAGGAGATGGTTAGAGTTGATTAAGGATTATGATTTAGACATCAAGTATCATGAAGGGAAGGAAAATGTAGTTGCCGATGCTTTGAGTACAAAGTCGAGCCATAGCATGAATGACTTGGTAGATCCTGAGGAATTGGGTCGAGATATGCAAAAGCTTAGCCTAGATATCTTAAATCGTGGGGAGATCGAGGCAAGATTGAGTGCTTTGTCGTTGGGGCTGTCAGTTTTCGATAAGATCAAAGAGGGTCAAGTTGGAGACGAGCACCTAGAGAAGATTAAGGAAAATATGAGGCAAGGTAAGGAAGTTGATTTTAAAATCCATGATGATGGGAGGTTCAAGGGAAGGTGGTGTGTACCACAGAAATGCGATGTGCTTAAGAGGCGTCTTATGAATGGGGGGCATAATACTCCATATTCTGTACACCCTGGGGGTGATAAGTTGTATAAGGAGCTTAAGGAAAGCTATTAGTGGCCGAATATGAAGTGTGAGGTCGCTGAATTCGTGTCAAAATGTCTAGCCTGTCAGAAAGTGAAGATAGATCATAAGAGACTAATGGAGAAAGTTCAATCCTTAGTGGTAGTATAATAATATTATCATGCGAGCATTAGAATAGCTCATTTTGAGGCGTTGTATGGAAGAAAGTGTAGAAGTCTCGTTTGCTGGAATGATTTTAGTGAGAATGGCAGAATTATTGAGGAGAATGTTAAGGATGTCAGGTTGATTCAGACTGCTCAAGATAGGCAAAAGAGTTATGCCGAGTTAAAGCGAATTGAAGATGAGTTTGCTGTAGGTAATAAAGTATTCCTGAAAGTATCACCAACTAAGGGCGTGATGAGGTTTGGGAAAAAGGGCAAATTAAGTGCCAAATATGTAGGTCCATATGAGATTCCTCAAAGGATTGGAAAGCTAGCTTATAGGTTGGCTTTGCCAATGGAGTTCGAGAAGATGCACGATGTGTTTCATATTTTCCAACTCAAGCGTTATATCCCTGATAAGCGTCATGTCTTGGAGCCTGAGAGGATCTAGATTGATAGTAGCCTCACATATGAGGAAAGGCCTGTGAGAATTCTTGGTAAAAAAGTGCGTAGTACACGCAATAAGGATGTCAATATCGTGAAAGTACTTTGGTCTAACCATGAGTCTGAATAGGCAACGTGGGAAGCTGAAGATGAAATGAAGAAGAAGTACCCGGATTTATTCCTCGAGGTGAGTTACGAGGGCGTAACTCGTTTTCTTTAGGGTCGAAGAATGCGATGAAATTTCGCGCTTTTTACCTATTTTTATGGTATTTTTATGCATTTTTATGCTTATTTTGGCGATTTGCACATGTTGGTGCAAAATAAATAGATTCTCAGGATAAGAAAATGTGTTCATGAGTAACACAAGTGTTTTAAGCTGGCAAAAGAGTGCACATGAGTGGCACAAGTATTTCTCCAATGGGAGTTGAGTTGAAAAACTTTTGAAAATGTGTGAGTTTTCGTGTCAAGTTTCGGGGCGAAACTTCTTTTAAGAGGGGTAGATTGTAATCCCCCGTATTTTTATGAATTTTATAAATATCTTTTAACATATAGTTATTTATATTTTAATATATTTTTAGCATTTTAATGATTTATTTCTTCAAAGGTTGACTATTTGAAAGTCAAAGGAATTATTTTAATAATTTATTCAAGTCAAATATTTTATTAAAGTCATGCTTTGAAAGTACTTGAAATGTTTGAAATATTTATTGGATTTGGAAAGGGATTTTAAGTGGGTGTGAGGAGCCCAAACACTCACAGATTTGGAAAAAGATTTATAATCCTAACCCATTTACCTTTTTCCTAAGCCCACAAAGGGGAAACTATAAATACCCCATAAACCCCATTTTTCCCCACAACTTTATTTTTTTTTCTCCTCCTTCCTCCCACACTTTCGGCCTTCTCTCTCTCCTTTCGTTTTCTTTTTTTTTCACTCGGTTCCTCTCTTCGGCACTCCTCTTCTCCGGCCACCGCAACTCGCCGACGACCACTAGTCGCTGCCGCCGCCGCCTGTCCTTGGCCGGCGTGTTCCTCCTTCTTTGCATCCTTACTTTGGTTTGTTTCTTTTCTTCCTCCTCAAGTTTTATTCAAAGATTGTATTTTTAGGTTTTGTTTTAATTAGTTTATGTTTAAAAGTTATAAGTTGATGATTTATTATTGAATCTAAGTTATATAATTTGTGTATTGATAAAATAAAATTCAGATTTGCATATTTGAGTTTAAAGTAGATTTTAATTATCAAAGCATGAATTTTTTAGGGTTTTGAAAGTTAGAAAAACATAGTAATTTATTATAAATTATAAAAGTTATTACCTTTATGTTTCTAAGCATGTTTGAATATGTTTTAAGGGAGTTCTAACTCATGTTATATTGCTGGAAATTTAAAGGAAGAATTTTTAAGGTGTTTTATGATGGATTTTAACCACTAGTGTAATAGGTATTATGCTAGGAGGTTAAGTAATCAAGTTTTATTATTGGGAAAGGTTTTAAACATGTTTAAGAGGATTTTAAAGTATTTTATTATTGCTGTAAATTCATGAAGGATTGATTATGAATTTATATTTGTTATTTTAGGCGGAGAATTCTCTCTAGGCGATTTTTAAGTCTGTTAAAGTGGCACCCCAATTTGTCTACACAAGGTACGTACATACCTATGTGTGGATTGGGGTAGTATCCTGATTTTAGGAAGGAGAAGTATGTAGTATCATTTATAGGAACCGTGTGGAGTTCATATATGATATTTATTATGTTGGATTTTGCATGTTTTATCTTTGTTGTGTAAACATGTTGATTATGAGATTTATATTA
The DNA here is from genome assembly GCA_947646795.1 of Beta lomatogona. Lineage (NCBI taxonomy): Eukaryota > Viridiplantae > Streptophyta > Magnoliopsida > Caryophyllales > Amaranthaceae > Beta > Beta lomatogona. Next base: position 825,670 of record CANSNZ010001472.1, read on the forward strand.
TGAGATATATATCATGTTTGTATGGAAGATTGATGCAAGCATGTTGGTTGGAAACTTTATTTTATTAATTCACATTGGGGAATTAATATATTTATTAGTATTGGATCATGATTGATCATTGTTCCCTTTTGAGTATTTCACTGCTTTATAAGGACCGATGGCCTTATTTAGTAAGTTGATATTTTCTACCTGAAAGGTAATTTTGTTGTTGGCTAGGTTCAACAAATAAGAAGGATTGGATTAAAGTTGAAAGTAATCTTGGATTGTTAAGTTGTGTGATCACTTATCTAATCCTAAGATAAAAATGGAAGTTTGTAATTGTTGATTGATTATGATGTTTGTTTTACTTGTGAGTCATAACAAGTAATAACTGGTAAATCATGTAAAGTGAAACTGGATAGCAATAGCTTTAGACTGGTGCACTTCTGAAGTGTGGGACAATTAGGAGTTGGGGTACATGGTGAGCGGGCCATGGCTTTTTCTAGGGCCGGATTGATCACCGTGTCCTATTTTTATTTAAAAGGTTCCTAGATATCGTAGGTCATGGAAATACGGAGTCGCGCCCGTATTTCGTCTTCCAAAGGGAAGGGTGGTTTTAGTTAGACAACTTGGTCCATTGAATATTCCATTTAAAGTAATAAGAATGTTGTAAAAGTTTAGTTCAGTAAAAGTTGTCTGCAAGTTATTATATTATTATTTATTCATGCTTACTATCTATTAGTATCATGTTAGGATTGTTTATTTGTTAATATGTAGTACTCAGCTTTGTTGATTACGTGCTTTTGTTTGTGTATGTTGATCATGGCTATACCTTATTGATCCAGTGATGATCCATTTCGGTGAGCAGTCTCTAGGGATCAATAGTGCATTGTCCATCTACAGGTTTGAAGATGATGCATCACTGGGTTCGGGATTGGAGAGCTTGTGTAGTTTATTTATAATACTTTTGAGTTTATACTTTTCATAGTTGACTTTGGTTTTAAGTTTGACTTTGACTTTTGTTGGTTGGTTATGGAGTTGACTTTGTAGTTGACTAAGATTTTATCTATAAAGTTATTTATTATGTTTTCCGCTGCAAAATTCTGAATAAGCCGATACGTTTTCACACGGGCGATAATGCTTTGATGATTCTCTATGTTTTATATAAAAAAAAGGTATTTTAGAAAAGAGAGAGCTGTCGGGGTGTTACATTTTCGGCCAATGGAAGTGCTCTTGTAGAATAGCTAGTGTTTTAGTCACACCAAAATGGCCAGCAATGCCACCTCCATGAGCTTCCCTCACAAGCAATTCCCTAATAGAGCAACTAGGGATACACAACCGATTTCCTTTAAAAAGAAACCCATCTTGCAGCACATATGAACCAATATCACCCTTCAAACACCCTTCTATGATTGGTTGAAAGTCTACATCCCCCTTGTAATACTCCTTGATGAGATCAAACACAAGCAACCTCGAATTCAATACCCTAAGTACTGTATATCATCTCGACAAAGCGTCAGCCACAATGTTATTTTTGCCCTCTTTGTACTTGGAAGAAAATTGAAAGGATTGTAGGAATTCAACCCACTTAGCATGGGGTGGATTCAATTTCTGTTGCCCATGAATGTGCTTCAATGCCTCATGATCCGAATGAAGTATAAAGTGACTAGGTCTCAAATAATGACTCCAATGATCCAATGCTCTCACAATGGCATAAAACTCCTTGTCGTAAGTAGAGTAATTCAACCTAGCTCCCCCCAAATTCTCACTAAAGTAGGCAATTGGTCGTTTCCCTTGCACCAACACAGCACCTATCCCCACTCCACTAGCATCACACTCCACCTCAACTGGTTGAGAAAAATCCGGTAAGGCTAAGATAGGCGTGGCACTCAACAACTTCTTCACGGTTTCAAAAGCTTCTTGGGCAGCCTCATTCCACTCAAACTTTCCCTTCTTAATACACTCGGTCATAGGAGCAACAATACTACTAAAATGCTTCACAAACCTCCTATAAAACGATGCCAAACCATGGAAAGCTCTCACTTCAGTCACACTAGTAGGAATTGGCCAAGTCTTGATAGCCTCGACCTTGGATGGATCCACGGACACCCCCTCCTTAGAGACAATGTAACCAAGAAAAGTAACACTAGGTATAAGGAATGAACACTTCTCTAACTTACCATAGAGCTTCTTCTCTCTCAACACTCCAAACACAGCCCTTAAGTGTTGCAAATGATCCTCCACACTCCTACTATACACCAAAATATCATCCAAATACACCACCACAAATTTACCAATGAATGCCTTCAACAACTCATTCATTAGTCTCATAAAAGTACTTGGTGCATTAGTCAAACCAAATGGCATCACAAGCCATTCATACAACCCCAACTTGGTTTTAAAAGCTGTTTTCCACTCATCTCCCTCCCTCATTCTAATTTGATGGTATCCACTTCGAAGGTCAACTTTGGAAAACACAACATAACCATATAACTTGTCCAGCATATCATCCAACCTAGGCATTAAAAATCTATATTTTATGGTAATGTTGTTCACAGCTCTAGAATCAATACACATACGCCAAGTCCCATCTTTCTTAGGCACTAAAAGAGTAGGAATAACACAAGGACTCATACTCTCCCTCACATAGCCCCTCTCCATTAACTCCTCAATTTGGCGTTGCATCTCTTTGGTCTCTTGTGGGTTGCACCCAAAGGCAGCCTTGTTGGGTAAAGTAGCCCTGGGAACAAGGTCAATTTGATGTTCTATCCCCCTAATAGGTGGCAAACCAGGTGGTAAGTCTTCGGGGAAAACATCCCTAAACTCTTCTAAAACCTCCTCTAACTCCTTAGGAAAAGTTGTGGTTTCTCCCTCCTCTTTCAACTCATTGGAAAGTAATAGAAAAGCCCTCCCCTCCTTAGTAAACTCCTCTACCAATTGCCTCTCATCAAGGAACAAGTTTTGGGTCGGTTTTGCAATATTAGTGAGGGGTTTCAAAGCTGTTTTCTTTTTCCTAATTGTGGTAATATACACATTAGCCCTCCCATCAAACTTCACAAATCTATCAAATTGCCATGGCCTTCCCAACAAAATATGACAAGCATCCATACTACAAACATCACATAGTACTTCATCTTGAAATTTACCAATAGAAAACGAAATAAGGGCTTGCTTAGTTACCTTAATGTCGCTTCCATCACTTAGCCAATGCAATTTGTAGGGTTTTGGATGTGGTGTAGTTGGCCACTTCATCTTATCAATCAAAGTTGTAGATACAACATTGGCACAACTCCCCGTATCAATGATGAGCTCACAAAGTCGATCCTTCACCAAGCACCTTGTTAGAAAGATCCTCTTCCTTTGTGTATCAAGAGGCACCAGTTTTGTATGCAATGCTCTCCTCAAAATCAATTGTTTCCCAACCATCATAGGTTCCTCCTCCGAATCTTTCTCATAATCATCCTCGACAAAAACTCCTTCACCCTCCTCCTTTTCTCCTTCTATTGCTTCGGCCTTCATGGCATATTCTTCTTCAATCTTCTGAACATCCCTTAAGGTCATTACCCTATTGCTTGGGCAATCCTTAATCACATGTCCATAGCCCTTGCACTTGAAGCAAATCTTTTTATCCTCACCAAAGAAGAGGACCACTTGTTTTTCTTTCATCCTTCTTGAACTTGTCAAATTTTGGGGTGAATTTGTTGGTAGAGCTACCCCCTTTATCCTCAATGGTTTTGGAGTAAGGCTTATTATAGGGTTTAGTGCTCATGACCTTCTTCCCCTTGGCATATTTTTCAACCTTCAAAGCCATGTTGCACAACTCTTCAAACGTTCAATGTGGTTGGAGATCAACCTTCTTGGCTATGTGCCTCTCGAGTCCAGTTATGAACCTAGCTATCTTGTGCTCGGTTCTCTCCTCTAAGTCACACATAATGTTGAGTCTCTTGAACTCATTGATGTACTCTTCAACAGACAAAGAGTTTTGCTTGAAAGCTTGCAACTTTAAGTACATATCTTGGACAAAATCACTCGACAAAAACCGCTTCTTCATGCGTTTCTTGAGTGCTTCCCAAGACTCCAACTTTGGCTTTCTTTCTTTCCGTCTCTTCCCCTTGAGATTTTCATACCACAAACTAGCATAGTTTGTGAGTTTGAGAACGACCACCTTAAATCTCTTCCTATCATCAAAGTCCTTATAATCCAAAACTTGTTCCATCCTTTGTATCCACTCCAAGAACTTCTCGGGTTTCATGGCTCCATCAAACTCCGGCAAATCCAACCTTAAACCTCTATCATCATCTCTTCCTCCTTGATTACGTGGCCTTGGAGGTCTCTCTTCTTCCTCCTCTTCATCACTTATGCTACTCCTCATACTCCTAGGAGGTTTAGGGGTCCTCCTTCGATCCTCTAGTAGTTCCACCAACCTATCCATCCTTAGGCGTAAGGCTTCTATCTCCCTATCTCTTCTAAGATCGTTGGCCTGCTCTAAGGTGAGTCCTCTAGGCACCCTCACCCCCACATCTTCATCATGGATTGAATCCTCGTCCCCCATGATAAGAAACGCCCCAACAAGTTTTGCAAAAACCTAATAGAACTAGGTTTGCTCTATTGAAGCCCCCTTGCATGTGATTGAGTTTCTTGATGAAACTAATGGATCTTGTAATAATTTTCTTCGTTCAATCAATCCTTAAGGGACGTACCTTTGATGGAACACTTATCGATGGATGATGATGGTTGATGGTTGTATATGGATGTTTGATGAATTGTGGCTGGATGTTTACGCAAGCTCTGATACGAACATGATGTATTTGATCTAGGGGATCAAACACTTTGTGCAGAATTCGTATTAAAACACAAGAACAATCGAAGAACAACAACTATGGATGGTGGAACGATTGTATGGAGATGATTCGAACCAAGTGATGGATATAACTTAGTCTAGATTTCCTATAAAGAATTTAATCACCAAGGAATTAAACTAAGATTTTGAAAGCATAAAGAATTTAATCACCAACTTTCAGAATTTTGATGAACACACAAAGTATTGACACAACAAAAGCACTCCCAATACAATTCACTAACTTCAAATAACGTACAACTTAATCTATTTATATGAAAAAAGACTCCTAGTATGCTTAGGACAAGCCTCTAAGTCATAACACCAATGAAACTCTAAAAGATAGAAAAGAAACTCTAAAAGATTGAATCATGTAAAATCCATCGTTTTAAGAACGTAGGCAAAACCATGACTTCTAATACAACTCAAAGACAAAGCATTAAAAGATATGAAGAGTTCTAGTTGAACTCAACTAGTATGCACCATGCACGCACCATGTACCACACGTTTGCTATTCTTCCTCCATGCATGTGACCATGCACAACAACACCTTAGAATCAGCAAAGCCAACACACGAGCCAAATAAACAACCCCATTCAATTAGAGGAACCTTTAAAGCAAGTGCCAACAATTGAGCATCCTCCAATGGATCAGTATGTTGTTATTTTCTCAGACCCAAGTCACACTAGAATATTCCTGAGGGTCTTTGAATAAATTTATTATTTTTATATTGAAGTTACTAACTATTCCTTTCCATGATGTAGATGTTTAATATAAAAAACGTTCCTTTTGTATATTCTAACCTCTTTCCTTCTTTTTATTCTTATAGTAGTATATATTGTTATGATTGTCCTGCTTGCATTTTCATCACCCACATGTTATTATTGTTAATCAAGACTTAACGAATTGTTCTAATATTAATCAGATAATTTGGACTACCTGTTAGGAACCTTGTAATATTGATTGCGTAATAACATACCACCAAAAATAGTCTTTTTGATGTGTTTAATCAATCAACTTTGATATGAATCAATATTTAGTAGAGGCCAGCTACGAGCGAACGTGGTTCATTATGACCAGAGTTCGTACCTCGATGTATTTGATCTAGGGGATCAAACACTATGTGCGGAATTCGTGTTAAAACACAAGAACAATCGAAGAACAACAACTATGGATGGTGGAACGATTGTATGGAGATGATTCGAACCAAGTGATGGATATAACTTAGTCTAAATTTCCTATAAAGAATTTAATCACCAAGGAATTAAACTAAGAGTTTGAAAGCATAAAGAATTTAATCACCAAATTTCAGAATTTTGATGAACACACAAAGTATCGACAAAACAAAAGCACTCCCAATATAATTCACTAACTTCAAATAACGTACAACTTAATCTATTTATATGAAAACAGACTCCTAGTATGCTTAGGACAAGCCTCTAAGTCATAACACCAAGGAAACTCTAAAAGATAGAAAAGAAACTCTAAAAGATTGAATCATGTAAAATCCATCGTTTTAAGAACGTAGGCAAAACCATGACTCCTAATACAACTCAAACACAAAGCATTAAAATATATGAAGAGTTCTAGTTGAACTCAACTAGCATGCACCATGCATGCACCATGTACCACACGTTTGCTATTCTTCCTCCATGCATGTGACCATGCACAACAACACCTTAGAATCAAGCAAAGCCAACACACGAGCCAAATAAACAACCCCTATCAATTAGAGGAACCTTTAAAGCAAGTGCCAACAATTGAGCATCCTCCAATGGATCGGTATGTTGTTATTCTCTCGCACCCAAGTCACACTAGAATATTCCTGAGGGTCTTTGAATAAATTTATTATTTTTATATTGAAGTTACTAACTATTCCTTTCCATGATGTAGATGTTTAATATAAAAACGTTCCTTTTGTATATTCTAACCTCTTTCCTTCTTTTTATTCTTATACTACTATATATTGTTATGATTGTCCTGCTTGCATTTTCATCACCCACATGTTATTATTGTTAATCAAGACTTAACGAATTGTTCTAATATTAATCAGATAATTTGGACTACCTGTTAAGAACCTTGTAATATTGATTGCTTAATAACATATACCACCAAAAATAGTCTTTTTGATGTGTTTAATCAATCAACTTTCATATGAATCAATATTAAGTAGAGGCCAGCTATGAGGGAACGTGGTTCATTATGACCGAGTTCGTACCCTGATGTATTTGATCTAGGGGATCAAACACTTTGTACGGAATTCGTGTTAAAACACAAGAACAATCGAAGAACAACAATTATGGATGGTGGAACGATTGTATGGAGATGATTCGAACCAAGTGATGGATATAACTTAGTCTAGATTTCCTATAAAGAATTTAATCACCAAGGTATTAAACTAAGAGTTTGAAAGCATAAAGAATTTAATCACCAACTTTCAGAATTTTGATGAACACACAAAGTATTCGACAAAACAAAAGCACTCCCAATATAATACACTAACTTCAAATAACGTACAACTTAATCTATTTATATGAAAACAGACTCCTAGTATGCTTAGGACAAGCATCTAAGTCATAACACCAATAAAACTCTAAAAGATAGAAAAGAAACTCTAAAAGATTGAATCATGTAAAATCCATCGTTTTAAGAACGTAGGCAAAATCATGACTCCTAATACAACTCAAACACAAAGCATTAAACGATATGAAGAGTTCTAGTTGAACTCAACTAGCATGCACCATGCACGCACCATGTACCATACGTTTGCTATTCTTCCTCCATGCATGTGACCATGCACAACAACACCTTAGAATCAACAAAGCCAACACACGAGCCAAATAAACAACCCCATTCAATTAGAGGAACCTTTAAAGCAAGTGCCAACAATTGAGCATCCTCCAATGGATCATACCCTCACTCCCGAACTCACTTTTTTGGTTCATGACCATTAATAGAGTAATGAGAGGGAACAATAGAAAAAAAATTTCTTTATCCAACTGGGCATCATAAATAATAAACTTGAATACCATAACTGAACTAGACCAGTCAAAATAATTAAGCATATCTTTTAAAAGGGTAAGGGAACACCCAATTGTCACACAAAAAACTAATACTCCTCCCATTTCCCAAATGCCAGCTCAACCCTTTAGAAAAAATACGACGAAGACATATGAGGCATTTCCAATGCCAGGACGCAACATTAGAAACTTTATGGGAAAGTAAGTCCTTATTGTTACAATATTTCTTCTTAGCCAAATCAACCCATAAGCTAGGATGATTCTTAACTAATTTCCAAAGTAAGTCCATATAAAGAGCTATATTATGCGGTTCGGCTTTACGAAACCCAAGTCCATCTTTAGGTTTAGGCTTCTAAATACGGTCTCACCTAATAAGGTTAGCTCCTTTGTTGGAAACATCTTCGTTCCAAAAGAAATTTCTATATGTTTTATCTAAATTAACTAGAATGCTTTTTGGAGGTTTGAAAAGGGTTATCTTGATAATATTACTTTATCTATTTAAAAAACTAAAATTGATTTTCAAATATCGAACATCATATTACAATATTAGACCAGACCAGACCAAACGAGACGCCTAGTGTAACTTGTCGCCAAAAGTGACCACGAAGAAGCAAAACTCCAACTCCGTTGCTCGGCCGGTCTCTCCTGAATTTGGAAATCTGAATTCCCCATTCTCCTCTGTTTTGGATTAAACAAAAACAAGTACACTAGTACTAGGTGTCTTTGTTTCATCGATGAACGCGTCAAATTACATGGACAAGCAGATAATGGACTTGTCTCAATCAAAGAGTAATTCCCTCAACAACAACAACAACAACAACAACATCAACAGCAACGATTTCTTAGATCTGATGAATCCTCAGTCCGAAGAAGAAAGCGATAATAATGGCGGATCTTCTTTGAAGAACAAGGATGAGATCTTACCTAACTATGATTTCCAGCCGATTCTTCGTTCCACCATCGCTGTTCAGTCTATCTCCTCCGATCCTCCTCCTAGCGCCGGCGTTAGGGCTTGGAATTCCGTCGACTCCAAGGTTAATTCCTCTCCACTAAGACTACTCTTCACTTTCCGTAATTTCGTAACTCAAGTTTGTTATCTGTTGTTTTTGTGTGATCCAATTGTATGTTCTGCTTTCATTTATGTTGATTTCTAGATATTGTTTGCACTTATGTTCGAAATATATGGCTTGAATGATGGAAATGTTGCGTGACTTGGTCCTAGGCGTATTGATTTACTGTCATTTTGATGTGTTTTGTTAATTTGAAGGTTGAATTGTGTAATCTGAAATTAACGGATCGCATTTCGGGGACTGCTCCAAATTAGAAGGGTTATTTGGGAATTCTGTCTTGCCGGATAATTAGAAGTTAGCTAGTGACTTACTTTTAGGGTTTCTTGAGCTTGGGAGTTGAAGTTCCTACAAGTTGTGGATTAATTATACGTGTTTGAGAAATAATGTGGAAGAAATAGTGATGTTATCTGGCTTATTTTTATAGCAAGATGCATGAATTGGCTGTATAAGGTGGGTGCCAAGGGGTATAAATTTGTCATCTTCCTTATTACTTTTCTTTTTGGGATTTTTGGTCTTTGTTTGCCTGCATAAGTGATGTATCTCGTAATCATACAAAGCAGGTTAATAAGACCGGAAATTCACTGTTTTGACCAATGCATTCTTTCTTAAAACATGAATTTTTATAGACTGTAGCTTGAGTGTATCCATTATCCCTTTGTCTGCTCAATATCTTCCATAAACTTTGCATCCAAAGAGGCAAGAAGTCAAGAACCAATGAGTAATTTGAGAAACATTTTAGAGCTTTACAGAGAAGAGACAGGGAAGTTATGCTGACTATTTAGTATATCCTGAATATAATAAACTGTAGCGGCCTCACTGGAAATCAATATATCTTTAGGTTCCCTCAAAGTTTGGCACATAGATGAAAACTGCTTTGCTCTTGAGAAGATAGTTATTGTTCTGCTGGGCTGCTACTGATATCTACAGATTCTGTTGGAGCCTGTTGGAGCATGTACATGTAAAAGATGGTAACTTGTAACTTCCTTAAAAAAGTATTTGGCATTTTTAAAAATAGCCACTTTCAATTTTTTTTGTAGAACCTGCAAATGCATCAAAGTCCTGATTCCAAGTTCCCAACCCAACTATCTTTCCTTTCCCTAGTGGCTGGTTAGGCTGTTAGCAACCCTGTTGGTTACGATGTCTGCTAGTGACTTTGCCTTTGCTCTTCAATGATGACCTTGATAGTAGTGCAACTTTCATCGTCAGCCATGTCTATGAGACTATTACTACATCTTAAATCCTCCTTCCTCAGTGATACCTGCCTTGCCACACTGTTTTTATTCATTACCAAAAAGCCTTGGTATTATCTCAGATGAAAAAAATTAGGATGTAAAACCAGAACGCAATTTATGATAATATTTAGTGTGACATAGCTCTGAGAATACTTATAATACCAATCTTAGTTTTAAAAGGCGCGAGGCGCACTGAGGCGCAAGGCGCGAGGCGCACCAAGGCGCAAGGCGCAAGGCGAAGGCGCACGCATCTCGTAGGCGAGGCGCACCTTTGGTGCCAAAAAACTTAGAAATAAAAAATAGAAGCATTGTAATACTTAAAACAACATAAATATTATATTAGAGACCCATAAAAAGACATAAGAAAATATAATTCATCGCTAAAATATTGCACCAAGTCAAAGTAATAAGTAGCAAAAAAAAAAGCAAATAACCTTTTCAAGATTCTCAATCAACAAGGTACAGTTCAAATGATTCCTAAAAAAAAGCTACAATTCATATGATATTCCAAAAACAAATTAATGTAGGAACAATATATAACATAGTAATGGGGCACAAAGCGTAATTTCACCAAAAAAAAAAAAAAAAAAATGCCCTAATACAGTCACTGGCCCACTGCCTCTACAATAAATAAAGTGAGAGAGAAGAAAGAAAGAGGAAGAAAAAGAAAAGGAAAATAAAAAGACAGAAGAGACGAATTAAGAAACAAGAAGAGAGTCAGAGGCTCTCCTTAAAAAAAGAAAAGGACGAAATAAAGAAAAAGAAAGACAAAGGAGAAGGACAGAAGAAACGAAATGAAGGAAGAAACAGAGAAGAACGACCGAAGAGAGTTAGAGACTTTCCTTAAAAAAAAAAAAAGGATGAAATAAAGAAAAAGAAAGACAGGAGGACAGAAGAAATGAAATGAAGGAAGAAACAAAGAAGAACGACCGACGAAAAAGGAAACAGAGAAGACGAAAAGAGAAGGGAAGAGAAACTTACCGGCGACGACGACCAGACGAGGTCTGCTGTGAAGTTCTTCGGAGTTCTTCTTCCCTTCGACTTCTAGGGTTTCTTCGACTTTTAAGTTCTAACTAGGTTAAACGTTTAAAAAGTGAGAAAAACCAGGAAAAAAAAAAGACAAAGAAGGCACGTGGTGATCACGCGCGCCTCGATGCGTTAAGCGCACGCCTTGTGCGCTCGCGCCTAGGCAAAGGCGCGCGCCTTTTGGCGCTTTTTCTCGCATCTCGTTCTTCGCCTCGCCTGGGGTGGAGGGTGCGTTTTTTTGTGCGCCTGAGCTCGCCTGGCGCCTAGGCGCCTTGGGCGCGCTTTTTAAAACTAAGATACCAATGGCTTAGAAAGCTTTTTGAAAGGGCTAAATCTTAGTGATCTATTGAAACAGTTCATAAATGAATGTGGCGGATATGCATATGTTATGTTGGAAGTACGGACATACAAGAAAGGATTGGTTTAGGAACGAGATAATCAGGAAGAAAGTAGGAGTTACATCTACTGAACATAAGATGCGGGAGAATAGGCTAAGTTGGTATGGACATGTAAGACAGAGACCAAGTAATGCATCGGTTAGGAGCCTTGAAGAGTCATAAAGTGATGAGATTGTAAAAGGTAGGAGAAGACATAACGTAAGAAGACTTGGATGAGGCCGATTGAGAGTGATCTGATTCTACTTGGGATTTAGGAAAATATGACGTTGGATAGGGTGGACTAGAGGGAGAGATCTATGCATATGCATATTTCCAAAAGGTGGAATGACTACCATTTTTATATAGCTGATAGGAAATCACAAAGCAGGACCAACTGCTTATATTTATAGAATTCTAATAATTGATCTCCAATTACCTAGATTAAAATTCCCAGTGTGCAAATTTATTTGCCAACATAGCCAAGTGCAGGAACAAACAACTAAACCAGTCGCATAAATAGTCTTTTTTTTGGGGTGATGTTTGGAATAGGAAAAATGGGACTCTTATCGGTGGATGGAATTATGAGTATTTTATGATTTGGTGGTCCTTCTATGTGCAAGTCTACGAAATTTGGAGGAACATTGTTCAAGTAAAAGGATGATTGGCTTGCACGATCATTTAGTAGTTTGACTTGGCTGAAACTTGTCATTATCATCACTCATCATGTAACCAATGATCAAGTGAATGTTGTTATCTTCTGTGTGCTGTCAGTTATATTTGGTTCAGGTATGGTGAGATTTCTAGTGCTTAGAGGTTTTGCCATTTACCACTTCGGCCTCCTTGCAGCAGTTATAAGCTCAAACTTGAATTAGTGATATGAATTTTTCTCTCATAATAGAAGTCAAATTGATAGTTGCTACTGCTCGTGTTAGCTGGGTTAACTGGCTAAACCCCTCCCTTTTTTCTGGGATCCTTTTCTATCTTTTTTCCCATGTAAGACTTTTTCTCCTCTGAGGTATGATATGCAACTTAGTGTTTACAATTGAGACCGTGCATACTGTGTTTTTGAGCCTGAATGTCTATTCATTTAGTCTTTTAAGGTATTTCATAGCTACCTTGTTCAAGGGATCCACACCCCAAAAAAATTACACAATATTTTCCTTAAACACACAGCAACTTTGTTTTTGGAGAGAGATGAATCGCAGAGCACTAGAGAAGGAAGCTCTTTCTCAGTTTAGCGTATCATGGCTGATTGAGTATTGTCTTCCAAGGAGAGAATTAAATTGTAGTGTGAAAATATTTAGAGTAATTCTAGAGTTCTGGGAGATATGAATAGAGAAGCTGTAGAAGACGAGTACGCTCGTTTTCTGAGGAAAGAGTTAGTGGTTTGTAGTATTTGTTGGATAAGCTTGCATTTTCTTCTACTTAGTCATGGACAATCTATGCCTATCTTCTTCATCTTCTTTCTTTTTACTACTGAAAATGTTGAATAAGAAAAAAAGTTACTTGTTCTGATTGCAGAACAGACTGATTTTCGGCTTTTGTATTAATGCTGCTTGTGCAAGTACAATTTCTTTCTGATAACTTTTTTATGGTTCTGTATGATGTAGAGCTACACTTCCTTGGATCATGTGGATCATGTTGAACCTGACAAAATAATCCTGGAAAAATCTCAGAAAGCAAATGATTCAGCAATTATATCTGAGATAGATCAAACAATGAAGAGACATACAGATAGTGTGCTCCATGCTATTGATGGTCTAAGTGCAAGGCTCTCCCAGCTGGAGAATAGAACACGCCATCTTGAGCACTCTGTGGATGAACTGAAGCTATCAATTGGCAACAATCATGGAAGCACTGACGGGAAAATGAGACAGCTGGAGAACATTCTTTTAGAGGTATTTGTCTACTCTCTCTGTTTAACTATCTTTCTTTTTGGGGCATTGTCATCTGGGTTTATGGGGGTGATCAGCATGGTGGACATAATGTGTTTGGCTGTTAGGAACTTGGGTTTTGTAGAAGTATGCCTTTTCAATATCTACTGGTATCTGGATGTGTGAGATGCATGGTTTTTTTTTTTTTTTTTTTTTTTTTTTTTTTCCCTCGGCTATGTATAGACTTTTATCTCACTGATATTTATGTAGATTTAAGGAAAAATAGCTGAAATAATGCAAACTTTTAGTTATCTGTGGAATATTATCTCTATTGAGGATTGCTTACGACCACCTATCTGTACAAAATGATGTGAGGACTGAGGAGCATTGGCTGCTGAATGTATTCTTGAAGAATATGATGTTTTCATTGATTTGACTATGATGATGATGGTTCCTATTGAGAATATCGTACGAAAAAATTATGATTGTTGATGATGACTCAGTGTGAATTTCTTAGACCATGCCTAGAATCTCGAATTTTTAAATAGTATTTAGTAGTATGAATTATATATGTTAGGTTGCAGTTTTAGCCTGTAGGCGTTACGCATCTATATTTTTCATTTTTTATTCGCTTCATCTATGTTTATGTTTAGTTTTTGTTTTCAAGATCCTCAAATGTGAAATTTCACAACTTTGGCAAATGAAGTAGAAAAGATGAATGAAGCATCGAAATATATGAATCATAGTGCCTTCTTCTGGAATAGACTTGCAAAGAAACGCGTATGAGATAACCAGTCTGCTGCTACTGACACAAGCATCTTATCCAAAAATATATATTACCCAGTAGCCATTCCTTGTAAAAGAAGATAGTTGATAAAAAATGAAACTGAAAGTATTACTTTTCTAGTTCCTTAAACTCTCCTTTGTTTACCCAAGAACCGTTCTTTTACTTTTACACGAAGCAACCATCAATACAACCATCAATAACATCTCTTGAACTGGTGCCCGTGTCATACATTTAAAAACCCAAATTATGAAAGTTCGGTGTCAGCTGATGAGGAAAGAGAACAAGAGTTGGGCTCGAGGTTACCAGAGACAGGCAACCCTTGTTTGGCTTTGTTGTTGCTAATCAATAGACAGTTGACAGTGAGGGAGGGAGAGAGGGGGGGGAAGGGAGTGTCATGGGGAGGTGTCGTCATAGCTGTTTTGGGGGTACATGCTGATGCGAAATTGGTGTTTCTCTCACGTGTGTTTAGAAGACCCAATAACACAATGCAACGGAAAACGAACAAACAATTGATATAGACTTTTAGTCGAAAGAAAAGCTCTTAAAACTAAAAGAATTGGTTCAAACACAACTCAATGAAGAAATGTGTTTAGGATAGATTGAATTACAAACTAAAGGACTCCACTCAAAGTTAATTCGGTTTTAATTAAAGAAGTGAATCTCCACTCTCAACCTTAATTAAGGGTTTTAACTAACAAATTATGAGAACCCCCACTCTCAAATCTGCTAATTGGTTTGAATTTCTCGTAGTTTTACCTCTCAAGAAACTCGGTTCAAAGATAGAATAAAAACCTCGGTTTTTAAACTCTAAACACAACGTGTTTTTGAATAAGCAACAAAGCTTAAGTTTTTCATTCATCCAAATCTGATTTCATTTATTCTCCACATTACATATATATTTCAAGAGTCAAAGCAAGCTTAAAAGACCAGCCATAAATATCTCACACACTAAGGATAATAAACAAAGCTTTAAACTACAAATATCCCCTAAAACTAGCTGATCCAACAAGAAAGGATGGCTGAATAGTGCTGCTTGTTGGAATGTTGGGCAGCACACATAAAGCAAGTGGGAGTTTCCTTAGCTTGGAAGGAAAACCCACAACACCTTCAAGAGTCCACATTAGCTTGCTGCCCCATGCATCACACGTCCCACATGCATCACACGTCCCATATACAACTTAAACTAAGCAAAATAAAACAGGTTATGCAAAACCGCAAAACTGATCCAGAATTGACGTCTCAATTGAAAGGCTACTGCGACTTCGTTTCTTCAGGAAATCTCACCAAATTTGGTAGGATGAAACTTCAAGATGTTAGCAATCCAACAAAAAAGAATCACTGGAAAATGATTTGTAGATTGCTAATAATAACCAAAACGATTTCGCTGCCCCAGAATCTCCGGATGAATGTGAACGTCTTCACTTCTATTCTACTTTCAACTTAACTAATTATTACAAAAACTAACCAAGATTAGTACATAGCAAAACTACTAACAAATGATCCTAATCCATGATATGAACCATATCCAACGGATCTTGTTAGGTAGAATAGGTGATACTAAATCAGGATTAAGGATGATCATGTAAGCCATCCTTAATAATCTTGGTACGCTCCTATTTCGTACCACATGCTGGATGTAAGAAAAAGTGGGGTGGGAAGTGATTGCTCTAAGGGGATTTTTTTTTTTCCTTTTTTTCATTCATAGCTTACACTTCAGTTTTATTTCATTCTTTAAACAATATGAAAGTCCTCCAAATGTCAAACTAGCATGTGCAATACCTCAGGGGTTGATCCAATCATCCAACACAAGCCCATTGTCGTGACTCGTGAGTACTTCCTGCCTTCTCCCACAAATTAGCAACATTTTTTTTTTGAAACCGAAAATGTAGCAGCTGCATCTGAAACTAGTCCTTTTTATGTATATTTTGTCTACGTTACCAGTGTTGCACAAAAAATGCAATATTTGTTCTTGTTGCTCTGTAAAGAAGTAAAGTTTGTTACAGGTTATTATGTGCCTTTACTATTTTACATTGCAAGTATCTGATATAATGGGGGATAAACATGGGAATTATATATTTAAGTTATCTATGATTGAGGTTAGACATTACACATTAGGTCATGAATTTTAGTCACTTTCAGATATGTTTAGGTGAAGATAGTAAGAGCCTAAGAGGTATACGGCCATGTGGGGAAAGAATTTGACATGATCTAGTATGGGAATGGAGGTAAAGTGATAGAGAGGCAATGGGTTAGCATGTGATAAACTCTTCGAATGGGGTTTTACTAGGTTATGGCAATGTAAAGTTTGGCGTTTCCAACTTCTCCACTAATGTTTTAAGATCCTTGGTATTGATTTTTTTGGAGAAATAGGGAACAACGTCGTTTCTTGTACAATAACTTCCCGCAATGCCGGTTTAAGCTGTTGAGGTTTTGAGATGGCCCACATGAAAAAAATGGGACTAAAAGGCATTATTTGAATGATAATGTAAAATGACATGCAAATTTTGTATTCTTAAATTGTATGAAAAGTCAAAGTCGGAAACTTTATTTGGAAATTTGGAATGGAAGGAAGAAAAGTGAAGAGAACAAAATTGAAAGTTAAATATGTTAGAATTGAATGATAAATTCGATTTGGATTGTATCGATGTTTGCCTTAAGCTACCTTTCCTTTTATGGGGTTGGAAATTGCCATTACCAACCTGTGCGTGTCCATATTTATTTCTGCGCTAGATAAGTAGAAAGTGCAGCAATGCCAATGCAGAGGCAGGACTTAGGACTGTATAATTGAAAGTATATTGCTATGAATCGATGTTTAGGGGGGTAAGGGTATTTTAGGGATTCTCTTTATTAATTAGCTTGAGGAATAAGTTAGATAGTTTGTTAGGAAAAGTAGTATAAATATAGAGCAAAATACAATGTGAAAATCATGTTAAAAATTATGGAGAGTGATTAGTGGTTTTAGGCTTTTAGCTTGGGAGAGTGCCATTCCTCTCGAAAGATTGGCAAGGCTGTAATTGGTGATTAATCACCTAGATTAGCATTAATTCAGTCATATCTTAGTGGTTTTCTTCTTAAACCTGCTTCTTCTTCCTTTACTCTCGCAACTCATCTTATAATGTCACTGTTTTGGTTACTAAGCTATGTTAATTCATAGCAAATGGTATCAGAGCAGTCGATTCGGGGAGACCGAGTTGCTGATTTTCAGTTTTTGATTTTTACAAAAAAAAAAAAAAAATTATGCAATGGAGTTTGCCGGAAGAACTGCAGTGTAACAGATGCAAATGTGGATCAATGAGGAGTTCACCTACATCGCACACAAAAGAGATTGGGGGACTTCAGATCTGGGAGAAGAAAGGAGAATCCGGCAAGAGCTTCAAATTTATGAGTTTAATGGGAGAAATTCGAAGGATTGGATCCTTCAATTGGAGGATTTCTTTGAATTTTTCCAGTTAAATGAGGAAGCGAAGTTGAAGGTTGCCATCATAGAGCTTGACGGTGATGCGCGGCGGTGGTTCGATGGCGAACACCGGCGACTGCCGTTCTATGATTGGCAAGAACTGAAGGGGCAGGTGATGCGACACTTCTGTTCGTCATCGACACCTTCGTGGCAAGTACAATTAGATTTGATGCAGTGAAATAACAAGGAAGAGGACCTGAGCTTATCTTTGGGTTATGGTTATGGTGTACTAGTGATGGGCATAGTGTGGTGGTGGCAGAAGAACTCCAAGAAGATCCACGGATCGAAGAGAAGAAGGATGAAAAATGTGAGAATTCACATCTGAAGAAAATTGGTGGAGACTATCCAACCTTCGTCGGCGAAATCACGGTGGCGCATCAGATTGGAGAACCAGGAAAAGGCACCACGTGCGGTGGCCCAGAAGATGGTGTCAAGGAAGTCGCAGGTGGCTACATCGGGGAAGGTAGGCGAGGCTTCATGGGCAAGGAATCTGGTGACAACGTCTTTACGGGCGGGGGAATCAACCCACATCAGGGGGTAAACCTTCAACACGATGCGGTTAAAAGAAGGCGGGTTGTGTAGAAAGGGCCGGTGGGCTGTGGTTCTGGTGGAGGTCCCGGGTTCTTCGCCGGCAGAGTTGCGGGTGGTAGTTTTGGTGTTTTAACTGGCGGAAAAGAGGAGTTTGAGAAGGGTCACTCCGATTCAGGTGCATCTGGCGGTGTCCCGGTGACTAGTTTAGGTGGTGATGTGCACCCGCACTTTCAAGAAATCCTTCAGAAGCTTCTAGAAATGGAGATTAAAGAAGAAGCTTATGGGAGAAGAGTTGCTGAGTCATTGATCAGCTTGAGGAGGAAGCTAAATTTGAATGATGCAATTAGTAAGGGTAATTTGGTAAACAACAAAAATAAGAAAAGCAAAATTGAGGTAGAGCACGTGCTTTATCTATTCTGTCAACAACTCACCCCTCTGTAATCAGTGGGGCCGTGGGGGTAATCAGTGGGGGTCAAAGGGTGAAAGTGGGTCCGCCTTTAAAAACCATTAATTCTCTAGTTTATGGCCTCAAATTTTGTGATGGGCTTGCTAATTCTAAACCCACTTTTCCAGCATCAGTTTTAAAACTCATAAAGCAACATCACTCACTTTTTAAACCCTCCTCCAATTTTTTACACGCCCCTCCTTATTTCTCCAAGTCAATGACATGCGACCACTTCAATTTAAAACTCAACCACACCCAAATTTGGCCACTTACTGTAATAACATTCTTCCATAACCAATCAATTGAAGGAGTATTGCCATGTTACCCACGAAGTACTCCAAATACCAGTTGCACTATGGCCAGTACAAAATGGGACACTGCACAACAGTACTGCCGACGCGAAGATGAAGCAAATTACTATCCACCTTGAGGACAAGGTGGAAGTGTGGGGGGCCCGGTAATGCTATGAATCGATGTTTAGGGGGGGTAAGGGTATTTTAGGGAGTCTCTTTATTAAGTAGCTTGAGGAATAAGTTAGATAGTTTGTTAGGAAAAGTAGTACAAATATAGAGGAAAATACAATGTGAAAATCATGTTGAAAATTGTGGAGAGTGATTACTGGTTTTAGCTTGGGAGAGTGCCATTCCTCTCGAAAGATTGGCAAGGCTGTACTTGGTGATTAATCACCTAGATTAGCATTAATTCAGTCATATCTTAGTGGTTTTCTTCTTAAACCTGCTTCTTCTTTTATTAATCTCGCAACTCATCCTATAATGTCACTCTTGGTCACTAAGCTATGTTAATTCATAGCATATATCTGAGCAAAGCTGACTTGGCTGCCGGAATGGAGCTTAATTTGAGGATGCTTAGCAAATGCTGGATCTCATTGTGCAGATTCCCTGGCACATTTCTGTTTGTTTCATGCACACCTTCAGTCTTTATACACTTTTTTTCAGTCTGCACTACGTAGATTTTCTCCCTTGCCATTGTTATAAGTGATGTATGGTTTCTATCATTGTTAAAAGGAAGCTACTTGCCAGATTTCGTCTCATGATTTTTGCTTTTCGGTTGTCTTGTTTTTAGGTGCAAAATGGTGTACAGGACTTGAAGGACAAGCAGGAGGTCATGGAAGGTCATATGCAGCTAAAACTTCAATCATCTGAACTCTCGAATGCTCTCAATCCAGATTCTGTGCAGCAAACAGCAGCCTCTGCTCCTCCCCAGCAATCTGGTCTACAGCAGTTCTCTATTGCTGCTCCGCAGCAAGTTTCACCTCTTCCCCCTAATATGCCTCCATCGTCTCAGCAGAATATTCATCCTTCCCCTGTGACCACTCAATTTCATCCTGGCGATAGGCCGCCTGGGCCCCAGCAAGATGCTTATTTCCCATCGCCTAATCAACCTCAGGAAGCACCAAATATGCAGTACCAAATGCCACCAGCTCAGCACCAGCAACAGCCCCCTACTCTTGCTCCGCCGCCTCAACAATATCATTCATCGCTGACCCCACCCTATCCTCCACCTTCCCAGCCTCCTCAACAGCAGCCCTATCCTCCATCTTCCCAGCCTCCTCAACAGCAGCCCTGTCCTCCACCTTCTCAGCCTCCTCAACAGCAGCCCTATCCTCCACCTTCTCAGCCTCCTCAGCAGCAGCCCTATCCTCCACCTTCTCAGCCTCCTCAACAGCAGCATCCCGCTGTTGTGGGTGCTAATGCTCCTCAATTCCCACCTTCGTTGGGCCATCGCCCTGAAGAAGGCCCATATATATCATCTCAGAATTACCCACAAAATCTTCATCAGCCCGCACCCCATCCGAGCACTGTGCCACCGCACTCCCAACCATATTATGGAAGCGCGTCCTCTATGTATGAGCCTCCACCAACTGGCAGATCCAGTTCTGGATTTCCGTCTACATATGTGCCACCTTCAGGGCCTGGTGAACAATACCCTTATGGTGCACCTGCTTCACACTTTGGCAGTGGCTCATCCAATAAGGCACAGCCACATTCTCCTGTTGGTAGTAGCAGCAACTATCCTCAGCTGCCAACTGCTAAAATTCTACCTGCAGCCATTCCTACTGCTGCTGGTATCAGCGGTGGATCAAGTTCTGGAGGAAGTGGAAACAAGGTCCCTATTGACGATGTTATTGATAAGGTGACTAATATGGGATTTCCCAAAGACCATGTTAGAGCAACAGTTCACAAACTAACAGAGAATGGCCAGTCAGTTGACCTAAATATTGTGCTTGACAAGTTGATGAATGACGGAAACATCCAGCCCCCAAGGGGGGGCTGGTTTGGCCGGTGACATGGTAGTGGTTGGATATGATCCCTTTGTACAGACGGCTTGATGAACATTTATCCTTCATTATCTTTGTTTTCTTGTGATTTGTAATTGTGTTAATGCTCATGCTTCTAGTCATAATTGTGGATTTTAATTCATTGCTGCTGTTTTGATTTTTGTAATCTTTCATGTTTTGAAGTGGGCTACGAAGTTGCTTGATTTTTCTATTCGCTATTGGTTGTATTTTTGTTGAATCCAATGTGGAGCGTTTTCTGTTCTGCAAAGATTGCATAAAGGAGTGGAATCTAACAACCATGGATGTCACCCAATTTCATAATGCACTGGAAGCAGAGAGGTTCTTGAAGCATACATTAGTCTTCCTGGAGGGCAGATACATTCTTTACCCTATTGCAAGCTAGTTTGCAAGGAGATAGACACGACATACACTATAATAAAAATATTACATTTTTTAAATTTTTTTTATAGAATAACGAATTTTAATAACATAAAGAAAAGGTTATGTTTTAATTGAAAACTTTCATTTTATGCAACTTTCCTAACTCTAATATAGGGCCTTGTACCCAACTCTGAGGTATACCTCACGAATTCTCTATCCTCTCTAGTCTCCAGCTAGTTAGTTAACTTTCACAAGTCGTCTCTCGTTTTCTCTAAAAAAGTACAAGCTATGCCCAAACAACATTTAGCTAGTTTCTTTAACATGACACCTTGCTGATTCTTAGGTTGTTACCTTGAAGTTATTTTTAACTCGTTTTTTTCCAAGCACAACTTTCAACACTTGGTAGTTTGCGTGGAATAGAAAATGAATAGTTGGTCGTCTAACCTCATCTATAAAGCTGGTAAAACTATTTTTGATTTAGAGATCTTGAGGCCTTATGGATGTGTCTATCTTATATAGAGTTTTTAGCCCCATTCCGTTAGCATTGTGTACTATTTTGAGCTCTTTTGAGCTCATATTTGTGTGATTTGATATGGTTGGGCTTAGTTTTATTCCTTTATGTTTTATTTTGCAGATTATGCATTTCATGCCTTATTCCAGCCACGGAAGGAAAGTTCGATGACCACACATAGTCTGAAGCAGATCAAGGAAGTCCTACAAGAGATTTGGAGGAAGAATTCACGTCAGGATTGAAGAGAAGCTTTCCCCCGGTCGACCGGGCGGTTTGGCCTGACCGCGCGAGATGAGTTTACTGATGTGTATTTAGCCTGGTGGACCGAGTAAAAAAGGGGCCAAAAACGCTTGCGCACCCGGCCGGGCAGCCTTGCCTTGTTAACTGGGCAGAATTCTAACTGAAATCGTAGAAATAATTTAATGTTGCTTGGCCGGGTCGTTTCTCGGGAAGCTTATTTTTAGCGTTCTTTAGCCGGTTTTGCAAATACTATATATAGGATTTAAGAATTTTCGATTAATCCATCTTTTATTCCTCGTTTTATTAGGTTAAATACTTAGTTTTTCTCTCCGAGTTTTGTATGCACTCTTTGCTTTGGAAATTAAAAAGATCATTGATTCCGCTTTCGTTCATCAATTACTCGGTATTGTTTCCTAGCTACTTAATTAATCTAATGAATTTCTATACTTTGACTATGTTTATTGTGTTCTTTAATATCATGAATGAGTAGTCTATTTCTAGGGCTTGGTGAGGGAAGCCATGTTTATACCTCTTTGAGTATGATTCAAAGTTCTTCAATGTTTGGATTGGATTAGAGTAATTCCTATTTTGTTATAATTGTTTAATTCATGTAATTGCGCAATATCATGAGTTATCATCTAGCTAAAAGGAGTTATAATTGAATGATCGTACTCATTAAAGGCTTGTTACAATTGGTAGATCTGATTATGTTAGCAACCGTACTGCATATGTTGATCTACAAGTGTTAAGACCCGACCATAGGATTAACGAAAGACTCTAGTTATTCGTCCCACAATTCAAGTATTGTTGAACTGTATTGTATCGTATTGATTTAATTGGTATAAGCAATCAGGTTTTAATTTTTTGATTTACATCCTTATCTGATTTAATTTACTTTAGTACAAGTTATTATTATTCATTCTTCAGTTTTTCTCCAGAAGTAGTTAAGTAATTGAACATCAATATACAGAAATCCTCTCTCTGTGGATCGACCCGTATTTGCTAAGTCTCTGCTAACAACAGACACCGTGCACTTGCGGTACTATTTTAAAACCAATCAAGTTTGGCGCCGTTGCCGGGGAGACGGCTAGTTTATATAGTTTTTGTTTAATTTTTAAAACTATTTCTACTGTCTTATTGGAACTTCAAGTTCCAATTGAGGTAATCTCAACGCACATTTTTCTTTGTTTCTTTTATGCTCGGGTCCAAAAGAACAGGTACTCCAATTACAACTGATCCTGATCTTGAGAAAACCATCCAGCAACTCAAAAAGCAACAAAAGAATAAAAAGCAATATGATAATAAGAGAAAATTCACAGAAGGTCCTTCAGTATCCAACATGCCTTCTATGTCATTGAAATCTTATGGGGGTACCTCTCCCTGATGGCATTTCCACAGGCCCTACCGCGCCTACTCTAGCTGCGGCAAACTTTGAGATCAAACCTGCCCTCATCAATATGATCCGAACCAATTTGGAGGGCATCCATCTAAAAGATCATGCTAATCATTTACAACAGTTTCAGCAACTCTATCGTAAAGGGGTCACTCCTAATCAGTTGAAGGTCATGGTCTTCGAATTCTCTTTTAATGACAAGGCACAGAAGTGGCTGAACGATGTTACATAAACTAAGGAGAGTGCTATATCTGAAGCATTCTTGAGAATGTATTACCCTCCTACCAAAATCGCAGAAATCATACATAAACTTGCTACCTTCTTACAAGAGCCTGATCAGACATTGAAAGAAGCATGGAATAGGTTCAAGGACCTATAGAGAGAGTGCCCACACCACAATCTTGACAAGTGGTTCCTTACCCAAGCATTCTACAATCGTCTGCAACCCCATATCAAGAGTACAATGATTCATCTGCGGGGGGTGTTTTCTTAGATAAGCAGGTGGATGAAGGGTACGATTTTCTGGCCAACTTAGCAGCTAATGATCATAGTTCTTCCAGGAGTGCTACAAAGAAAATGTTGGATGTTGATGCATATGCACTTCTATCATCCCAGGTTGCACAATTGAGCATGAAGATGGATGCACATAAATCTTCACAGTCTAGTACTCCTCCTATGAGTATTAATGCGATGTCTGCTATAGCACCTATTACCTCTTCCTACTTAAGGTGTGCGGTATTCAAGGTCACTTTGGTCATGATTGTTCTTATAGTCAACCAAGTCAGATGTAGCACGCAAATGCCTTTCTGCAAAGACCTCCACACAAATCATACTCCAACACATTCAACCCAGGGTAGAAGGATCATCCTAACTTATCATACCAAAACAATAATGTTCAGAATCCTCACCTATACCTCAGTCCCACTACCAACCACCTCACCAAAATCCATCACAACATGTTGCTAGGCCGCCATTCTACCAAGGGACCCATCCGAATCCTCCTCCAGGGTTCAATAGGCCCTCTCAGCAAGGCTATTAGCAACAACCTCCTCATAATGCCAATTCTCAAGAGCCTAGTCTGTCTGATCTCATGAAATGATGATTTATATGAAGTAGAGTATCGATAAGAGTATTAAGGAGCTTAATAACGCAATGAAACACTTGGAGACTCAACTTGCTCACGAAGCTATGAACAATACTCAAAGGCAATCGGGTGAATTACTAGGACAACCATCCCCAAGGACACTGCTAATGCCATCACACTTTGCAGTGGCACCAAGTATGATACTCCTTTCATGCCCACTAATGATATGACTCCTCAACAGAAGGAAGGTGTTGTGAATGATAAAGAGGGTGAAAATATCTCAAAAGCTGTAATAGAGCTAGAAAAAGGAGATGAAACAGGTAGGAAAAAGGAGATGAAACAGGTAGGAACAAGGAGAAGGTTACTGATTCTCCTATTCTACCACGGTTGCCCTTTTCTCACAGGATGCAGATTTCTAAAGTGGACCAACAATTTGGTACATTTTCGGGGCTTGTCAAGAATCTTGAGGTAACAATTCCCTACACTGATTTAATCTCTCAAATTGCTATGTACGCAAAGTTCTTGAAGGATATGATCACTAAAAAGAAAGACTTTGGTGGTGTTGATAGAGTCGCTCTAACTTAAGACTATAGCGCTATTTTGT
Source organism: Beta lomatogona (assembly GCA_947646795.1). NCBI lineage: Eukaryota > Viridiplantae > Streptophyta > Magnoliopsida > Caryophyllales > Amaranthaceae > Beta > Beta lomatogona. The sequence goes on from CANSNZ010001472.1 coordinate 850,817, forward strand.
AAAACAAATTACCACCAAAGTTCAAGGACCCTGGTAGTTTTTCCATCCCGTGTCATGTTGGTGCATTATTTATTGATAAACACTAGAGGAAAAAAGCCCAAGGGCTGCGGTCAAAAGGGGCCCAAGGGCTGTGTATTTTGACCGCAGCAATTAGACTAGCTGCCCTTGGTATGTAGGAAGGGCTGCGGTTGTTAACCGCAGCCCTTAGCGCGTTAAGGGCTGCGGTCAAGGCAAAAACCGCAGCCCTTGTTGGGTTAAGGGCTGCGGTTTTTGCCTTGACCGCAACCCTTTATTTATTTTTTTTTTTTTTGCATTTTTTTGTTCTAAAATGTTCCCAAACAGTTATATATATATAAAAGTATCATTTTTCATTGCAAATTATGTTTTTTACACAATTATACAATATATTACATGTGTAGAGAATATACTCCAAAAATAGATTACCCCTCTTTTCATCCTCACTCCCTTCTTCAACATACTCCAATTTTACAGGCCTGAAATTGTGGTTGTCCATCAAGCCCGATATGCGAGAGTTAGCAGCCCGTTAAAGTTCGGACCCCTTGAGTTTGGTGACCCATGGTGGAGTGTAGTCATCAAGATGAACCAAGTGTAGACATGACTTTGTGGTATTCATTCAAAAACAAATCCAATAACAGCATCTTTTAAATCGAAGTACTATAAATATTATTACCACTCTAAAAAAAAGACAGAAATGTAAGCCCTCACAAACGTAAAACTTCTAAAACAGGATGCACACAAGGACATAAAAGTAAAGCATTTGAAGCTCAACTTTGCTGTTATTTTTCATACTACTATAACATAGATTCTCATTCTAGAAGTTAATTTTACAAATTATATTATGCTTGGAGTGAGTTATGCACATAGTACACCAAAGCCTTTTTTTTATCTAATTGTTCACTTAAACGCTTCAAATGAACAATCTAAGCAAAATTATGTAACTCCAAATGAACAAAAAATAAAACTGTTAATAGCAGTGAATATATAATGCAAACACACAGCGCACCGTTTCACTACGCATGTCCCACAAACAGGAAAGTTGTGGAAAAACAAGAGTTGAATTTTCATCAGCGGTAAAAAAACTTCTTAAAAAACAGCTACAGGAATGTGTACTGTGTAGACAAACGGAAGCAATGGGTTTTGATTGTCGTCAATGGACAGATTCTATTTATCTAAACATAAGAAGATGGGAATTGGGTAGTATTTTCTTTTCTTTAACTCTTCCCTTAACATATGAAGATTAGCACTGATAAAATAGAAAGATTTTACTTTTTCGAAAATCTGCACTTTAGGTACTATGATGGATGAAAATAACAGTGGAGCCATCATGTAGCTAACAAATAATAAAGCCTCACCGCTAAAATACGAAGTATATACTATATCAACTTCATGCATGAAAATAATACTGAAATGATTCATACTATCATCTTCAAGCCTCAACACTAAAATATCTATTAGTTATTACCATGCAATGAAACCATATTACATAACATCGTCTAAATAGATAGTATAACTGTTTTACTACTGTAATAATACATACTATCACCCGAACTAGTAAAGCTCAACAGAGATAGCCCCTTGAGAAGATTCATTCAATTTTCATGAATATTGAGTTCTTCATGTATAAACACCAGACATTTCTCTCCCCACTTTGATGCCAATGAAAAGATGAAAGTAGGTGAGAAACCAGAGGCAAAGAGAAGGCATGGAGTTAAACATGGTAAGAGTACTTCTTTGAAGGAACTGTTGCTCTTAATAGGCATATGAAAATGTAGAGAAACTTCTATCATATCACTAGTGGAAAAAAACACAAGGGTTGCGATGCAAGGGCTGCGGTTAATTATAAAATGCAGCCCTTAATAGTGAAGGGTTGCGGTTAGCCCAAAACCGCAGCCCTTTGTTGATAAAAGTAAAGCAACGAGTTAAAGGGTTTGACACTTTTCACTTGAGAAACCACATAGTTGAGACACATGTTTTTGCATGAGTTAAGCGATAAAAGTCATGAAAACAACCACTCATATGCACATTAGGGTAGCAAATCCCACAAAAATCCATAAAGGCAAAAAAATAACCACTTAAGTACATATTAGGCTAAGCGATCCCACAAAATCAATAACTAACTAAATTCACCAACTTAAAAATGAAACAAGTAATAAAGGCAAAAAACAGTTCAACAGAGCCAACACCATAATCCCAAAGGGGGCTACAAGGCCCATACTAATTCCTCGAACAATCATCTTCAACTAAGGGGGAAGGGGGATAAATAAGGTTCATCCTCGAACAATCAACTTCGGATAAAAGGGTTCTAATTTCTAAAACATAACTGAAAAATAAGCAACATAAAACCTTGTACTTACTTGCATAGTACTTTCGTTTCACCGAGCATCAATCTTAACATGTCCAATCACTTGAGCATAGATCTACACAAAGGAGTAATCTTCTGTAAATGTCAACAAAAGAAAATGAAATTTAAGGAGACAGTGGATTGCAAGAAAGGAGGGCAAAAGAGCTTCAGTACCATTTTGAAGATGTTGGTTAAAAAAATATAATAAAACTAAATCAGTTTGCATCCATAACTTATTTCATAAACAGACTATATCATTGCACCAAATATTTCTCAGTCTGACATATAATCTTAGTAGAACATGCAAGAGAACAAAGCATTGTAATGAACACTAGCTACTATCCCCATTCTCCATGTCTGCCAGAAACTGAATATTGTTGCATGCTTAACAACCTTGATTAAAGCAAAGATTACTTATCCCATTCAAACAATTTCATAAAGAATATGATTGAGCCTTGAAGACTCGGTGATTCTTTTGTGACTACACATCCTACCATACTCCTAGTAGAGTTACACTTTATCTATCCAGCAGAGATACATGTCCAAGCATCAAAGTCGGTCGTCATCCACACATCTCGAGCATTGCTCAAAACATAAGCATCTAATTAAATGCAAACTAAAGCCATCATAGATAGTACCAGAACACAAACCAACAGATTAAAAACAAACAAGACATCAAAAATCATATGCATTGAAGTTAGAGTAAACTAAGACTGTCATTAAAACCATTTCACTACCTTAAAACCCCCAAACTTCTGCACCCCACCCACCATTTTCATCGAATTTCAACAATTTAACACAAAAATTGGGTAAATTGACAAGAAATTTCTCAACAATCAGTCGCTCCAGTAGCTCTATGGGTCTAAAAATTCAGATCTTGGTACTTAACAAGATTAGTATCACAGCCTAATTCTTTTCGCAAAAAAATTTAGTGAATATATAAAATCTATAAAAAAAAGTGTTGTGAAAAGAGCAAATTGATGAAGCTTCGTCGATAAGTCAAACAACAAAACAACAGCAGCAAAAAGGACGAGAATTAGAAACCAACCTGGTGACGACATCCGGCAAGGGAGGAAAGCTCCGACAAGGCTGTGCGGCTCCGATGCAGGTGCGGTGAGGTTGCTCGAGTGTAGCAGCAGAACGAATCAGAGGAGAGAGCGAAAGAGGCAGGGGCAGCGATTCGACATTTGGGAAAGCAGAGCTCCGACGAGGGAGACGCGATTTGACAAGTCTGCGCAGAGGACCGGTGGTGGCAAGAAATAAACCCGATATGATTCACGTCCAAGTGGAAGAGCAAGGAAATCCGAAACAAAGGTTCAATTTGAAGATTGAATGAAGCCCGAAACTTATGTCTAAGCCACCGGTTGAGAACCCTAAAAACACTTCCGAACCCTTTAATTAACCCTTAACCCTCACTTACACCACTCCGCGAGCCCTAAACGTAGCCTAAACCCTCGAAGTAAATAACCACCCTGAAAATTACTCAATGGTCGAAAGAAGGTGATGAGGGGGAGAATTAAATGCGATAACAGAGTGTTTAGGTAGAACTCACATGCGTTGAGAGGAGGAGAGATGGACTGTTAATGGGAAACTTGCAGAGAGACGAAATGGGTTCGAAAATGGGCAAAGGAATAACTCGATTCTAAGCGCGTTATTTCCTTTTGGGTTGTTCTAGGAGAATAAAGGGGTAAATAAGGAAACCACAAATCAGCCCCATAATCCCCTTACACGCCCAACACTTTAAGGAACCAAGAATTAACCGCAAGGCCTTTTATCAATGACAACTTGCACGGTTTTGGGATAACCAGTACCCCTTCCCTATTAAGGGCTGCGTTTTATAATTAACCGCATCCCCTATCGCAACGCCTTTGTGTTTTTTTCCACTAGTGAAAGCTTTAGGTGATCTAGGAGCTAGTGTATCTGTTATGCCTCTTTCTGTTTGTAATAAATCGAATATGGGAGCTTTAAAATGTACCGAGATCACTTTGCAAATGGCAGATCGTTCTATAAAATATCCTTTGGGTATTTTAGAGGATGTACCTGTTAGGGTAGGAAAATATTATATACTTGTGGATTTGTTGTCTTAGATATGGAAGAGGGTATTCAAATCCCCATCATCTTGGGTAGACCCTTCCTATGTACTGCAGGTGCTGTTATAGTTGTCAAGTCTGGTTCTTTGACTTTGAGTGTTGGTGATGATACTGTTACTTTTAAGCGAACCAATGCTATAAGTGTAGATGTTTTGGAGGAGGCTACTGTTTTTTATCCCCCGGATGTGCTGACAAAGGACCCATTGGAGGCTTTGCTTTGTTTAGATTCGTATACAGGTGATAATAATTAGTGGAGGTATGAGGTGGATGTGTTAGAGGTTGTTAAGGAAGAAAGTGACTTTGGGCTAGATTACCTGTTGACATATATAGATGACCACGCTGAAAGCCCACATGTGACCATGCCAGTGGTTAAGAGAGATAAAGTTATGATTGGCAAAGTAGCAAAGTTCTTGGTTGTTGAGCAACGTGCGAAGTTGTACCATAGAGGAGCCACTCTAGATACGCTTGAGCCACCATAGCTTGCTGATATGAGGTAACATGATCGTACATGACCTCTATAAACCAGCGCTTTCCGGGAGGCAACCTTTCTTTTCTTTTATTTTGCGATTGATGCCCTTTACAAGTGAGTTCTTTCCTTCCCTCTTGCTGCAATGAGGCCATTGTCGAGTTCAGCATGGGGGGAGGATCCTTGTAAGTACACATCTCTCTATTTACTACTTTCTTAGTATAGTTAGTGTAGTTTATTACTTTTTTAGATTAGAAAAAAAAAATACAAACAGAATGAGCATAAAAAAACAAAAATACGAGTTTCACATGAACATTTGAGTTGAATGATTGTTTCCCTGTGCCCCAATGTTTTGAGTGACTATTTTGACTCTTAATCTATTATAGCTGGCATGAGGAGTTGTTAGTCTTGATTTGATTTTCAATCTTCCATGATCCTTGATTGCATGATACTTATGGCACTCGCATTGATTGTGGAGCCAAGTTAGTATATTGTGATATTAATTGAGCCATGGATGTCTATCTTTCACCTAGTCTTCCTTCTTTGTTGTGTGATTAGTTCCTCAGTTATGATATTGATCTTAGTTTTGATCCTGTACTCGTTGAAATTTGATGTGCATACATTTTGACATAATTGAGGCGTTCTTTTCATAATTTCTAGCTCCAAAGTTGTGATTGATTAAATTATTCCATCTCTAGCCCTGCTGAAGCCTTTATGACTGTTTATGATTACTAACCTTCATTACAAGCCCCTTAGCCTTATTGATTCTTGTCCCAAGCCTATCTTGGGGGAGCATTAGTTGAGTGATTGGGTTGTCTTGATAGTTATGTATGCTTTGATGTGTGCTAGTTGGAGTTAGTTAATGATGAGATTATGATTGACTTGAGACTTCGTGTTTGAAAAACAAAGAAAAGAAGTTCAACAAAAAAAATCATGAAGACAAAAAGAAACAAAAGGTTGAAAAACGAATAAAGCGATGTTTGATAAGAAAGAAAAAAAAACTTCAAAGAAACTAAAAATGGTGATTGATTTGAGAAAAATGTGAGTGATGTTTTGGAGATGTTGGTATTTGGAGTTATGAAGACCTCATTGGCTTAGTTTTGCTAGTCTATGCTCCTCCATGCTTGGTTTATCCACCACATTGCAAAATTATTTTCATACCTTTAACTCAGCCCCATTACAACCTTTAAAAGTCCTCATGATATTTATTGTTGCATTATTAGATTGAAAGTGAGTCGAATGATTAAAGCTATAAAGTAAGTGTCATTTCTGAGTTGACTGAACTAGGTTGAGTGACATATATTACCTTATAAACACACGAGAATAGTGAGTTGGGAAGGGACACATGGTGGGAATGGAGAGCGATCTAGCACATCCTTTGCCGACCACAAAAATGAGAGGAGTCTCTCCCTTGGTGAGCACCATCTTGGTATCTGCATGACATGCGTAGTGGCCTTGCTTGATTGTCTCTCTCGGTGATTGGTTGTTGGATTGATAAGATTAATTGATGATGATGCATGCTTTCTTGATTGATTTTGAGTCCATTAATACTTCTGAACTGAATTTTCTATGGGGTGAAATAATTTCATGTTGTGACTCATTTGTGTTGTTTTGCTTAGGGACAAGTAAAAGGTTAGCTTGGGGGATTTTTATGTGTCTATTTTATATAGAGGTTTTAACCCCAATCCCTTAGCATTGAATACTATTTAGAGCTCTTTTGAGCTCTTATTTGTGTGATTTGATATGGTTGGACTTGGATTTGTTCCTTTATGTTTTATTGTGCAAATTATGCATTTCATGCCTTAATCCAGCCACGGAAGGAAGGTTCGATGATCACACAGAGTCCGAAGCATATCCAGGAATTCCTACAAGAGATTTGGAGGAAGAACTCACGTCAGCAGTGAAGAAAAGCTCTCGCCCGGTCGACCAGGAGGTTTGGCCCGACCGAGCGAGATGAGTTTACTGATGTGCATTTAGCCTCGATGGACCGGGAGAAAAAGGGGCGAAAAACGCTTGCACGCCCCGGCAGGGGTGGCCTTGCCCGGTTGACCGGGTGAATTCCGAGCTGAAGTAGTAGAAATAATTCACCGTCGCCCGACCGGGTGGTTTCTCGTGAAGCCTATTTTTAGTGTTTTTTAGTCGACTTTGCAAACACTATGTATAGGATTTAAGAATTTTCGATTATTCCATATTTTCGATAAAGAGCATTGATTCTGCTTTCGTTGTTTATCAATTACTCGGTATTGTTTCCTACTTAATTTAATCTAATGAATTCCTTTACAATAATTATGTTTATTGTGCTCTTTAATATCATAAGTGAGTAGTTTATTTCTAGGGATTAGTGAAGGAAGCCATGTTCATACCTCATTGATTATGATTTAAAGTTCTTCAATATTTGGATTGGATTAGAGTAATTTCTATTGATTGGTTATAATTGTTTAATTCATGTAATTGCACAATATCATGAGTTATCATCTAGCTAATAGGAGTTGGAATTGAAAGATCGTACTCATTAGAGACTTGTTATAATTGGTAGATCTGATTACGTTAGCGACTATACTACATATATTGATCTAAGATTGTTAAGACCCGAATGTAGGATTAACGAAAGACTCTAGTTACTCGTCCCTCAATTCAAGTATTGTTGAATTGTATTGATTGAATTGGTATAAGCATGGTGGACCGAACAAATACCCTAGGTTTTAATTATTTGATTTTACATCCTTATCTGATATAGTTTACTTCAGTACTAGTTATTATTATTCATCCTTCAATTTTTCTTCTGAAATAGTTAAGTGATTGAACATCAATCTATAGAAACCCTCTCCCTGTGGATCGACCCGTATTTGCTAAGTCTCTGCTAACAATAGACACCATGCACTTGCGGTACTATTTTAAAACCCATCATTTACCCGCTTACGCCATGACTACAACCACCATTGAAAGAAGAGTTTTAGCTTTCCCTCCTATCTTTCTTAACAAAATCTCTCGCCTTCCAAAGTCCATTTCAAAGTCTTTAGATCAAATTAACCGATAATTTCTTTGAAAGCTACCTGCTGATACAAAGTTATTCTCAAGATTTCGTAGGATAAAGTTTGCCAACCTAAGACCCTCTGCTGTCTAGGCCTCCGTAAAACTAAAGCCGTAAATTCAACCTTTCTTGCTAAGCTAGTTTGGAAAATCCTGTCGGATCACTCTAGCCTCTGAGTCCAGACAATTCATGCCAAATACCCGAACAAAAAGTCTTTTTTTGACTACCAACCCCAACCGAAAGACTCATGGACTTGGAAAAAAGTTCTTCAAATCCGAACCTTTATCCTTAAAGGTTTATGTTGGAAGGTAGGAACCAGCTCCAACATTTTATTTTAGTTAGACAATTGGTGTTCGACCACCAACCTAGTTACTCTACTGAATTCTGACATTTCTTGCATTCTGCATTCTGATCTTACAGTCGATCACTTCATTACACCAACACATCAATGGGACACCCCCATCCTCTCTTTAGTAGTCCCTCCCATTATCGTTGATCTTATCAGAAGTATTTCGCTACCCCTTTCATATCTCCTAGATAATGAACCTTGTTGGGGTGTTTAAGTTCTAGAATGTTCACTATTAAATCAACCACCTAGGTAGACCAATTTTGATGGAATTTTCTTCAATCTGGCAACTCAACATTGCCTTAAATGAAAACTTTTCCTTCGGCAACTTCTTCACTAAAGTCTCCCTACTAGGTATCTTTTGGCTTACCGAAATATTGACATCCCGACTAGTTGCGCCTTTTGCGAATCTCACACTAAAATCTCAAGACCACATTTTTTTTGGCGTTTCCCAAAGATTAGAGACTTTTACGATCCCCTATTCAATTGGTTGAATCACCGCCCTCATAACCCCTCTCGTTAACCACCTTTTCGACGGTTGAGACACCAAGTTGGTTTACCTACTAAGGAGAAGCGCCCTCGAAGTATTTGAAAAACATGTAATGCCCTCATTTTTCATCGTAGTCCTTATTCCCCCTATAGTACCTACCCTAGAGCTTGAGTTGACTTCTGGTACCCACCAAGACTCTTTACAAACTCAGGCTTAACATCGACCTCTCCATTCTCCTTCTCTTGTTAACATTGTGTGGTCTTCTCCTCCTCCAGGCACCCTTAAATTAAACTTCGATGCCTCATTTCAAGGAACCATTGGCTCTGCAGGTCTAGTTATAAGAGATCACCTTGGTAATCAGATCGCTAGCTGCACCTTCAATCTCCGAACCACCTCTCTGCTTCTTGCTGAAGCTCACGGGCTTCGCAATAGCCTCCTTTTGGCTATGGAACACAACCTTAAATATATCTTTGTTGAAGGTGATAACATACTTATTCTTAATATTTTGTAGGATAAAAGCTTAATGCCCTTGGAAAATTCAGCTACTTATGGATGATATCTAGCATATGCTTGACCTATTTCACGCGATTTCACAACCTTAAATATATCTTTGTTGAAGGTGTTTGCAGCTACATTGATTTCACACGAAGAAGCAGAGACAATTGTGTGGGTTTATAAGCAATGACTATCATGTATAAGTAAAGCCCCAAGAGGTATCCTCACTGAACAATGTAAGACCATTGGAAAGGTTGTTGCTTATTTATTTCCAGATGCCCCCCACAGATTATGTTTAATTTGTGGCACATACTTCAAAATACATGGAAGAACTTAGGATCTTCTTGAAAAAACTTCAAAGATATAGAAGAGTGCATGCTTACTGTGTCCATGATGCTCTTTCCACATCGAGTTTGATGAAGCATGCGGGGCGATGGAAAAAAAAAATTAAAGTGCAAGATCATACGTGGATGAAGGAGGCATTTGAAATGAGGGAAAGATGGGCCCCTGGTTATTGGAGAAGCACCTTTTGGGTTGGCATGTCATCGACGCAAAGAAGTGAAGGTATGAATCAATTCTTCAAGACTTACATGTCCCTCAATATCGATTTGCTTCAATTTGTTGAACAATATGAGATGGCCATGAGAGGGAAAGTAGAAGAAGAGAAGATACTAAACTTTCGAAGCGTGAACGAGCCCTATAAAAGTGGCCGGACCATATTAATGGAGAAGGTATCCTATTAGGCATCTACTAATTCCAAATTTGAAGAGGTGAAAGAGGAAGTCATTGGTTTAAATTATACAAACATTACAAGAACCGGGGGCGACGAGACGATGACTTTTTACAATGTCGGTTAATAAAATTTTGTATCCTATATGGAAATCAAAGTAGAAACATTATACTCTTTCCGTTGACAAGACAAAAGGTGATTTTTCTTGCTCCTGTAAGCTATTTGAATTTAGAGGTATTTTGTGTAAACACATAATACGTGTGATAATGGAGGTGGAGGAAATTGAATTCATTCCCGAAAAATATATATTAAGTCGATGGAGGAAGTATGTTGTTCGACCTTATGAGGATATCTGTGTGTCCTACTACGGCCCGGATGATTCAATACGTGTGCAAAAAATGAGAGAAGTTTCTCAAAACACAAATACCTAGGATCAATAGCAATGCACAATGAGAAGACTTTCTTGATGTACAAGGAAGCGAAGGACAATATTCATTGCTCCTTAGAGGCCTTTATTGGTATAGATAGCAAGGCTACAAATGAACAACTTTGGTGGGATCCCTCGGTTCACAAGGTTTATGGACAGAGAAGGTTGAGAAACTGTAACCTAAGGCACCTTGATAGGTGTGTAGTGCATCCTAAGGTTGCACAAAAGACCCCGTAGACAAACTACACACGAGAAGCGCCGCCAAAAATGGCATGAAGAATGCATCAAAGAAGGGAGGGAAATCGAATAAAAAGCAAAAACGTAAACAAAATCAAGAACATGAGGCAGTGAATGAGGTAACTTTAGTAAAGTATTACAGTTAATTTTAACAAGAATGGAATATCATTATTTCAAGATGTTTTCGTATATTTGAAATATTTATTAATTCTATTTTTAATATTATGTTCCTTATATATAACTGGCTAATAGAAAATTGAAGAACAAATGTTTGAAGTTGATGAAGGGACTAGTGGAGGCGGGGGTGCTAAGAAGAAAGCGCAAAAAAACAGCTTAAGTGGAAGATTGAAAATTAACTTGAGCTTGGGCTGTGAATTATCGCAAAAATGAACTTATTGTTTGATGCTTTTTGTTATTGAAGTTACGTATTAGTAGTTGGCTTAACTTTTGTTTGCAATATTTTATTTTTTTGGGTATAATTTTGTTTGCAATTTTGTACTTGTCTTACTTTTTGTTTGAATTTTAAGGTGATTCAAATACAAGTTAATTTTAAAACTTTGAACAATTCAATCACAACTTAATTTTGTAAAGGGCTAGAATGTACGATTAAGCTTATCACAACTTAAATGTTCTGATTATAGTAAAAATATAAAGTTCTAAAAATACAATACGAAGAGATGGCAATTATGTTGGCAATTAAAACTATTTTGTTACTAGAAAAGCTGAATTTGATTCTAGTAAAAATATAAAGTTCTATAATACAACACGAAAAAGGTGGCAGATTATGTTGGTAACTAAAGTTATTTTGTTACTAGAAAAACTTAATATGATTCTAGGTTTATGTGTCAACATGAACCAAGATGTGGACTGGAGTAAGCTTGAGAAAGTGTGTTCTAGGCCTGGACAATTATGCGGGATTACTCCCAATAATCTAGAGGAGTTAGGAAATTGTGAACTTTGTGAGTGGAGTTTAGGTTGGAGAAATTATGTGTTTGAGCGAGCAAAGACTTGCTACATGAATACACATGGTGGGTTCAAATATAAGGATGGAGTTGATCCATGGCCATGGAGGAAAATGCTTCAAGATAAGTAGTTTGCAAGATACTTATGAAGAAATGGATTTTATGTTGAGAGTTTTTATTCTTATCTTCTTATAAAGTTTAATTTTTAGTATGTTCCGCACTCAAGAATGTATTACATGCATTGTCTCCATTTTGCTATGTTTTGTTTGATTCTTAAGTGTTAAGTAATATTAGGGAATCCTCATTTTCAATTCATCGTCAAGTTTCATTGCTAAAAAAAAACAGGTTGCTAAGATAAATTTTTAATTTCTATTTAAATTAGAATTGTACAAAACTCATAATTTCATTTGTTACTACGAAAAAATTTATTTTTACTGATAATGGATTATAGATTAATTAATCTAAGTTAATTGATTACAACTACTTTATTGTGTTCAATAAGAAATAATTTATTATAAAGCGTGATACTCGATTAAAGAGCTATCTATGTTACTTAAAAAGACATTAATGAACAGCAGACATTGATTTACATTGGGGAAATGAACCGGCTTGTCGAGCGTCCTCATCACATATATAATTAATACAAGAAAAGAAACAATCCTCTTTCAACATAAATAACGAATATTTTCCAATTACCAATAAGTATAAAGATACTAGAAGTATATTTATGTTACTATAATATGAAGTTGTGGCATTATCTCTAACTACATACATTTGTAAATAAAAAATGCATGCATTGCGAGTACCCAAAACTTAACTTCGTATGACCCTCTATGAATGGACGAAACAAGCTATTTCATTATTTAGTTAGAAAATCTTCTAATTCTACTTCACTGTGGCAGAAACGAAAAGATTGAATGGTATGTAAATTATACAACTTGCTATTTACTCTTTCATGCATGGTATGTAATCTTCAAATCCTCTAGCAACTTACTTTCTCGTATTTTTGTTCTTATCTTTTCAGTCCCAAGACTTACGAAAAGGAGAAGATGAGATCGAATGCTACAAACAAAAGTTTGGGTTCGGGATAATGTTCATCAGGGAGGTCATCTGTAAGATTTGTCCACATGACACAGGGAAGATGGTCATACTTTGCGGGTACTGCTCAAATGTAAAAGAAATTTATCTAAAGAGAGAGACAACTACTTAATCACCAAATCTCGAGGTTAAAAAATTCTTGTTAATGAAGAAGGAGATCGTGTTGTTTTTATTGTTTGAAGTTGATGATCATATTCTCAAGAAAGAGCAACCAGATTGGTTTGACGAAGAATATCTTAACAATGATGCAAAGAACACCCCTTTTGTGGATCTCACTTGTTAAAAACTAAACCATGACATAAGTTAAGTTTATCATCTTGCCTTTCTTGCCAAATTGATCATGTTTTGTATTCCATGTTTGATGGAAATTTATGCACTACTAATGAATGCAATGAAATGGCTTTTTGAGTAGTATTATATAAAATTCAAGTTTCTATTTTATTTCCTATATATCTTTATACATAAATTTTTTTGGTTTATTAGAAATGCACATCTTGTTGTATAAAAGTGCATAGAAGACAACTACTACCACCTGATTATTTCAACAGATTTTATACCATAGTAAAATTTAATATACTATGGAAATTAATATGATATTAGGATATTTTATAATTGTATTAACTCAAAATTTGAAATAAAAACCACATAATTCTCTACAACCCACATAAAATTCATCACAAAATTAAATTAAAATACTGCCGCCCGGAACGGCTCTTCTTCTCCCCGATTCACGAAAGACTCATGAGTACTGCAGTAGGCTGTGATTCAGCTTCGTTTTCTTCAATTTTTCTCTCTCAACTCTTGCATGCAAAGCCTAATTCTTGTTCTATATACATAGTTGCATACTGAGAAGGGAAAAACTCGAGCTTTAAGGACAAGGAAGCTCAAGAACTAGGGTCATCTTCTTCAACCAGGAAACCAGTAAGTATTGTAGAAGTTTTGGGTTAATTAAGGTATTTCCTTTGGGTGAATTCTCGTGATTTCTTTGTATGACGTAAATACATGTTTTAGGTGTCCAAGGATCCAAGAAATGTAGCTTGAGGTGAAGAAGAAATCAAGTTACAACATTTTTTAGTCAAGGTACACAAAATAACTCCATCTTGGGTGTTAGAATTCTTATGGATTTTAAGGAAATATTTAGGAACCATTTTGATGGTAAAGTTCTTGGGTTTAGTGGTTATTAGCTACTGCATCTTTGATATGATTTAAGTTATTCATTGCATGTTTAATAAACTAAATGAAAGTTGAGATTTTTGGCACTGAAACTAGCCTAATAGATGTTGAATCGGTTTTTTAAGAAGAATTGTGTGTAATTGTGTTTTTGTTTGTTTAGGGCTTGAATAGACATTAGGTTATATGGTGATTACGAGGTTGCATGTTGAGTTCAATTTTCAAAAGTGTTCTTACTTCATTGCTACGTTATTTGGTTATAACTTTGCTAAAGAAATAATGCTTTTCCACCCTAAAAAGAGTTTAAATCATTGAGTTGTGGGTGAAATGCTTCAGAAATCTTTATGAATCACCTTTTCTAGTAAGTTTTGTAATTGAGTAAGCGAAAATTTAACAAGTTAGATCCTTAAATTTTTAAATGAATTAAGACCCCGAAAATCCGCTTAAATACACGTTTTTAGGTTAGTCTTTATTTATTCTTTGCATGAGTTTTTAAGGGAAGTGGCTTTAAAATAAAATGAATTTTACAGCAGCTTAGCTACTAAATAACCCACATGCTCAAGGTTAAGCCAAGCTAAAGACTTATTTCAAGAAAAGAATTCCTTTTATGAACCCCGAAACATCATTTTTCAAATTATGATTTTCCTAGTTTTCACTCCATCTTGGAGATGTTGAAGTTTGGTTAAGCTCACGAGTTTGTTAGCACCTCAAGACTATATAGCTACTGTCCTAAGTCTTATAATGTACCTTCCAACAATTTAAATGATTTTGTGAACACAACATTACAAGAAATGTATTTAGAAACCGGTTTGGTAAAGTTGTGAAAACTAATTGCGAATTTGAATCTGTTTTTGTGTGGAAAAGAGGATTGTGTGTATTATGTGTAACGATATGTTCTAAAATAGCTTGCAAGCGAGTAAATCAGTTGGAGCTCAAGCTCCGAATTGTGTGGGGGTTTCATCTCGGTGTGCTCCAATGTGTAAAGCCCTCTTACTATGATACCTTCATTTTGACAAAGAGTTGTGTGTGTGCATGCAAAGCGAGTAAATTAGTTGGAGCTCAAACTCCGAAAGATTATAATATTAACATTTCGTCGGAACACTGTTTTGAGTGCAAACTGCAGAGAGTATACTCCCTAATTTCAACCACGTACCATAATATTTTCTGGTTTGATTTGTGTATCAGCGTAAGCTGATTTTGTTCTATTAACCTGTTCTTGTGGGAGAGACTCTCTTGTGCAGGATTTCAAAGGTAGGCTTCAAGGGAATTTCAAGTTTGTGTAAAGGGGGTGTCAGTAGCAAGCTAGAATACTTAAGCATGATCATACCACCTTTGTTAAATGACTTTTGTGTTTGTACAACTTGAATCTATTTTTGTATTAGCTTTTGAACTATGTATTGTAATAACTTAACGATTTAGTTTTTAAAACTAGGCTCGTAGAGTCAACCCAGCCATATTAATTTATAAATCCTGACAACTAATTAATGGAAAAAAGGATATAAATCCTAATCGACAACTAAATATGGCTATAATTCCTGTAATAACTTGACGCGAGTATTTCGGCAACTAAGTCAGTTCAATTCCGACGACTTCGTCATTAGACAGGGATATAAATTCAGGCCAATAATTCAGGCAAGATTTTTGATGACGAAATGACCCAAATTTTTTGACTGCAAAGTTTGGTGCATGATATGCGAGAAAAGAAGTAGGAAAGATGAAAAATAAATTTTCTAAGGTGAGAGCATGCTGGAGAGAGAGAAAAAATAGATTAAAATAGATAGCATTAAATAACTTTGGGGCTACAATAAAATTTAAATTTCAAATTCAAAATAATTCAGATTTTAGTTTAAAATTCAAATGAAACTTTCAAATTAATATACTTTGAACCCCACTAGTTTTGGCCAATCAAATTACTTATGTATGTTATCCTCACATACATTCAGGATATGTGTAGCCTTTCTCGATTTAATCAACCACAAATTTTCCTCTGGTTAAAACATATGAATCAGATCATCAAAAGAATTTTTTTTTTCCTGATATAAAGGACCAGAATGTCAACTTATTAAATCAAATTCGAGCTCGAAGTACAATTGAGCAAGCTCGCAAGCTAAACTTGAACAAACCAAATGCGAAATAAATCAAACTCATGCAAGAAATATTAAATGAAAGCTGGTTCGAACTTGTATAATTATTATTAAGAACTAGTTTTTAACCCGTGCAAAAATGCACGGGAGGCCATACTTTTATGTCATATTATAAATTATTTTTTAGACGAAAAGATTACTAATGCGACAACAACATTTTTGTTTAATACACAACACATTATTAAAGGAACAAACATTTACACTTTCTCTTTATTGAAACATAAAAAAACAGTGTCAATTACAATTATATACACAATTCAAACATTTTGAAAAACTTCCTTATAGACCACATTGGTTGTAACGGATGAGTTGCCACGATCTTTATCATAGATCAAGATTTTCAAACCCTTTTTGCTTGTAACTCTTGAAATAGCCACATGCAATTGTCCGTGGCTGAACACTGGCCGGGGGAGATATAAGCCAACGTGCGCTAAGGACTGTCCTTGGCTTTTATTGATTGTCATTGCAAAACAAACAACTAATGGGAATTGTCTTCTTTGAAATTTTATGGGGAACTTTGTTGCATCTGATGGGGTAAGTGTCATCCGCGGAATAAAAAAATTATCACCAACATTACTACCAGATACAACAACTACCTCAATAATTCGATTGCAAAGGTGCTTAACGACTAACCTAGTACCATTGCAAAGCCTAGAAGTCTGATCAATATTCCGTAGTAGCATCACCGGTGCCCCTACCTTCAAGGTTATATTATGATTTGGCAAACCACCACAATTAATTGTATTCAGAAATTCAGTAGAGTACATCTCGTGTATTCCGAAATTTCCTTCCTCCATTGAAATTGCATCTGAACTCAAGTACGTTCTTTCTTCACCTGGTAAGCGTGACAAAACACGATCATTAACCATGTCAGCAATTTCATTAGTTGGAGCAAGAATAGATCTTTCTTGAAAATAACTTGATTCCCATATGTTATCTTCTAGATCAGGATATGTGCTATCGACTATTGCAGAAATAGGGTCATCTCCTCCGTATATCAATGCTTCATGAGGAATTTCTACATTGGCTTCACCATCATTCGGTTCACCAACTTTGCCGTCTCCGATATTCGGAATCCACTCCGGAGAACTCTCTAATTTCTTCCGGATTTGACTTACGGATCCTATTTCGAGACGCATGTTTTGCGTCAATCTAAGCAAACGACAAAAGTCCCATAAATAAGAACTATTGATTGCTGAAAAGACAATATCTTGCCTGCTACCTTTGGGAATAATAGGCAATATTTGTCTTAAGTCACCAGCGAACACAACCACCTTACCACGAAATGGGATATGACGATTTGCTGGATTTATTGATTGCATAACATCCTTTAATCTTCTATCAAGAGCTTCAAAGCAATATTTATGCATCATGGGAGCTTCATCCCAAATGATAAGCTTTGTCTTCATAAGTAGTCCTGTCAAGTCCGATCCAGGCTTAATGCCATGACATGTTGAGTTCTCATCGACATTTAGCTGTAAGCCAAATCTAGAATGCACAGTTCTCCCACGTGGAAGCAACAAAGAGGCGATTCCACTTGATGCAACTGGCAAAACAATTTTCCCTTTATGCCTTAATGCTGCACATAATAATCTCCACAGGTATGTCTTTCCCATTCCTCCATAACCATACACAAAGAATACACCTCCTTTATCGCGCAATACAGCAGACATGATTTCATTATAAATTCCACGCTGCTCATTAGTCAGTCCAGCATAAAGATCTTGAAACTCCTTTTGTAACTGCTCTTGGTCATACGAAAGCTCATCCATAATGAGCTTATTTTGACCATCTGATACAATCAAGTCATTTGGAAATGGCATTCCCGTAAATTTACGAAGGGTGCTACCATTACTTTGTAACTTAGCTTCGATGTCAGACAAAGCAAAGTTTTTCAATTGTTCATCACTTAGACGTAATGCTGCAAAACGAACACAACGCGTGATAGGAAAAAATTTAAGTTATTTCTGTAAGATAATTTAGTATACACATTTATTACATAAAGTGATATAAAAGTAAATATACCTCCGTCTTGGAGAAGTCTGCGTTGTCTATGTAGAATATCGTCGGAAAGAAGGTGCCAAGTTTTTTCCCAAATAGTCTCAGGTTTTGTCAAACTGCATGACAACAATAGTATTCAGAAAACATTGCGGAGAAACTGTCCAGATTCTCTAAAACCAGCTTCTATTATAGCATCAATATACTCTTTGTCATCATCTAACAAACCTCTAGCATAACATGCTTCTTTGAATGTTGCATATTGTACTCCATCAACAATGCGTATGTCTTCATAACACGTTGCACCTTTCACAAAATTTAACAATGTCCGCAAGTAGAATTTTTCACCTGCTCCTGGGGACACATGATAAATTCTTCCAATGCAAAATCCCTTTTTTCGAAGTGTCCATTCACGTGGACCTTGTTGCCATACAAATTTTGTAGGGAATTCAACGTAGCTTAGTTCTCTTGCTTCAACATATCTTTTGTTACACTCCATCCATGACAAAATTTTGGCCTTTCAATATTAGGTCTCTCGAGCACGGATTCTAAATCAGCATCATCAGTGTAAAGCACGGTCTGCTCGTCAGGCCAGTGAAAACTCAACCTTTCGACAACTGGGGTTCTATAATGAATAGTGAAACCAAAAACCCTCTACATGGCTTCACATGGGGATATGTATCGACAATCATAATACATTTTGATTTCATCTATTTCCTTTGGATCTTCGTAGTTTTGACCGGTTACGGTACTTGTTGCCGTGACCCTATCATACCCCTTATTGATATACTTAAACAAATATTTGATCGATCTAGATTGGTTGCACCATTCTACATTAATATGGGCACGATACTTACACAACAACTCTGGATTATGAGGAACGACAAATCTATTGTCAAGCGTGACGCCATTCTTTTCGACGGTTGCACCACTATCTCTTCTCCTGTAAACAGGATATCCATCTTCATCAACAGTTGTTCTCTCATTGAACCTTTTTGGGAAATTTTTTGTGCACTTCTTCTCCGTGGTACATGGCGCATCATGGTTCAAAGCACCACATGGGCCATGGATCATGAACTCGTGACAACATCGTACAACTCTAGATTTTTATCTTTATTTGGCGGCTCGCCAAGACAAATAATTTTGTCTATCGCATCGCCATTAGGAAACTTGTCATCACGATGTAAGAACAAAAGTATGTGTGCGTGTGACAAGCCACGCTTTTGAAATTCAACGGTGTACACAACTGTAAGATTGAAATTTAGATAAATGTTAAGACAACATGTTATGGGATATTTTTGAAGCGTAAGTTTCAAGTTTCATAAATACATATTCATACAAAACACTTGCAATAATATAACATTCATATGTACATATATTTACTTGAACCTCAATAATTTGATTACCTGCTCGTACTCGGCCGAAGATGTTTTTATCCTTTAAATCTTTGACCAGCTGATCAAGTTTCATCTTAAACACTTGACATATAATATCCGGTCTATCTTCACGTCTTAAGCCCCTCTTCGATACAAACCGTGTGATCTCGAGCCACTTTGGGTTACATGTGAAGGTTATAAACAGATATGGGTAGCCATACCACCTACAAATAGCCATCGCATCTTGGTAATTCTCCCTCATGTAACTATGTCCTCCAGTGAATGAGGCTGGTATAACAACACGACTACCGGTAGATGCACCGTCTGTATCTCCTCGTTATGTTGCTCCCCTTAGGTTCTTTACATTATCAGCTCTAAAACTTTGTTGGTTATACTTTACAAACGACAATCGTTCAGCTTCCATCATCGTATATCCATCAACATAAAATTGCTGGCATAGTCGCCGCGAAAGTAGTATGGTGGGGGCCTCATTTTTACGATCTTGCATCCGATACGCAAACTACTCCCTCATAGTAAGTCTGTCTCTTTTTTTTGAATTGCCAGTAGGGGGACTTTTATCTCTATGGAAAACATCTACGCGATATCCATCCTCACCATATGGGAAGAGAAGGGGATACTGCAAAGGTAGATAAGAAGGATGAAGTTCAGAGATTTTCTTTAATTTTCCCTTTCGTGTTTCGATAATAATATCTCTTTTATCTGCGGTATCAATATCTCCAACTATTAACGCAAGCAACCTCGGATGTTGTTGGTAAATTATATGTCCTACCATCAGTATCCCTCCTTCCAATTAGTCAGAACCGAACATTTTGACACGAATCACTAATAAAGCGATCTCTGGCCATCCTAAAATTATTTGCAAGAGGATTGTGTTCATCTATCATATCTTGTAATTGCGCAATTAGAGGATCTTCAAAATTTTCGAGATTTCTAGAACCGGCATAAACATTGAAAAAATAGTTACATTATTTTAACGCAAATATTTTCATATAACTTTAATTAGTAAAGCAAGGTAGTATATTTTGTAAAAGGTAATGTGTGATTTACCTATAAGCAGCCTTTCTATTAGCAATCTCATGTTCTCGTGTCATATATGTAAAGCCGAGAAAACTTTGGACACGAGCCTTCATTCGGCAACAAACTACCAATTAAATGATGATTCGACCACCTATTTTAAAGTTATATGGTCCACGTCCTTGAGTGGATGGTGCTTGTATCTTCCCTCCCATCGATGTGAACAAATGCATCATATTGTATGGTCGGATGTTCTCGATAAAGTTCCTACTTCTTGGATGTTTTCCTTCAAGCAAGTCACTGAGGAGTTGTGGAGGGGGATGTAGTAAAGGTAGCACAACTTTGCCTTGCATACAACAAAGTGAGAACTTGGGCTTGTCCGTTTTTTTGCTCTTTCCTCGAACCACAGCATTGCGCCACAATATTCACATTCCCATACTAGATCTCCAATATCCCAATAATCTATATTAAAAATTTCAAATTTAAGTATAATATAATTTCAATGTACTTATAAGTTGCAAACTAACTTTCAACTAATTGTAAACTTTGTTTTTCAATACCTGAAACATTGTTTTCATTGCTAGCAGTATTGTCAATATTCTCATGATCATCCACCTCTATCTGAAGGGAACGATCTACTATGTTTGACGTGTTTATCTCGGTTGTACTTGCTGTTATACATAATATTTAATTAGTTATACATAAAAGATTTATAACAAAGATTTTCAATTTGATTCTTAAAAAACATAAGAAACTGTGTACCTAGATTTAAGCGATGTCTAACTTGATTGAGAACTTTTTTACTACGAGCGACGTTTTGTTATATCGCACTTCGTTCTGGATTCTTCTAAACGTAGTAGGTTTCGGTTTCCAACTTCATTAACTCAAAGTAAATAACACGATGTGAAGTTAATAATATTATTTTGCACAATAAATAGTTTTATATGTACATATATACACATATAACGTTAAACATACCAAGATTACGCTTTTGATTCAATATAAACCTTCTTTTTTGTCGTGCCGACTTTGAATCGAAATTAACATCCGAACGTAATAAATAATAATTGTTAAAATAATAATAGTTCAAGTGTGGAATAATATGACATATGTAGAGTATGGTTGTAACACGTACATATATTTTCGTTGTTAACAACGAGATGGTGACAAATAACCACTTTCGTAGGTAGGAGTGACCTCATTTTCTAAAGATGTTTATATAACAATTTGTTGTTAGAAATATCAATAAATAAATTACTTCATTTGATGGATATCAAATAACAAAAAGAAAGAACTCACATTCTCGTTCGATGTCATTAGCAAGTACAATGACCATTTACCATGATCCCGGATGTAGGTCATAGTTGTACATAATTTGGAACATCTACATAAATATTAAGAAATCATTTTAATGAAGTATCCCACTTAATGGTAATAGATAAAATAATGTTCATCAAACTTCATTATGCTACATAATTTATTGTTCAACCTTCTACTATACGCTTCTCGGCTATTATTGCCCTTCGCTTTTGTCGATTGACCTTAGTAGAATGGCAATCATGTTCATTAATGCTCATATCTGAAAATATATATAGTCCATTAAATCTATGTATATTTTAAATATGGAATGACCCATAACATTCAATTTAAATAAACTGACCGTTTGTAATGTTGCTAAGCGGTGTTATGTCAATATTACGCTGGTTGGATGATGGTTGATCAAGAATTAGTGGAGTATAACTGTAACTCGGGCCTTAAGAAAGAAATGTTATTAGTTTCAAAAAATTACATATATATTTGATAACAAATGACAATATATATATATGAACATACTAACCGTTTGTAATGTTGCTGAGCGGTGTTGTGTCGACAACACAATAATTCGATGATCTTTGATGATAATTTACTTGGAGAGTAGTTGTTATGTAGGCATAAGGAAATAACTTATAATTAAATTATATGTATCATTAAATTAAAAGGAATGCTTAAATAATAAATAAATTATAAGTTATTGTGATCTTTTGATCACAAAGTACTTTATAAGTAGTAACTATTATCGGTTTGCACGGTTTAAATATTGAAAAGGGTTAAAAAAAATATAGAGCATATATTAATATATGTATTGTCATCTATATTATAATAGTAATATTATGCGAAATTACTTTTGATATTAGAAGAAATTTCTCAATGAATTTGTTTTCTATCGTATTTTCAGTATAACAGGTATCTTTCAGTACAGCTCAATGAACTATATAATTACTATAGTTATATTTTATTATCGACAACTATAATACAAATTATACAATAAAAATTAGACAATACAAATATATACGAAATTCATCTATATATCAACAAATAAAAGTAACATATGCAATATTTTAACAATGCTTTGCGTATCATTACTTTTAACTTCGAATTCCTTAAAATGATCTATTTGTAAATGAATTAGTTAAGACATATTTAATATGAGATTTTAAGGTATTAGGTTAATTTGATGAAAAGAGAATAGGTCATTTGTGTTTAAAAATGCTGGGTATTAGTACTTATAACTCGATTATGTGTTTTCGTAGTTGTTGAAGGTTAACCATCTAAAAAGAAATAAGAAAATTATAATAATACTAAAAACAGGTCATTTGAATAGTAACTGATAGTGATAGTATGAGAATTACATTGGTTGTTATGAGAAATACAATTGAATGGAGTTCCATTCTCTTTCATATTTTCGGAAGAACATGTACCCATGTGATGTTTGTCTTTCAGTATACACCTTCTTTTTTGTCTTGCAATATGTGCATCGCTATTACGAATAGAGGTTGCACAACTAAGAACTGTTTAAGAAGGTAGATCAAATTAGACAACATACCGTTAGATATTAATTGGCATAAAAATATAGTTATTATATTAATTGGCATAAAAATATAGTTATTATATTAATTGGCATAAAATATTAATTGTCGTACCGTTAGATATATCAGATAAAGGTTGAGTTTGCTCCTTCAGTACATAGTTACTTGTTGATGTCAAAGTTGCACCTGATATGAATTTTTTGACAGGAACAAAATCTACATTATTACAAACTGTGAAATAGTGGGTATGAAAAATTAGTATCTTAACAAAATTTTATTAATCGAACTTAAAAGTCGTAGATAAAGCAATAGAAACTCGGTGTTGTTTGAATTAAATAACCTTTTCGATATCTACTATGGTTTAACTTTATTATAATAACGTATCTTAGGAGACTATATCACCTCAACCAATTACATTAAACCTCCGATAAAATGAATTTAAGTGCTACTCAACTCAAAGTAAACGGCCCAATTGCATTAACCAATTGCATGCATAATTTAAAAATGAATGGACTTTGTAAAACCTGATGCTACTTAACCCAATTGCACGCATACAATGTTTCAGAAAATTCTCAATTGCACTTAACCCAATTGCACTTAAAAAAACATGCATGCTACTTAACCCACTTGCACCACATTAACCCAATTATTAGTATGCTTAAAGATTTCTCATATTCTCTTTTGCTTAACCCATTTCCATGCATACTTTCAATATCTTTTGCTTAGCCCATATGCTTCACCCAATTGCAATATATCACAACCCAATAATTTATACATTTATCATTTGTTGCTTAACCCAATTTCTATTTGCACGCATCTTCCTATCAACTAACACTTATTCCTCTCTTTACCTCTTCACATCCAAGAAGCTTCACCCCATTCATTAATGGCTCTTATTCTTCCAAAATCTAAAATTTCAATTGGTGAATTTACATTTTCTTTCCCCATAATTTTAATATGCAAATTTGTTGTTTTCTAAACAATGAAGGCACGCAATTCATGTTTCAAAGGGTGAAGCAAATAGAAATTCTCTAAAAAAATAGAAAGCAAACAAAAGTTGCATCAATGGCAAAAAAATTGAAGATCTATTCATCACCAAGAGGTTAAAATAGCATGCATGTTGGTTATGGTGGAGGATTGTTCACTTAATGGCAACGCAAAGGAAAATGGAGGGTAATATCAATGAGATCGAATATATGTTCCAAGTACCACCCAAAACAGTAAATTTCATCTTTCACTTTCTTATTGACATTAAGGTTTAAGTTATATAGAAGATAATAAACATAATGCATGTATAATTCATATATCGGTTAATCAAATCTCACGTTTTCATGATTAATTTGAATATTATAATTTAATTCATATATAAATCAAGTTTATAAAATAACAACCACAAATTCTTTTGGTTATGAATTTGCATGTAACATAATTTGATTTTTTAAATATTAACCAATAATTATCATCTTAAAATCTTCAAGAACCGGTTCCACGATTTTTTTTTTTAAAAAAATAATTTTCAGAAATGATAGACCACGGTAAAAAATCATATTCTAATTCATTTGTATATTTAATTCATATATAAATCAAGTTTATAAAATAACAGCCAAAGATTTATTGGTTATGAATTTGCATGTAACAAAATTTGATTTTTTAAATATTAACCAATAATTATCATCTTACAATCTTCAAGAACCGGTTCACAATTTTTTTTTTTTTAAAAACGTCTAAATTTTAAGAAACGGTAGACCACGGTAAAAAATCATATTCTAATTCATTTGTATATTTAATTCATATATAAATCAAGTTTATAAAATAACAGCCACAAATTTTTTGGTTATGAATTTGCGTGTAACAAAATTTGATTTTTTTAATTATTAACCAATAATTATCATGTTACAATATTTAAGAACTGGTTCACAGATTTATTTTTTTAAAATAAATTTCAGAAAGGATAGACCACGGTAAAAAATCATATTCTAATTCATTTGTATATAATGAATTTTATTTTTTAAAAATTTAATAGACAATCTTATGTACTACTATTTTTGTTGATGATATTGTTAAAGATGTATTTATGAAGATCTACTTTATTTTTTTCTGATTTATTGATGTTGATTTTTTTTTTTTGCCGATGTGATTGGGTTACTCAAATTGTTAGTCTTAATAGATTAGTTTAGTTATCTTTTTGGTTGGTTGATGATGTATTTTTCATTAATTTTTTCCGACAACTATTATTTTATTGATCATTGCAAAATAGTGTATGGGTGACATATTACCAATAGATGATTTAAATATTGCATAATAATTGTTGGAAATAAAACCATATAAGTATATACAATGTCTTACCTTTCTCATTGTGTCTGTTTCTAGCACATTTTGTAGCCATTGCTTCCTTCCTTTTAGCACGATTCAACTTTGTTGTCTCTTCATCCATTATCTTATTGATTTAGTTTTTCTTAGTTATTTAGGTTTTGACCCCCTTACCAAGAACTTAATGGAAGGAAACCATGAGCATCTTGACTAATGACTAAGTTTTATAGTGATGCATTTGTGGTAACACACTAATTATAAGGAGTATTTATGTTTTAAGTTACCTTTTATTAGTTAAATTTTTTAGGTAAGAATAAAAACTATCCCTAGACGTTTTTTTGAAATTCAGTAAACTTAATGCAATATTATCATGAGGATTCTCTCTGTCCTCATGGCACTCTCTCTTCTCTATGAAGAGATCTCTAAATTTTTTTGGGTAATGTTGGCCATTGTGTATAAACTCGGGGATTTGTGAATATCTTTTTTAATTGGAACTTTATAAGTATTGTGGCCTAAGCAAGAAAAAAATATATATGGTTTTTTTTTGGGTTTAGTTGTGCGCAACATCTACTTTTGTTTATAAAATCTTTTTTTTTTTCTTTGTCATTTGTAGCGCCTGTTTTGCTTTTTCTCTATAAAATGAGCCCAAGATGCCTTAATTTTAACACATTTTAACTCTTATCCTATTTTCTTTCATGAGCTAATTTTTTGTTGAGTATCTATACCACATACATATACCTTAACATGAAGTTGGTTTGTCAAGCTGGAACATACTCGAGCCTTTAGTGATTCAACCGGAAAGACTTCAAAATTGGAATTTAAAAAATTATATGGAAATAGGCATGCTCTTAAAGACAAAAAAAAAAAATCATATATATGTCTTTTAGAAACGATTATGTAGAACATGTATGGAATCCTTTCTAGGGGTTCGTATGAGCTTAAATTTATGTAATAAGTTCATTAGTGTGTATCATAGTTTTAGTTAAATAATTAATTATCATTTTAGTTTATTCAATTTGGAAGATTCTACTTGTAATTTCAAAATTGCTAATTAGAAAAACTTAATGATTTATTGAATTATATTCATTATGTAATAATGTTTAAATTCTAAAAAAAAGGTTAAAATCATTACATCAATATTTTTTTTTAATTTGTTATGTCGATTTGCAGATAATCATTAAACAACCATATTTATTTAGAAACTAACTAAATACAAATTGGATGATATGGAAAATAAGCTATGCTTATGGTAGGAGATAGAACGTAATGAGGATTCTCATAGTTGTTGAAAAAAATTAAAGAAATCCCTAAGAAAAAAATGTAAATAGTGGAAACCTATGAGGTGGATGGAAAAGAAGGTGAGGTATAAGAAGAAGGGAAAGAGATATAAACACCACGATGATCATGCTCTATACAATGATGGTGTAAAAGTTTCTTACTTATTTATTCATTACCAAAAACTATCCCTAGACATAAGATCATAAAATTCATATGACGTTGCTTATTATAAGATCAAAAAATTCATATAACACTTAAAAGTTGAATCTTAAATAATGAGAAACTCAAAAATTGTAATCTAATGCATAAACTCCATTCTAAATAACTTTAAAAAAACAATCGAACATAGTTTTGAAATTTATTCAATAGACAAAAAACACATCATCTACGATTATCACTTCTTTTCTTTCTTAACAATCATGGGCTTCTTGTTTGTTGATAACTCGAGCATCCAAAGGGGAGCTATATATGCAGTTATCACTATCACCATTAGTTTCTAAGATGCGCATTTGAGGTGTAACAGAAGTTGCCGAATCTTGCTTGGTTGCTCATATTATGGTCCTATAATATATAAAGACATCAATTTTGGTTAGTTAAATAACACATAGATTACATTCATATTATTTTTCTTGAAAAGCAATATTAGATAGGTCAATTGTTACCTTATCCACTTCAATTTCCTTGACACTCTCATTTTCATTTTGTGCTTCTTTGGCTTCCTCATACTGGACATTATAACAACAAAAAAAGTATGGTAGAATCGGGTACTCCAACTATCTGACGAAATATGTAATTAAATTATTGGTTAAAAATATAATTTTGAATGACAATGTACCACCATTTTCATGTAGAGTCCCATCCATTTGTCTATAGTCGTTTGATCGTCGAGTTGTATTGATAACGGCAAAGTCCTTTGATCGACCAACCTTATTAGGAAGAGGAATCTCCACTTTAAAGAGTAATCTTTTGCCAAGTAATATTGTGAATTCTTCAGGAAATCCATCCTTGTCACCTTTCTGTTGAGGCATATGAATTAGAATATATAATTATTCTAGTATTACTTAATTAATATTCTTTAACTATTTTTCGTTAAGCGTATAATATTATTATGTAATACCTTCACTTGTATTTCTAACAAATCAAAGCGGATTTATCCAACAACTTGTGCACCTCTTTTCGAATAGAACAAATGTTGCATCATCTGTTTTGTCGAAACTATTATCTTCAATCTGAACCTGTAATTTATATAGATATGTTAGATTTTATTCTTATATGTTTCGTGTAAATGACAATAACTATTTATATACATACATATACATGTGCGTAACATTTTTTTTTACCTAGGCACGGTTGTCTTCAAAACTTTCTCGCACCTTTTGCAAGTTATCTTATCACCATCTCGTTTGACTCCCTTATAACAAATTTTCCATGACTCGTAGTACCAATTGAAATTCGTATCAATGTCTTCAATTGTAGCAAGGCACACACCTAACCCAGACTTTTAAAAAAATATTATAGTTAAATTATTTATACTAAGTGTATTGGTTAAAAGTAGTATAACAAAATAATTTAATTTAATTATCATGTTGTTTTACCTGTTCACACTTGCACCAAATCACTAATGTCTTTTACGATATCCTCTTTTAGAAACTCATTAATCTCGGTTGATATCTCACTTGGTCGTGGAGAAATTGTTCATGCTCCAATTGCATTTTTCCTAATAAGAAATTAGTAAACATAACATGTATTAAAGTATAATCAAATCTATAATAATTCTTAAAGAACGCATTGTTATTATTTATAATGATTGAATAATATTAGTCATACAAATATTAAAATAGAATAATAAACTAAAGATGACCATTTTTTGCCTTTAAGTCGATAGGTTTATTAGAGTATAATAGTAATGCATTAGATGTTCTAGGTAAAAAATGAATAAGTTTATTATATTTGGTCAAAATATGGAGAAGGCTGAATAATCGATCTTAATTGATAATAACTAAAAGCGTAAGTTAATCGGAATTCACATTTATGCATCTAATGTTTTAATCAAATCATATTTCTTTAGGCTAATATAAGGATTTAGCTAAAAAACCATATAATATTTTAAGCAAACTTTTATGGAAGGCCACATTATCTTTGGACCACCCAGCACATTGGTGCATAGGTGATCTCGCATTAGGAAACGCGAAATTTGTAGTTAGTCGTGACTATTTCATGCTTCGACTTCGAGAACTACATGGATTATGGAAGAGAGAAATTAAAAAAAGACTAAGGACTAAAAAAAACAAACACAAAAGGACAGGAAGAGAGAAAGTAAAGGACACAAATTCAAATTTGATACTAAGGACTAAGGAGACGTAATAGCTTATCGGATTGTTAAAAGATACTGTCGGCAAACCATAAAAATTGACTACATTAACCTTTACAACTTACATGTGTTTCTTTTTTAGATTCGGAACTAAAGAATGAGAAATATGAGTACACTTAATTATCATCATTCCTTCTCTAATTTGTAATTGGAATAGTTTAAGAATAAATAACATATATACTTCACTAAAAGTACCCTTTTTAATGCCCTCCCTCTCTATACATAGAATGTAATTTGTACCTAAATTAGAAGACCCTTTTTAATGTCCTCCTCTCTTTACCTAGAATGTAAGCGTACATGTTGCACATGGAAATATGACTAAAATTTTTACTAATTTAAAAAGCAATACATACTTATTGTTGAATTCCATAATTGCCGGGATTTCGGAGTTGATGAATAATCGAGTTCCATGGCGAGAAGTTGCGATCCGAATCTCACCTTATTATGCAAAGTAATTTAGGAGTATTTAAATTTTGAACAAATGAAGTAAATTTAATAAAATTAGGAAAGTATAACGTTAAAATATAACATGATGTTTTTAAAATTACCTTGATGCGTAATCTTGTTTCCTTGTTGTCCAACGACAACAATACTTTCGTCATCCTTCCTAGTCTTAAGGTATGTAGTGAATTCGTCAAGCATATTTACCCCACAACACACATGTAAGAGACTTATTCCTGTGAATATGACCGTCAAAGTAAATAATATAAAAAAATTAAAAAGATTAGTCTATTAACTTAATAAGTTAATTTTCGTAAAAAAAAAATATATTTTTTGGACTTACTCTAAATCTATAAGATCGATGGTCATTAATTTTGATGAAGGTTTCTCTTGGATAGAACTATAGCCACTAACTTCTCTAATAAAATCTAAATAGAAGAACAATATAATCCGTAGAAAGTAAATAAGACAAAAACATATTAAGGACAAAATATAATTCTTGTAGATTTAAATACCTATTAAAAAAACATTGGAATATTTCTCGATAGTATGTCATCAAATGTGACAAACTCCAGTGCATATGAATCAATTTGTAAATCCTCACACTCAGCAATATGGGACGAATAATTTAGATCAATTCTATAAGAATGCCTAGTTCCTCGATTTACACCATCATTGTCCCTAACAGAAAAATTAGAGACCTCCAAGTATTTTCCTTCCTTCAGCCTTTATGAAAAGGTAGACAAAAGTGATTTCTTACATGTAAGTTGAATTTTGTGTCCCTACACATTTGAGAAGCACATATTAGTACATCTAAATTATGAAATTTACACGATTTATAAATATAAAAATAATGTTATGCGATTCATGACTACCTCCTTATCCATCAAAATAGCATCTATCTTTTCAACGGCATCATTTTTATTGAATGCGGGCTTCTCCCAAACACGAATCGCCCTTACTTTTATTGAACATCGCTTTGATGCCTTAGAAAGGTCACAAATTTTCACAATTTCTGAACCCATTGTACTACAATGAATATTGTTTGTATTTGTTAGTAGAAATAAAAAGTATAATGTCAATGCACACTTTTTGTTTAAGCTAAGATAGAGAATATATATAGATGTGAATAACTATGTTTATGTTTATTTTATAGTTGAAACTTTTTCTATAGCTGAACTACTTTTTCTATAAATATAAAGATCATGTGTTTAGTTGGACTACTTTAGCTGAACACGAACCATTATCTATTGCTTTCGAGATATGGAAGCAACTCTCATGTGATAAGTCAGCTAAGATGATCGTTCACATCAATCCTCTCTTCGATTCACTCTATGTGGAGAGTGACAATGAAAGAAGCGGTGATCTTGTTGCCACATCACCCCTAAAGATTTTCAACTTAGAGGAACCCTAGAAGTCTTCACAATCAAAACATAATTGCTGTTAAGGTGGCCTCAGTTGTAACAATTGAGGAACAACTTGCGGAAATTAACATCTTACTCCAAAAATTATTGAATGACGGAGAGGAAAAGGATGCTCGTATCAAACTCCAAAACGAGCAAATCGCTGCTTTCAACGATAAACTTGGTGATGAAAGCGAAGACGAGAGTGGTGACAACCCTCACCGTCCAACAACAGTTCGACAACTTGGCTTGTTATTAGCTCATGCTGTCAAGAATCAACTTTGGGAAAGCTCTCAAGGTAGTCATCACTATGTATAGCATTATACCAAGAGAATTGATAAGCAGCATATGCCATTTGGCTACTAGCCCCCAAAGTTTCAACAATTCGATGGTAAAGGAATCTTAAGCATCACATTGCTCACTTAGTGGAAACATGCAACAATGCTGGTACTATAGACAATTTCCTAGTTAAACAATTTGTATGTTCTCTTAAGGGCTTGGCATTTGATTGGTACACAAATATACCCTCACAATTTATCGATAGTTGGGATAAAATAGGGGAAGAGTTTTTATACAGTTTCTATAGTACTCGACGAATTGTCAGCATGACTAAGTTAACTAAGACACACGAGTGGAAGGATGAGCCCGTCATTTACATCAATCGTTGGTGTGCTTTGAGCATGCAATGTAAAGACCATTGGCCTGAAACTTCTAAAGTCGAGATGTGCATTCAAGGCATGCATTGGGATTTGACCTACACCATGCAAAAGATCAAACCCAAAACATTTCAAGAACTAGCAAGTAAAGTGCACGACATGGAGTTTACACTTGCTTGTCATGAAAATGAATCAAACTCATCCGACGCATCAATGAAGGATCCGTCGACACCATGATTGTGAAAATTATTCTAGGTCAAAGATCTAGGGGGCATGGAAACAAAGCCTCATGGATACAAACAAAAGTGTTCCTCTTAAGCAAGAGAGTAAACTCCAAGTTTAAAATTAGTCTAACTCCCAAGCAATAGTGTAAATTGCATACCAACCAAAACAAAAGAAAAACTCCCAAGCAAGAGTATAAATGGCACATAAAAAGAAAACTATCTCCAAAGCAAGAGTATAAACAGGCAAACAAACAAAAAAACGAAACTCCTAAGTAAGAGTATAAGCTGCAAGCAAACAAAAAAAGGGAACCTCCCAAGCAAGAGTTCATATTGCGCATAAACAAAATCTACCTTCTAAGCAAGAGGGTAAACTGCAAGTTTTAAAAAATTTCTAACTCCTAAGCAAGAGTGTAAACTTCTAACCGAACGAAACAAAATAAAAACTCCCATGCAAGAGTCTAAACTACACACCAAAAAATTCTAACTCCTAAGAAAGAGCATAAAGCGCACATTCAAGCAAATAAAATGAAACTCCTAAGCAAGAGTCTAAACAGCACAGTAAAAAAAATTCTAACTCCTATGCAAGAGTATAAATTGCACACCCAATTGAACAAAAACGAAACTCCAAAGCAAGAGTATAAATTGCACACCCAATTGAACAAAAACGAAACTCCAAAGCAAGAGTACAAACTGCACACACAAAAAAGAAATTCTAACTCCTAAGCAATAGTATAAACTGCATACCCATACAAACAAACTACTCCTCGGCAAGAGTCTAAACCGCATATCAAACATGATAGCTCCTAAGCAAGAGGATAAACTGCATATGTCTAAAAAACATAAAGAATATGTCACTTGAACTACGTTCGCTTGATCTTGCTAGTACGTAGGCAACGTAGGTGAAGAACAAAAATCTACTCGAGTGCAACCACATCAAAAAAATTGCAATCATTGTCATACTCCTGGCTTGCAGGAGTATAAACTGTGAAAGGTTAAAAAAAATTGCAATCATTGCAATACTCCTCGTCCACAAGAGTGTAAATTGTGAATGAAAAAACAATAGTGCAAACGAAACTTTCTCTTGACAAACGTCATAACATAAATGTTTCTTGATTCAATGAATAGTAATTTAAACAAAAGCATGAAGCGAAATGCAAAGAAAACATTAATAAGGGTTAGACAATATACCTCAAAGGTGAGACTGATTGCCAAGGACCGTCGAATGTGTTAGAATCACTCGAGTGAACAATATGACCCCCAGACCAGCGATGGGCTCATGATGGAAAAGCATGTTAGCCCATCACAATGATCGTCGTCGATGACTTTCCTTGGATGAACTCCAAAAGTACCATCTTAAATTGTTAGGTTCATCACAGCAGCATGCTGACCTAACAACTCCGATGGGTTCATCACAACTAGCATGATGACTCGTCGACGACTGTAGTTTTGTAGTGTTGTCAATCTTCTTTAAAGGAACTCCAAAAGTACCATCTTAAATTATTAGGTTCATCACAGCGAGCATGCTGACTTACAACTCATATGGGTTCGTCACAGCTGGCACATTGACCCATCGCGATGACAGTTTTGTAGTGTTGTCAACCTTCTTCGAATGAAGTCCAAAAGTACCATCTTAAATTATTAGGTTCATCTCAGCCAGCATACTGACCTAACAACTCAGGTGGGTTCATCATAGCTCGCATGCTGCCCAATTGCCATGGCAGTTTTGTAGTGCTATCAAAATATGTCACTTGGAAAACATCATAAATCAACACTTGCACAAAAAAAAAAATATTGCCAAAGAGAAGAAAAAAAATACTAAAGGGGGTGTAAACAAAATCATCACCTTACTCGTCTAGAGCTTCTGTAGTGCTTCAAAGATAGCCTAGAAGTTTAGAATTCAAAAAAACAAATGATGTACTACAAGTCACATAAAGTATGTTAAAGTCCAATTTGATAAAAGAAAAGGGGTACCGAAATGCGACTCGCCATATTCTAAGTGTCACTGAATAGTTGTTGCATATTAAGAATACACTAATTTAGCATATTCTTGTTTCTACATGTAATTATGTATCACAAGATATTGTGGTACCTAAGTTTTTACTCTCTTAATTAATGGTCTGAATCCCACATAAGTGTCTCACTGGACTATGAATTTTAGAAAACTTGAAGTCACCACTCTATTAATATCTGAATAAGGACATATTTATTTAATAAATTATTTTAAAATCAATTTAAATAAATATTTTTTAAAACGATGATGACTTCTTATGGATAAGTTTTTTTTGTAAATTGGTCTTTCATACCAGGAGATACGATTCGGGGTTTAGGTTAAGAGGTGCGAACGTCTGGAACTCGTTTCCTCTTCCATTCTAATGAACAGGCTCTTACTAAATACGTCATTTTCCATTATAAGTATTCATGGCTATCTAAAAGAAAGAAAACACATAATTTGCACATATACACATCAATCAATTTTTATTTAAGAGGGCAAATATATCATTTCTACATGGTAGGTTTGAGCACGAAGTTGTACTACATACCAATCATTGCGAGGATTAGAATCCACTCATGGATCAAAACCATCATAGTTCAATCTTAAGTCTCATCCTAAATGGTCAATTCCACTGGGGATGAGAAGAAAAGGAGGGAAAATAGACTATGAATAACTCACCTATAGAATCAGACAAATCTATTTAAAATGAGGTAATCAGTCCTATTAGTGATACTAAATGGGTTTGATATAATCACTCCAATTAGTGATTAAATAGGATTAAAGTAATCACTCCAATTAGTGATCAAAAGAAGGTTAAAGTAATCACTCTATTTTAGTGATCAAAAGAAGGTTAAAATAATCACTCCAATTAGCGATTAAATGAATTAAGGTTGGGGTAATCACTCCAATTAGTGATAAGTTAGGGGATTAAGATAATCACTCTAATTAGTGATCAAATGAGGATTACGGTAATCACTCTAATTAGTGATTAGGAACATTAAGATTAAAATAATCACTCCAATTAGTGATACCAGATAAGGATTAGGATAAGGTAATCACTCCCATTAGTGATACCAAATAAGGGATTAAGATAATCACTCTAACTAGTGACGAAATAAGGGTTAAGGGAATCACTCTAATTAGTGATATCAATTAAAGTTATGATAATCACTCCAATTAGTGATACTAAATTAGGATTAAGATGATCAATCCAATTAGTGATTAAATTTAAGATTTTTCAAAAGGTCTTAGAATGAGAGATTTGCTTCCTAATCGAAGGCTTTTGGACTAATGAGAAATAATCTTATTTCAAGATTATTAATTCATTTTTAGTGAAATGGAGAATTTGAAATGGAGCTTGGAGATTATGTGTTTGACTTATCGGAATTTGGCGATTTAAAACGAAACTAATGAAATGGCCTAAAATCAATTAGGAGATCATAATTACTTACCTAATTATGTGAAATTATATAATTGATCCATTTGAAGATTATAGAGAACAATGAAAATTTTAAAATGTAAGATGGATCATCACACAATTTAACTTAGCTAGATTTGCAATTTTCTCTCTTAATTGAGATTGGGTCATTTAATTTATGTACTATGATTTATTGGGCCCAACATGCAATATTTACAACATTGGTTACTCATTTTATTCAAAGAAATAACTTGTGGAATTATTTATGAAAATCATGCATAAGCATCTTCATATTTTTCATTAATTGAGTGATGTAATAACTGTTTATAAAAAAAACTATCATTACAATAATATGTACAAAATATATGATATGTACAAATTTTCAATCTTGATCTTCACCATGATGCTCCTTAATCTTCATCTTCTTGTATGGGCTTTGGAATCAAAGTTTATTTATAAACTTAAAAAAAGTAGAGATTAATTAACCTCTTTATTGATGATAATTTTTGTTAACTAGTGTTTTATTTAGTTATTTGATTAACTCCTTCGTTCAATTCAATTACATAATAACTTACCCGAGTGTTTTATTTAGTTATTTGATTAACTCCTTTGTTCAATTCAGTTACATAATAACTTACTCAAGTGTTTTATTTAGTTATTTGATTAACTACTTTGTTCAAATCAATTACATAATAACTTACTCAAGTGTTTTATTTAGCTATTTGATTTACTCCTTCGTTCAATTCAATTACATTATAACTTACTCGAGTGTTTTATTTAGTTATTTGATTAACACCTTTGTTCAATTCAATTACATAATAACTTACTCAAGTGTTTTATTTAGTTATTTGATTAACTCCTTTCGTTCAATTCAATTACATTATAACTTACTCGAGTGTTTTATTTAGTTATTTGATTAACTCAATCGTTCAATTCAATTACATTATAACTTACTCTTACATTATAACTTACTCGAGTGTTTTATTTAGTTATTTGATTAATGATGCGGATCCAAAGGCATCAAGTCAAGAAGAGCCGGTTTTACTTTTGATGGAACACATGGGCTTCAATTTGATGGCTAACAAGCATGCATTTGTGTCGTGTGTCACATGGCTCGAGGAAAACTGATTAGCATTTTAAATTAGTGACATTATTAGTTTAAAATGTTAGTTAATTAGTTGAATTGTTTTTAGTTCAATAAAGGTCCAAAAATCCCTTAGAGATTTCGGTGGTTAAGTGTTTAGTTGTGATGGTTGTATTTTAGGGAAGTTACCTTTAATTTGGTAGATTGGAGTGGCGTGCAAGGTAGCTAGCCTTGGGCGTGTGATTGAGCTGTAATTAAGGAAAGTATTTGTTGTCTTTCCTTAAGTTAGAGTTTCCTTAAGTTTAGCTTGATTCTAGGCTAGAATTAAAGAGGGAATACTTTCCTAAGATGCTAGATTGTGCCGTGTGGTTGGGTTTGCTTGAGGAGCAAGGTCTTCTTGCTTATTTCCTTATAAATAATAGGCGCCTAACCTCTTCAAGGGTTAGAGTGATTTTTATGATTAAATATTGTTATTGTTTGTGAGTTAATTCATAAGCTTTAATCTCCCATTAATTGATATTCAGGAGTGTTTATTAATTAGTGTTTAAACAACTTAATTCCAGGAGTGGTTTGAGTGTGTTTAAGATTCTTGTGAGTGTTTCAGGAGTGATCATTCATTAAGAAATATCCCTTGTTACTTGTTCTTATTTTCGGATTCTTCATTGTCCTTGTTCAAGTTGACGTGTACTCTTGAGTGTTTAACTATCCTAGTTGAGCATTCATATCAAGTGGTATCAGAGTTTCCAGGCGGGAGAGGATAGAAGGGATTCTACTCTTCAAAGATCCAAGGTAAATTGTTACTTTTCTTCTTAAAGTTTCGATCTTTACATTGGGATAAGTGGTACTAGGGTTCTTTTGTGCTTCCTAGGGTGTCGAAGTGTTGTTGCTAGTAGTGGTGTTATTTGTTGCGATTGTTATAATGTCTAGTGAAATGGAAAAACTAGCTAAGGCTATTGAGGACATAGCTAAGATGCAATTTGATTTCCAAGCGAAATATAATGCTGATTCGAGTCATGTTAGTAGACTTGAAACTAGAATGGATGCTATAACTTCTATTATCACTAAGAAGTTGGATAAAAATAGTGTTGATTACATTCGGCTTTCGGATGAAGAGGATGAAGTTAGGGTTGTTAAACCTAATTTCAATGGTGATAGAGGATTAAAGTTGGATGATTTTACGGGTGATTCTAGTCCGGAAGATTTACTTGAGTGGATTCGACAATTGGAGAAGGTGTGTGACTATAGGGGGTTCGATGATCAAAGGAGATTCAAGATAACCTCGATTAGATTGACCAAGTATGCTGGTATTTGGCTCGAAAATTTGAAGGCAAAACGTGCAAGAAAGAAGAAAGAAAAGCTTAGTAGTTGGACTAAGTTGAAAGAGAAACTCAAGGAGAAATTTTTACCAAGTGATTACGAGCAAAAACAATACATAAGGTTGAATACTTTGTGTCAAGACACGATGAGTGTACATGAGTACACTATAGAGTTCGACAAATTAAGCCTTATTTGTGACTTGGAAGAAAAGGAAGCAATGAAAGTTGCTCGTTACATTAGAGGCCTAAACCGTCCTATTGCAAGGAAGGTAGAGGTGTCAACTTACACTACGTTTGATGAAGCATGTAGATTGGCACTTAAATTTGAATCTCATGAGAACGAGGACAAACCGAAAACTTCCTATGCTAAATCGGTAACTCGTTCAAACCTTCTTCTTCTTATTCTTCCTATTCATCTTCTAACAAAAACTATGAAGGGTTTAAGAAAGAACTTGCAACGAAAGATGCTAAAAGAGTCGAAAAACAGAAAATTTTCGTTCCTAGGGAAAATTTTGAAGAAAAACGGAAGTGTTTCAAGTGTCAAGGAAGGGGACATATTGCTAATAGTTGTCCAACAAAGAAAACTCTCACCATGAGACAGTACATAGCATTGAATGAAGAAGAGGAGATGTACGAGTTTGTACCTAGAGATGACACGGTTGAGAGTGAGGAAGAAGATGCATATGTCGAGGATGATGGTAAGCTCATTGGTGTTGTTAGGAGGGTTTTACACGTTGATTGCCTTCCAAACAAAGAACAAAGAGAAAACTTGTTCCATACTCGTTGCAAGGTTGGTGAAAACACTTGTAACATGATCATTGACAGTGGTTCTTGTACCAATGTTGTTGTGGCTGATTTGGTGAACAAATGGAGTCTTGTTGTGAGGGACCATCCATGCCCCTACAAGTTGAGTTGGCTTGATGATACGGGACTTAGGGTGAAGAAGCAAGCGTTACTTTCTTTCTCCATAGGGAATTACAAGGATGAGCTATGGTGTGATGTACTTCCCATTAATACTTGTCACGTTTTACTTGGAAGACCATGGCAATTTGATAGAAAGGTGATACATGAAGGGGACTCCAACGTGTATACGGTTTCGGTTGGTTCCAAGAAGATTAGGTTGCATCCTTTGGCTCCTAGTGCTTTGTGGTTCACAAGAAGGAAGAGAAGAAGACTAGTTTGTTTCTTTCTTCCAAAGAGTTCGAGAAAGAGATTGAAGATGAAGGCGTGTGCTATGCTTTGGTCATCAAACATGCTGCTGCAAGTGAAGTGAAGTCAAGTAATCCACAACTTGATTCACTCATGAAGGAATTTGGGGATGTATTTCCGGAAGACCTTCCATAAGGGCTGCCACCCCTAAGGGGAATTGAACACGCCATTGACTTAGTTCGGAAGCTCCTTTGCCTAATAAACCTCGCTTATAGGTGTGATCCAAGTGCTTCCAAAGAACTTCAACGACAAATTGAAGAATTGATCGAAAGAGGGTATGTAAGAGAAAGCATGAGCCCTTGTGCGGCTCCCGCTTTACTTGTGCCTAAGAAATATGGTACATGGAGAATGTGCATTGATAGTAGGGCCGTGAACAATATCACTGTGAAGTATAGATTTCCCATGCCTAGGTTGGAGGATATGCTTGATGAACTCAATGGAGCCTCGATTTTCTCCAAGATCGATCTTAGAAGTGGTTATCATCAAATGAGGATTCGAGAAGGGGATGAGTGGAAAACGGCATTCAAGACTAAACAAGGTCTTTATGAATGGATGGTGATGCCTTTTGGCTTATGCAACGCCCCTAGTTCTTTCATGCGACTTATGAATGAGGTACTTCGTTCCTTTTTAAACAAATTTGTTGTTGTTTATTTGGATGATATCCT
Source organism: Beta lomatogona (assembly GCA_947646795.1). Classification (NCBI taxonomy): domain Eukaryota; kingdom Viridiplantae; phylum Streptophyta; class Magnoliopsida; order Caryophyllales; family Amaranthaceae; genus Beta; species Beta lomatogona. The sequence goes on from CANSNZ010001472.1 coordinate 890,487, forward strand.
TGTTTATAGTAAGAGTATTGATGATCATTTGATACATTTGAGAAGCTTGTTTGAGAAGCTTAGAGAACAAAAACCTTTCGGCAAGATGGAAAAGTGTGAGTTCCTTGTGTCAAGCATAGCGTTTCTTGGCTACATTGTTTCCAAGGAAGGAGTTCATGTTGATCCTTCGAAGGTGCAAGCAATTTCTTCATGGCTGGCCCCTACTAATGCTAGTGAATGTCGAAGCTTCCATGGCTTGGCTTCGTTCTATAGAAGATTCATTCGAAACTTCTCTTCCCTTATGGCTCCTATCACCGCTTTGTTGAAGAAAGGGGAGTTTGAATGGTCTCCTTTGGCACAAAAATCTTTTGAAGAAGTGAAAGTAAAGTTGTGTAGGGCTCCTATACTTGCTTTGCCGGATTTCAACAAGTTGTTCGAGGTAGAGTGTGATGCAAGTGGATTGGGAATTGGTGTTGTTTTGATCCAAGACAAGCGCCCTATCTCATACTTTAGTGAGAAGCTCAATGGTGCCAAGTTGAACTACTCTAATTATGATCGTGAGTTTTATGCTATTGTTCGAGCTTTGGACCATTGGTCACATTATTTGAGGCCTAAACCATTCATCCTTCATTCGGATCATGAGGCGCTCAAACACATTCATGGCCAACAAAAACTCAATCATAGGCACGCCAAGTGGGTCGAGTTTCTCTAATATTTCACCTTCTCGTCCAAGTATAAAGAAGGAAAGAGCAACATTGTGGCAGATGCACTTTCAAGGAGATCCTATTTGCTAGCTATGGTGGATACGAAAGTAATGGGGTTCGAACACTTGAAGGAGCTCTATAAAGAAGATGGCGAACTTGGTTCGATTTTTGCTGCTCCTAAAGGTTTGTTCATGGTTCAAGAAGGGTTTCTCTTTACAGGAAACAAGTTGTGTGTCCCAAAGTGCAAGGTACGTGAGCTTCTAGTTCGTGAAGTGCATAGTGGAGGTATTCTTTGGTCATTTTGGCATTCAAAAGACACTTGATACTTTGAGTGAACTTTTTTATTGGCCTAGCATGATCAAAGATGTGCATATGGTGGTGAGCAAGTGTGCAACGTGCCAAAAGTCCAAAAGCACCTTTCATAAAGGGCTTTACACACCTCTACCAGTTCCGGATCACCCTTGGGATAGTGTGAGCATGGATTTCATTGTTGGCTTGCCTAGAACTCAAAGGGGCAAAGACGCTATCATGGTAGTCGTGGACAGATTTTCAAAGATGGCTCATTTCATTCCCATGCACAAGACGGATGATGCTTCCCATGTTGCTGATTTGTATTTCAAAGAGGTTATTCGACTTCATGGCATTCCTCGAAGCATTGTTTCGGATAGGGATTCTAAATTCCTTAGCCACTTTTGGAGGTGTTTGTGGAAGATGGTGGGAACGAAACTCCTATTTAGCACGAGTCATCACCCTCAAACAGATGGTCAAACTGAAATCACAAATAGAACTCTTGGTTCTTTGTTGCGTGGCCTTGTGAGTAAGACGCAAAAAGATTGGGTACAACCGTTTGCGTACAACCGTTCACATTCATCCACAACTTTACGTTCTCCATTTGAGGTAATTTATGGAGTTAACCCCTTTCTTCCTATTGATCTTGTTACTCTTCCTAGAAGTGAGATACATGCGGATTCAAAGAAAAGGCTGGAAGTTTTTCACAAGACTTGTGCGCAAGTTAAAGCCCAAATTGAGAAGATGAATCATAATTACAAGGAACGAGCTAACAAGCATAGGCGCCAACCTAAGTTCAAAGAAGGTGACCTAGTATGGATACACTTGAGGAAGGAACGGTTTCCGAGCAAAAGAAAGAACAAGTTGATGCCTAGAGCTGATGGTCCTTTCGAAGTCATTGGAGTCGTGGGTGATGGAGCTTACAAAATCGACTTACCAAGTGATTATGGCAATGTGAGTGCTACTTTCAATGTTGGTGATCTTTCTCCTTACCATGACGATGAGAATTTGAGGGCAAATTCTTTTGAAGAAGGGGAGAATGATGCGGATCCAAAGGCATCAAGTCAAGAAGAGCTGGTTTTACTTTTGATGGAACACATGGGCTTCAATTTGATGGCTAACAAGCATGCATTTGTGTCGTGTGTCACATGGCTCGAGGAAAACTGATTAGCATTTTAAATTAGTGACATTATTAGTTTAAAATGTTAGTTAATTAGTTGAGTTGTTTTTAGTTCAATAAAGGTCCGAAAATCCCTTAGAGATTTCGGTGGTTAAGTGTTTAGTTGTCATGGTTGTATTTTAGGGAAGTTACCTTTAATTTGGTAGATTGGAGTGGCGTGCAAGGTAGCTAGCCTTGGGCGTGTGATTGAGCTGTAATTAAGGAAAGTATTTGTTGCCTTTCCTTAAGTTTGAGTTTCCTTAAGTTTAGCTTGATTCTAGGCTAGAATTAAGGAGGGAATACTTTCCTAAAATGCTAGATTGTGCCGTGTGGTTGGGTTTGCTTGAGGAGCAAGGTCTTCTTGCTTATTTCCTTATAAATAATAGGCGCCTAACCTCTTCAAGGGTTAGAGTGATTTTTATGATTAAATATTGTTATTGTTTGTGAATTAATTCATAAGCTTTAATCTCCCATTAATTGATATTCAGGAGTGTTTATTAATTAGTGTTTAAACAACTTAATTCCAGGAGTGGTTTGAGTGTGTTTAAGATTCTTGTGAGTGTTTCATGAGTGATCACTCGTTAAGAAATATCCCTTGTTACTTGTTCTTATTTTCGGATTCTTCATTGTCCTTGTTCAAGTTGACGTGTACTCTTGAGTGTTTAACTATCCTAGTTGAGCATTCATATCAATTAACTAAATCGTTCAATTCAATTACATTATAACTTAATCAAGTGTTTTGTTTAGTTATTTGATTAACTCCTTCGTTCAATTCAATTACATTATAACTTGCTCAAGTGTTTTATTTAGTTATTTGATTAACTCCTTCGTTCAATTCAATTACATAATAACTTAGTCGAGTGTTTTATGTAGTTATTTGATTAACTCCTTTCGTTCAATTCAATTACATTATAACTTACTCGAGTGTTTTACTTAATTATTTGATTAAAGCCATCGTTCAATTCAATTACATTGTAACTTACTCGAGTGTTTTATTTAGTTATTTGATTAACTCCTTCGTTCAATTCAATTACATAATAACTTAGTCGAGTGTTTTATGTAGTTATTTGATTAACTCCTTTCGTTCAATTCAATTACATTATAACTTACTCGAGTGTTTTATTTAATTATTTGATTAAATCCATCGTTCAATTCAATTACATTGTAACTAACTCGAGTGTTTTATTTAGTTATTTGATTACAACTCCTTCGTTCAATTCAATTACATTATAACTTACTCAAGTGTTTTATTTAGTTATTAGATTAACTCATTCGTTCAATTCAATTACATAATAACTTACTCAAGTGTTTTATTTTGGTTATTAGATTAACTCTTTCGTTCAATTCAATTACATAATAACTTACTCGAGTGTTTTATTTAGTTATTTGATTTACTCCTTCGTTCAATTCAATTACATTATAACTTACTCAAGTGTTTTGTTTAGTTATTAGATTAACTCCTTCGTTCAATTCAATTACATTACAACTTGCTCAAGTGTTTTATTTTGTTATTTGATTAACTCCTTCGTTCAATTCAATTACATAATAACTTACTCGAGTGTTTTATTTAGTTATTTGATTAACTCCTTTGTTCAATTCAATTACATAATAACTTACTCAAGTGTTTTATTTAGTTATTTGATTAACTCCTTTGTTCAAATCAATTACATAATAACTTACTCAAGTGTTTTATTTAGTTATTTGATTTACTCCTTCGTTCAATTCAATTACATTATAACTTACTCGAGTGTTTTATTTAGTTATTTGATTAACTCCTTCGTTCAATTCAATTACATAATAACTTACTCAAGTGTTTTATTTAGTTATTTGATTAACTCCTTTCGTTCAATTCAATTACATTATAATAACTTACTCAAGTGTTTTATTTAGTTATTTGATTAACTCTTTCGTTCAATTCAATTACATAATAACTTACTCAAGTGTTTTATTTAGTTATTTGATTAACTCCTTCGTTCAATTCAATTACATTATAACTTACTCGAGTGTTTTATTTAGTTATTTGATTAACTCCTTCGTTCAATTCAATTACATAATAACTTACTCAAGTGTTTTATTTAGTTATTTGATTAACTCCTTCGTTCAATTCAATTACATAATAACTTACTCGAGTGTTTTATTTAGTTATTTGATTAACTCCTTCGTTCAATTCAATTACATAATAACTTACTCGAGTGTTTTATTTAGTTATTTGATTAACTCCTTCGTTCAATTCAATTACATAATAACTTACTCAAGTGTTTTATTTAGTTATTTGATTAACTCTTTCGTTCAATTCAATTACATTATAACTTACTCAAGTGTTTTATTTAGTTATTTGATTAACTCCTTTCGTTCAATTCAATTACATTATAACTTACTCGAGTGTTTTATTTAGTTATTTGATTAACTCCTTCGTTCAATTCAATTACATAATAACTTACTCAAGTGTTTTATTTAGTTATTTGATTAACTCTTTCGTTCAATTCAATTACATAATAACTTACTCAAGTGTTTTATTTAGTTATTTGATTAACTCCTTCGTTCAATTCAATTACATTATAACTTACTCGAGTGTTTTATTTAGTTATTTGATTAACTCCTTCGTTCAATTCAATTACATAATAACTTACTCGAGTGTTTTATTTAGTTATTTGATTAACTCCTTCGTTCAATTCAATTACATAATAACTTACTCAAGTGTTTTATTTAGTTATTTGATTAACTCCTTCGTTCAATTCAATTACATAATAACTTACTCGAGTGTTTTATTTAGTTATTTGATTAACTCCTTTCGTTCAATTCAATTACATTATAACTTACTCAAGTGTTTTATTTAGTTATTTGATTAACTCCTTCGTTCAATTCAATTACATAATAACTTACTCGAGTGTTTTATTTAGTTATTTGATTAACTCCTTTGTTCAATTCAATTACATAATAACTTACTCGAGTGTTTTATTTAGTTATTTGATTAACTCCTTCGTTCAATTCAATTACATTATAACTTACTCAAGTGTTTTATTTAGTTATTTGATTAACTCCTTCGTTCAATTCAATTACATAATAACTTACTCGAGTGTTTTATTTTGTTATTTGATTAACTTCTTCGTTCAATTCAATTACATAATAACTTACTCAAGTGTTTTATTTAGTTATTTGATTAACTCCTTTCGTTCAATTCAATTACATTATAACTTACTCGAGTGTTTTATTTAGTTATTTGATTAACTGCTTTCGTTCAATTCAATTACATAATAACTTACTCAAGTGTTTTATTTAGTTATTTGATTAACTCCTTCGTTCAATTCAATTACATAATAACTTACTCAAGTGTTTTATTTAGTTATTTGATTAACTCCTTTCGTTCAATTCAATTACATTATAACTTACTCAAGTGTTTTATTTAGTTATTTGATTAACTCCTTCGTTCAATTCAATTACATAATAACTTACTCAAGTGTTTTATTTAGTTATTTGATTAACTCCTTTCGTTCAATTCAATTACATTATAACTTACTCGAGTGTTTTATTTAGTTATTTGATTAACTCTTTCGTTCAATTCAATTACATAATAACTTACTCAAGTGTTTTATTTAGTTATTTGATTAACTCCTTCGTTCAATTCAATTACATTATAACTTACTCGAGTGTTTTATTTAGTTATTTGATTAACTCCTTTCGTTCAATTCAATTACATAATAACTTACTCGAGTGTTTTATTTAGTTATTTGATTAACTCCTTCGTTCAATTCAATTACATTATAACTTACTCAAGTGTTTTATTTAGTTATTTGATTAACTCCTTCGTTCAATTCAATTACATAATAACTTACTCGAGTGTTTTATTTAGTTATTTGATTAACTCCTTCGTTCAATTCAATTACATAATAACTTACTCAAGTGTTTTATTTAGTTATTTGATTAACTCCTTTCGTTCAATTCAATTACATTATAACTTACTCGAGTGTTTTATTTAGTTATTTGATTAACTCCTTCGTTCAATTCAATTACATAATAACTTACTCAAGTGTTTTATTTAGTTATTTGATTAACTCCTTCGTTCAATTCAATTACATAATAACTTACTCAAGTGTTTTATTTAGTTATTTTATTAACTCCTTCGCTCAATTCAATTACATTATAACTTACTCGAGTGTTTTATTTAGTTATTTGATTATCTCCTTCGTTAAATTCAATTACATAATAACTTACTCGAGTGTTTTATTTAGTTATTTGATTAACTCCTTCGTTCGATTCAATTACATTATAACTTACTCAAGTGTTTTATTTAGTTATTTGATTAACTCCTTCGTTCAATTCAATTACATTATAACTTACTCGAGTGTTTTATTTAGTTATTTGATTAACTCTTTCGTTCAATTCAATTACATTATAACTTACTCGAGTGTTTTATTTAGTTATTTGATTAACTCTTTCGTTCAATTCAATTACATAATAACTTACTCGAGTGTTTTATTTAGTTATTTGATTAACTCCTTTCGTTCAATTCAATTACATTATAACTTACTCGAGTGTTTTATTTAGTTATTTGATTAACTCCTTCGTTCAATTCAATTACATTATAACTTACTCAAGTGTTTTATTTAGTTATTTGATTAACTCCTTCGTTCAATTCAATTACATAATAACTTACTCGAGTGTTTTATTTAGTTATTTGATTAACTCCTTCGTTCAATTCAATTACATAATAACTTACTCAAGTGTTTTATTTAGTTATTTGATTAACTCCTTCGTTCAATTCAATTACATAATAACTTACTCGAGTGTTTTATTTAGTTATTTGATTAACTCTTTCGTTCAATTCAATTACATTATAACTTACTCAAGTGTTTTATTTAGTTATTTGATTAACTCCTTTCGTTCAATTCAATTACATTATAACTTACTCGAGTGTTTTATTTAGTTATTTGATTAACTCTTTCGTTCAATTCAATTACATAATAACTTACTCAAGTGTTTTATTTAGTTATTTGATTAACTCCTTCGTTCGATTCAATTACATAATAACTTACTCAAGTGTTTTATTTAGTTATTTGATTAACTCCTTCGTTCAATTCAATTACATTATAACTTACTCGAGTGTTTTATTTAGTTATTTGATTAACTTCTTCGTTCAATTCAATTACATTATAACTTACTCGAGTGTTTTATTTAGTTATTTGATTAACTCCTTCGTTCAATTCAATTACATAATAACTTACTCAAGTGTTTTATTTAGTTATTTGATTAACTCCTTCGTTCGATTCAATTACATAATAACTTACTCAAGTGTTTTATTTAGTTATTTGATTAACTCCTTTCGTTCAATTCAATTACATTATAACTTACTCAAGTGTTTTATTTAGTTATTTGATTAACTCCTTTCGTTCAATTCAATTACATAATAACTTACTCGAGTGTTTTATTTATTTATTTGATTAACTCCTTTCGTTCAATTCAATTACATAATAACTTACTCGAGTGTTTTATTTAGTTATTTGATTAACTCTTTCGTTCGATTCAATTACATTATAACTTACTCAAGTGTTTTATTTAGTTATTTGATTAACTCCTTTCGTTCAATTCAATTACATTATAACTTACTCGAGTGTTTTATTTAGTTATTTGATTAACTCCTTCGTTCAATTCAATTACATTATAACTTACTCGAAGTGTTTTATTTAGTTATTTGATTAACTCTTTCGTTCGATTCAATTACATTATAACTTACTCGAAGTGTTTTATTTAGTTATTTGATTAACTCTTTCGTTCGATTCAATTACATAATAACTTACTCAAGTGTTTTATTTAGTTATTTGATTAACTCCTTTCGTTCGATTCAATTACATAATAACTTACTCGAGTGTTTTATTTAGTTATTTGATTAACTCTTTCGTTCGATTCAATTACATTATAACTTACTCGAAGTGTTTTATTTAGTTATTTGATTAACTCCTTCGTTCGATTCAATTACATTATAACTTACTCGAGTGTTTTATTTAGTTATTTGATTAACTCTTTCGTTCGATTCAATTACATTATAACTTACTCAAGTGTTTTATTTAGTTATTTGATTAACTCCTTCGTTCGATTCAATTACATTATAACTTACTCGAGTGTTTTATTTAGTTATTTGATTAACTCTTTCGTTGGATTCAATTACATTATAACTTACTCAAGTGTTTTATTTAGTTATTTGATTAACTCTTTCGTTCGATTCAATTACATTATAACTTACTCAAGTGTTTTATTTAGTTATTTGATTAACTCTTTCGTTCGATTCAATTACATAATAACTTACTCTAGTGTTTTATTTAGTTATTTGATTAACTCTTTCGTTCGATTCAATTACATTATAACTTACTCGAGTGTTTTATTTAGTTATTTGATTAACTCTTTCGTTCGATTCAATTACATTATAACTTACTCGAAGTGTTTTATTTAGTTATTTGATTAACTCCTTCGTTCGATTCAATTACATAATAACTTACTCGAGTGTTTTATTTAGTTATTTGATTAACTCCTTCGTTCAATTCAATTACATTATAACTTACTCGAGTGTTTTATTTAGTTATTTGATTAACTCTTTCGTTCGATTCAATTACATTATAACTTACTCAAGTGTTTTATTTAGTTATTTGATTAACTCTTTCGTTCGATTCAATTACATTATAACTTACTCAAGTGTTTTATTTAGTTATTTGATTAACTCTTTCGTTCGATTCAATTACATTAATAACTTACTCGAAGTGTTTTATTTAGTTATTTGATTAACTCCTTTCGTTCGATTCAATTACATTATAACTTACTCGAGTGTTTTATTTAGTTATTTGATTAACTCTTTCGTTCGATTCAATTACATTATAACTTTCTCGAGTGTTTTATTTAGTTATTTGATTAACTCCTTTCGTTCAATTCAATTACATTATAACTTACTCGAGTGTTTTATTTAGTTATTTGATTAACTCTTTCGTTCGATTCAATTACATTATAACTTACTCAAGTGTTTTATTTAGTTATTTGATTAACTCTTTCGTTCGATTCAATTACATTATAACTTACTCGAGTGTTTTATTTAGTTATTTGATTAACTCTTTCGTTCGATTCAATTACATAATAACTTACTCGAGTGTTTTATTTAGTTATTTGATTAACTCCTTCGTTCGATTCAATTACATTATAACTTACTCGAGTGTTTTATTTAGTTATTTGATTAACTCCTTCGTTCGATTCAATTACATTATAACTTACTCGAGTGTTTTATTTAGTTATTTGATTAACTCCTTTCGTTCGATTCAATTACATTATAACTTACTCGAGTGTTTTATTTAGTTATTTGATTAACTCCTTCGTTCGATTCAATTACATTATAACTTACTCGAAGTGTTTTATTTAGTTATTTGATTAACTCCTTTCGTTCGATTCAATTACATAATAACTTACTCGAGTGTTTTATTTAGTTATTTGATTAACTCTTTCGTTCGATTCAATTACATTATAACTTACTCGAGTGTTTTATTTAGTTATTTGATTAACTCCTTCGTTCGATTCAATTACATAATAACTTACTCGAGTGTTTTATTTAGTTATTTGATTAACTCCTTCGTTCGATTCAATTACATAATAACTTACTCGAGTGTTTTATTTAGTTATTTGATTAACTCTTTCGTTCGATTCAATTACATTATAACTTACTCGAGTGTTTTATTTAGTTATTTGATTAACTCCTTCGTTCGATTCAATTACATTATAACTTACTCGAGTGTTTTATTTAGTTATTTGATTAACTCCTTCGTTCGATTCAATTACATAATAACTTACTCAAGTGTTTTATTTAGTTATTTGATTAACTCTTTCGTTCGATTCAATTACATTATAACTTACTCGAAGTGTTTTATTTAGTTATTTGATTAACTCCTTCGTTCGATTCAATTACATTATAACTTACTCGAGTGTTTTATTTAGTTATTTGATTAACTCCTTCGTTCGATTCAATTACATTATAACTTACTCGAGTGTTTTATTTAGTTATTTGATTAACTCCTTCGTTCGATTCAATTACATAATAACTTACTCGAGTGTTTTATTTAGTTATTTGATTAACTCTTTCGTTCGATTCAATTACATTATAACTTACTCGAGTGTTTTATTTAGTTATTTGATTAACTCCTTCGTTCGATTCAATTACATTATAACTTACTCGAAGTGTTTTATTTAGTTATTTGATTAACTCCTTCGTTCGATTCAATTACATAATAACTTACTCGAGTGTTTTATTTAGTTATTTGATTAACTCCTTCGTTCGATTCAATTACATAATAACTTACTCGAGTGTTTTATTTAGTTATTTGATTAACTCTTTCGTTCGATTCAATTACATTATAACTTACTCAAGTGTTTTATTTAGTTATTTGATTAACTCTTTCGTTCGATTCAATTACATTATAACTTACTCGAGTGTTTTATTTAGTTATTTGATTAACTCCTTCGTTCGATTCAATTACATAATAACTTACTCGAGTGTTTTATTTAGTTATTTGATTAACTCTTTCGTTCGATTCAATTACATTATAACTTACTCGAGTGTTTTATTTAGTTATTTGATTAACTCCTTCGTTCGATTCAATTACATTATAACTTACTCGAGTGTTTTATTTAGTTATTTGATTAACTCCTTCGTTCGATTCAATTACATTATAACTTACTCGAGTGTTTTATTTAGTTATTTGATTAACTCCTTCGTTCGATTCAATTACATTATAACTTACTCGAGTGTTTTATTTAGTTATTTGATTAACTCCTTTCGTTCGATTCAATTACATAATAACTTACTCGAGTGTTTTATTTAGTTATTTGATTAACTCTTTCGTTCGATTCAATTACATTATAACTTACTCGAGTGTTTTATTTAGTTATTTGATTAACTCTTTCGTTCGATTCAATTACATTATAACTTACTCGAGTGTTTTATTTAGTTATTTGATTAACTCCTTCGTTCGATTCAATTACATTATAACTTACTCAAGTGTTTTATTTAGTTATTTGATTAACTCCTTCGTTCGATTCAATTACATTATAACTTACTCGAGTGTTTTATTTAGTTATTTGATTAACTCCTTCGTTCGATTCAATTACATAATAACTTACTCGAGTGTTTTATTTAGTTATTTGATTAACTCCTTCGTTCGATTCAATTACATTATAACTTACTCGAGTGTTTTATTTAGTTATTTGATTAACTCTTTCGTTCGATTCAATTACATTATAACTTACTCGAGTGTTTTATTTAGTTATTTGATTAACTCTTTCGTTCGATTCAATTACATTATAACTTACTCGAGTGTTTTATTTAGTTATTTGATTAACTCCTTCGTTCGATTCAATTACATAATAACTTACTCGAGTGTTTTATTTAGTTATTTGATTAACTCTTTCGTTCGATTCAATTACATAATAACTTACTCGAAGTGTTTTATTTAGTTATTTGATTAACTCCTTCGTTCGATTCAATTACATTATAACTTACTCGAGTGTTTTATTTAGTTATTTGATTAACTCCTTCGTTCGATTCAATTACATTATAACTTACTCGAGTGTTTTATTTAGTTATTTGATTAACTCCTTCGTTCGATTCAATTACATTATAACTTACTCGAGTGTTTTATTTAGTTATTTGATTAACTCCTTCGTTCGATTCAATTACATTATAACTTACTCGAGTGTTTTATTTAGTTATTTGATTAACTCCTTCGTTCGATTCAATTACATTATAACTTACTCGAGTGTTTTATTTAGTTATTTGATTAACTCCTTCGTTCGATTCAATTACATTATAACTTACTCGAGTGTTTTATTTAGTTATTTGATTAACTCCTTCGTTCGATTCAATTACATAATAACTTACTCGAGTGTTTTATTTAGTTATTTGATTAACTCTTTCGTTCGATTCAATTACATTATAACTTACTCAAGTGTTTTATTTAGTTATTTGATTAACTCTTTCGTTCGATTCAATTACATTATAACTTACTCGAGTGTTTTATTTAGTTATTTGATTAACTCCTTCGTTCGATTCAATTACATAATAACTTACTCGAGTGTTTTATTTAGTTATTTGATTAACTCTTTCGTTCGATTCAATTACATTATAACTTACTCGAGTGTTTTATTTAGTTATTTGATTAACTCCTTCGTTCGATTCAATTACATAATAACTTACTCGAAGTGTTTTATTTAGTTATTTGATTAACTCCTTCGTTCGATTCAATTACATAATAACTTACTCGAGTGTTTTATTTAGTTATTTGATTAACTCCTTCGTTCGATTCAATTACATTATAACTTACTCGAGTGTTTTATTTAGTTATTTGATTAACTCCTTCGTTCGATTCAATTACATAATAACTTACTCGAGTGTTTTATTTAGTTATTTGATTAACTCCTTTCGTTCGATTCAATTACATAATAACTTACTCGAGTGTTTTATTTAGTTATTTGATTAACTCCTTCGTTCGATTCAATTACATTATAACTTACTCGAGTGTTTTATTTAGTTATTTGATTAACTCCTTCGTTCGATTCAATTACATAATAACTTACTTTCGAGTGTTTTATTTAGTTATTTGATTAACTCTTTCGTTCGATTCAATTACATTATAACTTACTCGAGTGTTTTATTTAGTTATTTGATTAACTCTTTCGTTCGATTCAATTACATTATAACTTACTCGAGTGTTTTATTTAGTTATTTGATTAACTCTTTCGTTCGATTCAATTACATTATAACTTACTCCGAGTGTTTTATTTAGTTATTTGATTAACTCCTTCGTTCGATTCAATTACATAATAACTTACTCGAGTGTTTTATTTAGTTATTTGATTAACTCTTTCGTTCGATTCAATTACATTATAACTTACTCGAGTGTTTTATTTAGTTATTTGATTAACTCTTTCGTTCGATTCAATTACATTATAACTTACTCGAGTGTTTTATTTAGTTATTTGATTAACTCTTTCGTTCGATTCAATTACATTATAACTTACTCGAGTGTTTTATTTAGTTATTTGATTAACTCTTTCGTTCGATTCAATTACATTATAACTTACTCGAAGTGTTTTATTTAGTTATTTGATTAACTCCTTTCGTTCGATTCAATTACATAATAACTTACTCGAGTGTTTTATTTAGTTATTTGATTAACTCTTTCGTTCGATTCAATTACATAATAACTTACTCGAGTGTTTTATTTAGTTATTTGATTAACTCCTTCGTTCGATTCAATTACATTATAACTTACTCGAGTGTTTTATTTAGTTATTTGATTAACTCTTTCGTTCGATTCAATTACATTATAACTTACTCGAGTGTTTTATTTAGTTATTTGATTAACTCCTTCGTTCGATTCAATTACATTATAACTTACTCGAGTGTTTTATTTAGTTATTTGATTAACTCCTTCGTTCGATTCAATTACATTATAACTTACTCGAGTGTTTTATTTAGTTATTTGATTAACTCCTTCGTTCGATTCAATTACATTATAACTTACTCGAGTGTTTTATTTAGTTATTTGATTAACTCCTTCGTTCGATTCAATTACATTATAACTTACTCAAGTGTTTTATTTAGTTATTTGATTAACTCTTTCGTTCGATTCAATTACATTATAACTTACTCGAGTGTTTTATTTAGTTATTTGATTAACTCCTTCGTTCGATTCAATTACATTATAACTTACTCAAGTGTTTTATTTAGTTATTTGATTAACTCCTTCGTTCGATTCAATTACATAATAACTTACTCGAGTGTTTTATTTAGTTATTTGATTAACTCTTTCGTTCGATTCAATTACATTATAACTTACTCGAGTGTTTTATTTAGTTATTTGATTAACTCTTTCGTTCGATTCAATTACATTATAACTTACTCGAGTGTTTTATTTAGTTATTTGATTAACTCCTTCGTTCGATTCAATTACATTATAACTTACTCAAGTGTTTTATTTAGTTATTTGATTAACTCCTTCGTTCGATTCAATTACATTATAACTTACTCGAGTGTTTTATTTAGTTATTTGATTAACTCCTTCGTTCGATTCAATTACATAATAACTTACTCGAGTGTTTTATTTAGTTATTTGATTAACTCTTTCGTTCGATTCAATTACATAATAACTTACTCGAGTGTTTTATTTAGTTATTTGATTAACTCTTTCGTTCGATTCAATTACATTATAACTTACTCGAGTGTTTTATTTAGTTATTTGATTAACTCCTTCGTTCGATTCAATTACATTATAACTTACTCGAGTGTTTTATTTAGTTATTTGATTAACTCCTTCGTTCGATTCAATTACATTATAACTTACTCGAGTGTTTTATTTAGTTATTTGATTAACTCTTTCGTTCGATTCAATTACATTATAACTTACTCGAGTGTTTTATTTAGTTATTTGATTAACTCCTTCGTTCGATTCAATTACATTATAACTTACTCAAGTGTTTTATTTAGTTATTTGATTAACTCCTTCGTTCGATTCAATTACATTATAACTTACTCAAGTGTTTTATTTAGTTATTTGATTAACTCCTTCGTTCGATTCAATTACATTATAACTTACTCGAGTGTTTTATTTAGTTATTTGATTAACTCCTTCGTTCAATTCAATTACATTATAACTTACTCGAGTGTTTTATTTAGTTATTTGATTAACTCTTTCGTTCGATTCAATTACATTATAACTTACTCGAGTGTTTTATTTAGTTATTTGATTAACTCTTTCGTTCGATTCAATTACATTATAACTTACTCGAGTGTTTTATTTAGTTATTTGATTAACTCTTTCGTTCGATTCAATTACATTATAACTTACTCGAGTGTTTTATTTAGTTATTTGATTAACTCCTTCGTTCGATTCAATTACATTATAACTTACTCGAGTGTTTTATTTAGTTATTTGATTAACTCCTTCGTTCGATTCAATTACATTATAACTTACTCAAGTGTTTTATTTAGTTATTTGATTAACTCCTTCGTTCGATTCAATTACATTATAACTTACTCGAGTGTTTTATTTAGTTATTTGATTAACTCCTTCGTTCAATTCAATTACATAATAACTTACTCAAGTGTTTTATTTAGTTATTTGATTAACTCCTTCGTTCGATTCAATTACATTATAACTTACTCGAGTGTTTTATTTAGTTATTTGATTAACTCCTTCGTTCGATTCAATTACATTATAACTTACTCGAGTGTTTTATTTAGTTATTTGATTAACTCCTTCGTTCGATTCAATTACATTATAACTTACTCAAGTGTTTTATTTAGTTATTTGATTAACTCCTTCGTTCGATTCAATTACATTATAACTTACTCAAGTGTTTTATTTAGTTATTTGATTAACTCTTTCGTTCAATTCAATTACATTATAACTTACTCGAGTGTTTTATTTAGTTATTTGATTAACTCCTTCGTTCGATTCAATTACATAATAACTTACTCGAGTGTTTTATTTAGTTATTTGATTAACTCCTTTCGTTCGATTCAATTACATTATAACTTACTCAAGTGTTTTATTTAGTTATTTGATTAACTCTTTCGTTCGATTCAATTACATTATAACTTACTCGAGTGTTTTATTTAGTTATTTGATTAACTCCTTCGTTCGATTCAATTACATTATAACTTACTCGAGTGTTTTATTTAGTTATTTGATTAACTCTTTCGTTCAATTCAATTACATTATAACTTACTCGAGTGTTTTATTTAGTTATTTGATTAACTCCTTCGTTCGATTCAATTACATTATAACTTACTCTTGTTTTTTATTTAGTTATTTGATTAACTCCTTTCGTTCGATTCAATTACATTATAACTTACTCATGTGTTTTATTTAGTTATATGATTAACTCCTTCGTTCAATTCAATTACATAATAACTTACTCAAGTGTTTTATTTAGTTATTTGATTAACTCTTTCGTTCGATTCAATTACATTATAACTTACTCGAGTGTTTTATTTAGTTATTTGATTAACTCCTTCGTTCAATTCAATTACATTATAACTTACTCGAGTGTTTTATTTAGTTATTTGATTAACTCATTCGTTCAATTCAATTACATAATAACTTACTCGAGTGTTTTATTTAGTTATTTGATTAACTCCTTCGTTCGATTCAATTACATAATAACTTACTCGAGTGTTTTATTTAGTTATTTGATTAACTCCTTCGTTCGATTCAATTACATTATAACTTACTCAAGTGTTTTATTTAGTTATTTGATTAACTCCTTCGTTCGATTCAATTACATTATAACTTGCTCGAGTGTTTTATTTAGTTATTTGATTAACTCCTTTCGTTCAATTCAATTAAATTATAACTTACTCAAGTGTTTTATGTAGTTATTAGATTATCTCCTTCGTTCAATTGAATTACATTATAACTTACTCGAGTGTTTTATTTAGTTATTTGATTAACTCATTCGTTCGATTCAATTACATAATAACTTACTCGAGTGTTTTATTTAGTTATTTGATTAACTCTTTCGTTCAATTCAATTACATAATAACTTACTCAAGTGTTTTATTTAGTTATTTGATTAACTTCTTCGTTCAATTCAATTACATAATAACTTACTCGAGTGTTTTATTTAGTTATTTGATTAACTCCTTCGTTCAATTCAATTACATTATAACTTACTCGAGTGTTTTATTTAGTTATTTGATTAACTCCTTCGTTCGATTCAATTACATTATAACTTACTAGAGTGTTTTATTTAGTTATTTGATTAACTCTTTCGTTCAATTCAATTACATTATAACTTACTCGAGTGTTTTATTTAGTTATTTGATTAACTCCTTTCGTTCGATTCAATTACATTATAACTTACTCAAGTGTTTTATTTAGTTATTTGATTAACTCTTTCGTTCGATTCAATTACATTATAACTTACTCGAGTGTTTTATTTAGTTATTTGATTAACTCTTTCGTTCAATTCAATTACATTATAACTTACTCGAGTGTTTTATTTAGTTATTTGATTAACTCCTTCGTTCGATTCAATTACATTATAACTTACTCGAGTGTTTTATTTAGTTATTTGATTAACTCTTTCGTTCAATTCAATTACATTATAACTTACTCAAGTGTTTTATTTAGTTATTTGATTAACTCTTTCGTTCGATTCAATTACATTATAACTTACTCAAGTGTTTTATTTAGTTATTTGATTAACTCTTTCGTTCGATTCAATTACATTATAACTTACTCAAGTGTTTTATTTAGTTATTTGATTAACTCCTTCGTTCAATTCAATTACATTATAACTTACTCAAGTGTTTTATTTAGTTATTTGATTAACTCTTTCGTTCAATTCAATTACATTATAACTTACTCGAGTGTTTTATTTAGTTATTTGATTAACTCCTTCGTTCGATTCAATTACATAATAACTTACTCGAGTGTTTTATTTAGTTATTTGATTAACTCCTTTCGTTCGATTCAATTACATTATAACTTACTCAAGTGTTTTATTTAGTTATTTGATTAACTCCTTCGTTCGATTCAATTACATAATAACTTACTCGAGTGTTTTATTTAGTTATTTGATTAACTCTTTCGTTCGATTCAATTACATTATAACTTACTCAAGTGTTTTATTTAGTTATTTGATTAACTCCTTCGTTCAATTCAATTACATTATAACTTACTCAAGTGTTTTATTTAGTTATTTGATTAACTCTTTCGTTCAATTCAATTACATTATAACTTACTCGAGTGTTTTATTTAGTTATTTGATTAACTCCTTCGTTCGATTCAATTACATTATAACTTACTCAAGTGTTTTATTTAGTTATTTGATTAACTCCTTCGTTCAATTCAATTACATAATAACTTACTCAAGTGTTTTATTTAGTTATTTGATTAACTCCTTCGTTCGATTCAATTACATTATAACTTACTCAAGTGTTTTATTTAGTTATTTGATTAACTCCTTCGTTCGATTCAATTACATTATAACTTACTCAAGTGTTTTATTTAGTTATTTGATTAACTCCTTCGTTCGATTCAATTACATTATAACTTACTCAAGTGTTTTATTTAGTTATTTGATTAACTCTTTCGTTCGATTCAATTACATAATAACTTACTCGAGTGTTTTATTTAGTTATTTGATTAACTCTTTCGTTCAATTCAATTACATTATAACTTACTCAAGTGTTTTATTTAGTTATTTGATTAACTCCTTCGTTCAATTCAATTACATTATAACTTACTAGTGTTTTATTTAGTTATTTGATTAAC
>CANSNZ010001473.1:660000-665000 GCA_947646795.1 Beta lomatogona
GTAGTAACATTACCTTATATCAAACAAAAGTAAAAATACAAATTTGGAATAATATATTAAATATACCTAAAGTATATTGTTTCGAACTAATAGGAAAAGACATCATACTAGGAACTAACTTTCTTAACCAATATAAACCTTTTAGTATAGGTAAAGAGTTTGTAACATTATTTACTCCTTGTAAACATAAGTTAAGAGCTAAAATAGTCAAAAAAAGAGAAAGAATACCAATAGAATGGGAAAAATGTAAAATAGGCGAAGAAACTCAATTAGTCCAAAAAATGACAACCAAGAAAGAAAATATTAATAACTTTGAAATTATAGAAATTGGTATACTCCATCTAGATAAGCTTACTCCTTTAAAAACTCAATTAGAAGAACTATGTAGTGATAACCCTTTAGAAAATTGGTATAAGCATAAAACAGAAATAAAAATGACATTGAAAGACCAAAACAGCATAATATCACAAAAACCTTTTAATAATACACAACGAGATGAAAAAGAATTTAAAATGCATATAACGGAACTATTAGCTGGAAAACTAATCAGACCTAGTAATTCAAAACATAGTAGCAGTGCTTTTATAGTCAATAAACACTAAGAACAAAAACGAGGAGAAACAAGAATTGGAAATTAGATGGAATAAACATGACAATTGGATCAAAAGTCATGACAGTACAATGTAAGAATGCTTATATATTAACAGATCAACATCAGGTTTATACTAAAAACAAATTAAGACCAATTACTATAGACACCCCTTTTACAGATCTTATATTACCTATAGAAAAAGGATTAAAGTTATACTCTAAACCAAACTATGAGGACTTAGAAAAAGTAAAGAAACGATTAAGCGTCTCTGGATCTAAGCGACATTTAACTGAAAACCAACCTATTCAAATAAAATCACATGAACATTATATAATAATACAAATAGGAACAAAAAATCTAACAACGCAATTAGATATTAATACTGAAAGTAATTACATACCATTAGACAAACTGTCAAACCAAATAGTTAACATTAATGAAAATTTTAATAGATTAATTACATTAACAACAAAAGTTGCGCTCCAAGATATAAATATAGACTATGTCATAACCCTAAACAATAAGATAATACTAGGAAAAGACTTCTTGGAACAGGTAAAACCATGGACAATAGAACCATATTACTTTAAATTCACTTATAACCAAACTCAATATAAAACTAGAATAATAAATGAGTAACGTTATACCTAGTTTAATAGAATTAGTAAGATTACAAAAACAGATAGAAATAGCAAAAGAAGAAAAGGTTTATTTAAATCAAAGACTACAATATATTACATTTGCAGGTTGCCATAGAGATAGCATAAGAGCATTATCAAAAAGGGAACAAGAAAAACCCAGAAATATAGAAATATTAGAACAAAAATTATATAAAATGAAAAATGACTTAGCAATTCTTAATAAAAATGAGTAATTTGACCTATATACTTATAAAAATAATCTTTGAAGGATACAAAAGTCGGTATTATACACCAATGGTAGATACAGGAGCACAACCAACAATAATGAAAGAAAAATGTTTACCAGAATGGAAAAAATTAAACACACCATTTAGAATCAATGGGTTTAATAACAATAGTAGTAACATTACCTTATATCAAACAAAAGTAAAAATACAAATTTGGAATAATATATTAAATATACCTAAAGTATATTGTTTCGAACTAATAGGAAAAGACATCATACTAGGAACTAACTTTCTTAACCAATATAAACCTTTTAGTATAGGTAAAGAGTTTGTAACATTATTTACTCCTTGTAAACATAAGTTAAGAGCTAAAATAGTCAAAAAAAGAGAAAGAATACCAATAGAATGGGAAAAATGTAAAATAGGCGAAGAAACTCAATTAGTCCAAAAAATGACAACCAAGAAAGAAAATATTAATAACTTTGAAATTATAGAAATTGGTATATTCCATCTAGATAAGCTTACTCCTTTAAAAACTCAATTAGAAGAACTATGTAGTGATAACCCTTTAGAAATTGGTATAAGCATAAAACAGAAATAAAAATGACATTGAAAGACCAAAACAGCATAATATCAGAAAAACCTTTTAATAATACACAACGAGATGAAAAAGAAATTAAAATGCATATAACGGAACTATTAGCTGGAAAACTAATCAGACCTAGTAATTCAAAACATAGTAGCAGTGCTTTTATAGTCAATAAACACTCAGAACAAAAACGAGGAGAAACAAGAATTGGAAATTAGATGGAATAAACATGACAATTGGATCAAAAGTCATGACAGTACAATGTAAGAATGCTTATATATTAACAGATCAACATCAGGTTTATACTAAAAACAAATTAAGACCAATTACTATAGACACCCCTTTTACAGATCTTATATTACCTATAGAAAAAGGATTAAAGTTATACTCTAAACCAAACTATGAGGACTTAGAAATAGTAAAGAAACGATTAAGCGTCTCTAGATCTAAACGACATTTAACTGAAAACCTACCTATTCAAATAAAATCACATGAACATTATATAATAATACAAATAGGAACAAAAAATCTAACAACGCAATTAGATATTAATACTGAAAGTAATTACATACCATTAGACAAACTGTCAAACCAAATAGTTAACATTAATGAAAATTTTAATAGATTAATTACATTAACAACAAAAGTTGCGCTCCAAGATATAAATATAGACTATGTCATAACCCTAAACAATAAGATAATACTAGGAAAAGACTTCTTGGAACAGGTAAAACCATGGACAATAGAACCATATTACTTTAAATTCACTTATAACCAAACTCAATATAAAACTAGAATAATAAATGAGTAACGCTATACCTAGTTTAATAGAATTAGTAAGATTACAAAAACAGATAGAAATAGCAAAAGAAGAAAAGGTTTATTTAAATCAAAGACTACAATATATTATATTTGGAGGTAGCCATAGAGATAGCATAAGAGCATTATCAAAAAGGGAACAAGAAAAAACAAGAAATATAGAAATATTAGAACAAAAAATATATAAAATGAAAAATGACTTAGCAATTCTTAATAAAAATGAGTAATTTGACCTATATACTTATAAAAATAATTTTTGAAGGATACAAAAGTCGGTATTATACACCAATGGTAGATACAGGAGCACAACCAATAATAATGAAAGAAAATTGTTTACCAGAATGGAAAAAATTAAACACACCATTTAGAATCAATGGGTTTAATAACAATAGTAGTAACATTACCTTATATCAAACAAAAGTAAAAGTACAAATTTGGAATAAAATATTAATTATACCTAAAGTATATTGTTTCAAACTAATAGGAAAAGACATCATACTAGGAACTAACTTTCTTAACCAATATAAACCTTTTAGTATAGGTAAAGAGTTTGTCACATTATTTACTCCTTGTAAACATAAGTTAAGAGCTAAAATAGTCAAAAATAGAGAAAGAATGCCAATAGAATGGGAAAAATGTAAAATAGGCGAAGAAACTCAATTAGTCCAAAAAATGACAACCAAGAAAGAAAATATTAATAACTTTGAAATTATAGAAATTGGTATACTCCATCTAGATAAGCTTACTCCTTTAAAAACTCAATTAGAAGAACTATGTAGTGATAACCCTTTAGAAAATTGGTATAAGCATAAAACAGAAATAAAAATGACATTGAAAGACCAAAACAGTATAATATCACAAAAACCTTTTAATAATACACAACGAGATGAAAAAGAATTTAAAATGCATATAACGGAACTATTAGCTGGAAAACTAATCAGACCCAGTAATTCAAAACATAGTAGCAGTGCTTTTATAGTCAATAAACACTCAGAACAAAAACGAGGAAAAACAAGAATGGTTATTGATTATATAATTCTAAATGAAAAAACAATTACATACAATTATCCTATACCAAGCAAGATACTTAAAATGAGGCAGATACAAGGCTACAATTATTTCTCAAAATTTGATTGTAAAAGTGGTTTTCATCAATTAAAATTAACCGAAGATTCTAAACAACTAACAGCATTCAAAGTCCCTAATGGGTTTTATGAATGGAATGTATTACCTTTTGGATATAAAAATGCCCCAGGAAGATTCCAGGCATTCATGGATAAATATTTAAATCAGTTATCAAATTGTGTAGTTTATATTGATGACATACTAATCTATTCAAGAACACAAGAAGAACACTGTATGTTATTAGAACAGTTTATAGAAATTATTAAAACTAGCGGTATAGTTTAGAGTAAAAAGAAAATGGAATTATTTAAAACACAGATTGAATTCTTAGGATTTGAAATAGATAAAGATGGAATAAAAATGCAAGCTCATATAGCTCAAAAGATTATTGAGTTTCAAAAGGAAATAAATACTAAGAAAGAATTACAAAAATTCTTAGGAATAGTAAATCTGGTTAGAAAATTTATCCCGAAATTATCACAATATACTGAACCACTAACTAAGAAATTAAAGAAGGACTATGTTTTTAGATGGGAAGATACTGATACAAAGATTTTAGAAAAAATCAAAGACCTAGTCAAAAAGTTACCAAAACTTAGTTTTCCTGATGAAGACAAAGAATTTATATGTATAGTAGAAACAGATGCTAGTGAAACCAATAACGGTTATGGAGCAGTATTAAAATACAAATATAAAAATGATAGAAAAGAATATGTTTGTAGGTATCACTCAGGTACTTTTAAGGCAAATGAAATTAATTGGGATATAAATAAAAAGGAATTAAAAGCAGTAAAATATGGAATCAAAAAATTTGAATGTTTTATAGTTTATAGTAAATTCATAATTAGAACAGACAATAGAACTATTAGGAGTTGGCTAACCCAAAAATTACAAGATTCACTTACAATAAAAGAAAGAAATCGAATAATAGCTGACATCAATCAATATGAATTTTCTATTGAATTATTAAAAACTAAAGAAAACTGTTTTTGCAGACTATCTCTCAA